>QRDG01000503.1:361634-388931 GCA_012064385.1 Puccinellia tenuiflora | reverse complement strand
TTATAATCCTGCGAGCCATATGCCCTTAAGGAAACTAAGGTGATCCAGCACGTGATATCATGCTCGTACACTAGAAATTGTTACAACACCAAATGAAGAATGATACTAAGTTCCGTCACAATCAATCACCACCATTACGTGCCATGACACGCAACCGAATTAAACACTTATGATGAAGAGAGCTCACAAGCAAGGTTTCTCTTTTTCTTTTTTGAGAAAACACAGGCGAGAATCATCGACTCATCATCGTAGGGTGATGAACGTCAGGTTTGGCTTTCGGCTTCACCCATGAAAACCAACATCCAAACACCCACAGAAACCATCCACATAACACGCCATCGCATTGCCATGTTGGTATGTGCGGGGACGATGTGGCAGAAAATTACTTGCACAAACCACATCAACTGCGCTCGGTAGGCGTCGATCGAGGTTTGATACTTCTCGGCAGGTGCTCTTGCTGCTAGCTCACTCGTGCCGAGACGGCGCAATGCTACCAGTGGCGAAGTACGGTTCAAAATTTGGGTATGGCAGAGTCAAAACGTAGATCATTATTTAATTATGATCATTGGGGGAGGGGGGCAATCGCCCCCAACCCCCATGGTAAGGATATAAAATCTATTTAACATAAAAAATAACATGAATATGTTTAATTATTCAGAGTAGTTAAAATTAATCAACGAGAATATTTGTGTATTTAATCAATTAAATATCGATAAGGTTCACTCCAGATGGCTTAAAGCATAAATTTATTATCTGTCATCAACTTAGATTGAACTCTCCTTCCGAATTCCAGGAATTTTTAGTCAATGAGTTAGATTAATTTCTCTCACTTGGAACATGCTCTATCAAAAGTGAAAACACCCGTATGAGAACATGTATAATAAAAATGAAAACATCAGATTCGAGATATCATTCTATTTATGATTGCAGCTAAGGAAACACTTTCATATTTTATCAAGGAAATATTCCGCCGACATGTTTTTTAATACAAACATGTTTCAATAAATAATCCTACAAAAAAATCAAGACAACAGAAGTTCTGAATCACTACGAAAATAGCTCATTAGGATGATCAAAATCGGTGGTAATATAGTCTATAGCAATATAGAATTTGTCCACACTGTAAAAATAATCAACAATGACCTGATATCTTCCTATTTTTTGATTTGCCCCCATTTTATTACCATTTTAAACTGAGAATTATTTTAATACCATTTTCTGCACAATTTTCATCTTCCAAAGAGAATTTTCAACCATCATTTTTCAATTGAACAAACATGTCTCATATGGTTAACCAAAGACATTGATTAGACTAACACAATTAAAATTTTAGATCAATAAAATGTATAAATCCAAATTAGCATAAACATAACCCATCGCATATCTAAGTTGGTTTTGGCCATCCCATAAGCATAATTCTGTCATCCAGTCTATTTTTTTTTACGTAGGATCACTCAAATTATTCTAGAAAAAATACGTACATCAAAATGTTTTCGTCAAAAATCAAAATCAAGTTAGGACGACCGTCCTAACTTATCCTAGCGGGAGCTCCACCCCTGAGTACTTCGTGCATTACGAACGCCGCTGCAGAGACAGAGACGGAAGCGGACAGTACAGAGAGGCTATTGATTGCACTGAGCTAAGGGGTTGCGCGGCTGTTCATTGCTGCCGCGGCAAGCGCTCCGTGCCGGGGCAGGGCAGGGCAGTGCAGTACGCGCGCGGGCGGCACGGCGGGGAAATTGATTAGCCGAAGGCACCGGTGCGCGCGCTTTGGGTTTTCGGTTGGGGAAACGGCTAATGCTCGCTTTCCCCGGCCCTGTTCTGTTTGGTTTGGTTTGCCGGGAGTAGAATACGGTCACCAGGACAAGGGCCATATGAGCGGTTGAGCACGTACATATATTGAATCCTACGGCGACCTACCAAATAAACTAGTTCCATGCACATTTTAGAAATTTCTAACTGGGCAGATTAGTAAGGACAGTGCTGAGTGTCCCCGGGGGATCGGGAGGTTCCCAGTGGCGGAGCCAGGAGTACAAAGTTGTGATGTCAACTCAAACTTGTGATGTCAAATACATGTATTTGTACTAAATTTGTAATTATTTTACATGATTTTTACCCTTGATATGAAGCTTTTTTCAAAATGCTGTGTAGTCAATTGACTACACAGCCAAAGTGTGGCTCCGCCACTGGAGGTTCCCATCCTCCGGGTGCCCGTGCTGACAAGTGTCTCCTATTTTCTAATCAAATCCCGCTTTTGCTCCATGTAGCAAATAATAACCCGTTTTTGCTCCAGGTAATAAAAAAGGGTTCGTCCTTATAAAATTGAAAAAGACTTCTCAAATCCCGCTTTTGCTACCGGGTAGCACATAAAAGCCCGTTTTTCTCCATGCAACAAAAAACGGTTCATCCACGAAAAAGACTGACTTCACTGGAGACCTCATCGGAGACTTCGCCGAAGATATCGTAGCAACAAAAATATGCTACTGTAGCAAAAAAAAAAGATTTCGAAGACATCGCCGGAGACTCGTCGGCGACATCGACGAAGTCCTCGCCGAAGACATCGTAGCAAAACCTTTGTTCTATTGTAGCAACACCATATAACTATAATAGCAAACAAAATATTATATTGCAGCATCGCAAAAAAATCTTTCGCCAAGGTTCTCGAATGAGACTTATAATGCAAAAACAATAGAACAAAATGTAGCAAACAAGATTCTTCTTGTAATACAAATTGACAGAACGTTCGATGCAAAAGTAGACAGTTGTAGAAAAAGAAAAATTTGCATAATCTGGTAGCGCCGACGAACTTCGTTGGTAGCACCGCCACCCCTATACGGCAGCACCTCTGCACGCCGCTAGCAGCAACAGAGATCACCGACGGTAGCACCGTCGTGTCGTCTTGGTAGCATCACACTTATGTGCTGGGAGCACCGACGCGCCACCATGATAGCAGAACCAACGTGCCATGGCAGCATTGCACCGCCACCTCGATAGCAGCGCCGCCGGTCCATGGCAGCACCGTTGTCGCCTCCAGGGCTCCAGGCCATGGCAGCACTGCGCCACCGCGACGGCAGCAACACATCCGGGGCATGGCAGCAACAAGCCACCACCACGACAGCAGCGCCGTCATGCCATGGTAGCACTGCCGTTGCCTCCGGGCCATGGCAGCATTGCGCCGCCACGACGGCAGCAACACCTCTGGGCCATGGTAGCAACGCCTCCGAGCGCCAGCAGGCGAGCTCTCCGGCGGCACCTCGACGGTGGAGGACGCCTCCGGGAGTGCTCCCTATGGCAGACGGCGACGGATCGACGAGCTCCTTGCCGGAGTCGTCCCCATCCTCCCGAACTCCCTCGTCGCACTCGCTGCGCGGGGACCTTTCGCCTCTACGGCCTGGATGGCGTCCGCGTGGAGGGTGCTGACCCGGCGACGAGATCCGCCGCGCAGCGGGAGGGAGCAGTGTGGCGGGGGGAGGGGAGCAGCGCGGCGAGGAGGAAGCGGTGGGAGGGAGCAGCGCCTCTGCGGCGGGAAGGAGCAGCGCGGCGGGAGGGAGCAGCGCGGCGACGGGAGGGAGCAACACGGCAGCGGGAGGGAGCAGTGCGGCGGGGGGAGGGGAGCAGCGCGGCGGCGGCGGAGGCGACGCATCTCGGGAGGAAGAGGAGAGCGCAGGGATGCGTGCGTGCGTGGTGTGTCAGTTTTCTTTTTTTCCACCGCGTGAAATGACACGTGGCGAACGCTAGACCCGGAGGATGCAAGCACTCCGATCCCCCGGGGGAATACTATACTTTCCCAATTAGTAATGCAACTATAGAGTAAATATCGAGAATCGTCTAATTTTACAACAAAAGAAAAACGTCGACGGATCAACAACCAAATAACCTGTTGACTAAACAAAATGGAAATCGGCCATTCAAAACCACCTATCTTTCAATGCTTGACAGTTTGCGCCACCTGTTCCAGGAATTTGGCCATTTTACAGCACATTGTTGTATTGAAACAGTATTTTTTTACCTCTTTTAAACTAGCGGCAAACTAAAAGCATGAACCTACTTTTTTTTGTTGCTTACATGACATCTTTTTTCTTTTGAAAAAATAGGTTAAAATCTTGGGCTCTGCATCAAAAAGATATATACATACTTCTTTATTAAATTATTCAACGAAGATCTAGTAAAAACATAGGGAAAATCTAATCATAGGACGCCCTATGGTTGGCAAATCTTCAGACACAATATGGATCGTAGATAAGCAAATCTATGGTTGAGATGCATGGAGACCAATTCAACTCAGCTTGTTCACGTTTAAATGTTTGGAAAAGTCAAATTGATGATATCATCCCGTATTAAATGCTAAATTCGAAAATTTAAAAAGTTTTGTAGCTCAAATCGTTTATCCGATTTATGATCCGTTTTCACCGTTAGACTCCTCGCGTCGAGATCTTCGAAACTAGATCCCATGTCGATATGTTTCGACGAAAAATTTTCGGAACCAAAAGTTACCAACCATATAACATGTAAGTTACCAGCCTTTAATACATAAGTTTCCAACCCGAAAAAAGTCTGTGTAGAGGCTATTTAGCATCCATGCAGAAAAAGACAAAATTGCTGACATCATCTGCATTAATTGTAAAATTCGAAATTTCAAAAACTTTTATACCTCAACCGTTTATCCGATTTACGATCAATTTTTATCGTTGGGATCATCGCGTCGAGATCCTTCGAAACTAGATCCCATGTTGCTATGTTTTGATGAATTTTTTTCTGAACCCGAAAGTTACCAACCCTGGAACAAGTCAGTTACCAACCCCATAACATGTAAGTTACCCACCCTGTAGTTATAGAGTTACCACCCAGTATTAAAGATGTTACCCACTGTAGACTAATGAAGTTTTCACCCTAGATTGATGGAGTTATCACCCGGTATTGATGAAGTTATCACTCAGTAATGATGGAGTTATCCACCTAGACTGAAAAAGTTATCTACCAATATTAATAGAGTTACCCACCCAGTAGTGATGGAGTTACTCATCCTAAACTGATAGAGTTACCCAACCGATAGTGATGGAGTTACCCACACATTAGTGATGGAGTTACCCACTCTAGACTGATTGAGTTACCATCCTATAATGAAGGAATTAATCAACCTAAACCGATGGAGTTACCCACCTAAACCGATGGAGTTACCCACCCTAGACTGATTGAGTTACCATCCTATATTGAAGTAGTTATCCAACCTAAATCGATGGAGTTACCCACCCTAAATTGATAGAGTTACCGCCCAATGGTGATGGAGTTACCCACCCTAGACCGATAAAGTAACCCTCTCTAGACCGATAAAGTTACCATCCATTGTGTAGTGTACGGTGGTAACTTACGTATTACAGCCTGGTAACTTATTTGTTAAGTCGTTGGTAACTTTCGGGTAAAAAAAAATATCGTCGGAACATATCAACATGGGATCTAGTTTTGAAGATCTCGACGCGACTAGTGTAACGGTGAAAGCGGATCATAAATCGGATGAACGGTTTGAGCTACAAAACATTTTGAATTCTCGGATTTCGCATTAAATGCAGGATGATGTCATCAATTTCGTCATTTAGTGTATACATGCAAACATACGGTAGCATCCGGTGACTTTTGGATGGATTATGATAAAAAAATCTAATGCCCTATGCTTATGCCAAATCTAGGGCGCCCTATA
Organism: Puccinellia tenuiflora; assembly: GCA_012064385.1. Taxonomy (NCBI): domain Eukaryota; kingdom Viridiplantae; phylum Streptophyta; class Magnoliopsida; order Poales; family Poaceae; genus Puccinellia; species Puccinellia tenuiflora. The sequence continues at coordinate 383,236 of QRDG01000503.1, read as the reverse complement.
TATAGTCGGGTCCAAAACATATATTCCCTTCGTCTAGAAATAAGTGTCGTTAAAACGGTTGTTTTAGATGTATTTCAATGCTAGACACATTCATTTTAGAAATACTTATTTTCGGATGGAGGGAGTATCAAACAAACCGAAGCCACCATGTCACCCTATAAGAGCATATTCACGGGGGGTCGTAAAAGTGGCCGTAAAGCTCAACTTGGGCGCCGGACAGAAAAACAGGCCACACCGGGGGGTCGCAAAGCCTTTCAGCGATGCAGGCGCCGCATCGTTTCAGAGGTGAGTCGTCGCATCGTTGCACGGGCCGTCATGCGGCGCATCGTTTCAGTGGCTAGGTGGGCGGCGCAGTGAAGCGTCGCCTCGATGCAGCGCCGCAGAGCTCACACGGCGGTATGCATGCCGTCTTGGTGTTAATGGCGACGGCATCTCCACTCCTTCGATCAGCTTTGAAAAGCCACCACCGGCCCTCTCGTCTCACACACTCCACCACCGCCCCTCTTTCTTTCCTTGCAGTCGGACCAGGGTTACCAGCCCACGGAGGAGGACCACGAGCGGCGCCGGCGCCTTGACGTGATATCGTTGGTGCGCTGCCAACGCCTCAACGAGCTATGCCGGATCCAGGGGATACGGATTGCGGCGGCTAGGGCTGTGGCGCCGCCACCACCACCTCCTCTGCCTCCTCCACCCCCGTAGGCCGACGACCGTCGTCCGCTGACGGTGGAGGAGGCGGAGCAGCTCGTGTGCGACTACCTCCCTCTGCCCGCTGAACGTAGTCTGCCGGACGGCTGGCTGGTTAACCTGGACAATGTCCCGGTTGCGCCGCCCCTGACCGGGCAAGCAAGGCTGGAGTACATCCAGTCGATGTGGCAGGCGGACGTCGCCGGCGCGGTGACGGAGGAGGAGCGGAGCCATGTGCCTCCGTTCAACGCGTCGGCGGTGTACTGGGATGCCATTGTGAGGTCCGAGCATGCCTGCCGTCTCCACAGCTACCGCACCGACGACGACGAGCCGCCCGAGTCGGTGTCTGACGAGGAGGAGCCAGCTCTTCCTCCGCCACCAAGCTGCGCCAACCATTGATATCGAGGCCCTACCAGACAAAGACTTTCAGGATTCTGGTCAAGCAGTGGTTTCTCCACAGGCTACGTCGATCATTGATATCGACGTAGCCCGAAACGGCCTCTTGACCAGGTCTATAAGAAGTAACTCGAGCAGTGCCGGCGAGGATGGCCCCGAGCAGAGATACATTCTGCCTGGACTCCTCCGCGGTCGACATATGTGAGGAAAGTCTCGAAGTCTGGCAGTCGAATTAGATGTAGTATTTAAATTAAAAAGTTGTATCGAAAACAAATTAAATTATATCGAATGTTTTATTTGAATCGAATGAATTTATTGCAATATTCATTTTTTTTTCTTCGGGTCCGGCCGTTTAGGGGGTGCCGGTGTGGGAGGAAAAAAAAAAGCGTCGGACAAGTGTCCGGCACCCCCAATTGGGCCTCCAATGGAGGTGTGCCGGACACAATTTAGGCGCTCCCCGTGGAGATGCTCTAAGCTCGATGATAGAGAATCATGTCGTCATACAAAGCCCCACTATCTAAATCTTGGATATTAGTGTCTTGGAATAGTATTTTTCATACTTGCTCCCCCCACGTCACCTCCTCTGGCAGCTCGGGGGCAAACCCTAGCGCCGACGGCCGTTGGTCCTCCCCCGCTCCTCCTCCCCGCTGCCGCTGCCGCCGGCCCTTATCGTGGTGGCAGCGGGCCCTGTTTCCAAAGGGCACGGGGATCCTCCGGTCGCAGCTCGCGGCGGAGCCCGGACACCGGGGCAGCGGCCCCGGGCAGGTGGTGGTGGCGCTCGCTCGTGCGGTTGCGTGGGCGGCGCACTCGCGGAGCAAGCTGTGGTAGTGGCGGCGGCGGTGGGTTGCAAGGTGCGGCCTAAGGAGGCAGTGCGGATCGAGGCTCTGGGCGACAGTGCGAGTTCCCGCGGCCGGCGGTGCCGTTGCCTCCGCCAGGAGGCCGGGGGAGAGGGTGTGGCGTGGGACAGGGTCGTTGCGGCGCGTAGTCCAGGCGCGGAGCTCGGGCCCTATGGCTGTTGGGTTGCCGAAGCTCCGGGTCTATATCTCAGGGCTCCTTGTTCTGCGCGGTGCTGCTCTATGCGGGGCGGATGCCGGGGCGGTGGCCCCGGATCGTGGGCGATGACGCTGTCGATCGTTGCAGTAGCATGCGGTGGTGGTTCTTCGCAGAATGAGGTGTTGTCCAGGAACTGCTGGCCGACGGTGCGGCTTGGGTGTCGTGGCCGGAGAGGTGGTCAGGGCTGCTGGTTTTGGCAGCGGAGGTGATGGTGGCTGCCATGGCTAGGCATGTGGAAGCTTGGTGGGCTGGTCGGTTTCGTCGAGGCGGGCGGAAAGCGTAGCTACGTCGAGCGAAAGCTTTGCTCCGGCTGTTGTCGTGAGGCAGCGACGACGAGGCCTCAGGGCGCCGTTTCTCTTCTTGGAGACGTCGTCGAGACGTGGTGCTCGCCCCGTGCCACTCCGGGGGAAACCTTAGATCCTCTGGGATCGAACGATGATGGCGCTTTGTTCCATGCTCCCCCTTGAGCGCATCGTTCATGGAGTGTTGACCGGCTGGACGGACCTGTGGTTGCGGGAGGTGGTGGGGTGTCGTCGTGGCGTCCTTGGATGTTGGCGGCGAGGATGTCGGGGCTGGTGTGACAGCGGCAGCAGTGGTTGCCTTTTAGGCCGGGGCGGCGGCCCGGATGTTGGTACGGCGGCCGTGGTCTGTGAGCGGTTTTTCCCTGTGCAGCTTGGGCTGCGGGTGACTGAGTCGTGCGGCGTCGTGGCTCGTGTGCGAGCGGTGGTACGTCAGGATGGCAGTCCCGGAAGGTGGTGTTGGCGGTCTGCTCGGCGTGGCGGAATAGCCGGATGTCGGGACGACGGCCCCGAGTGATGTTGTGGGCTCTTCAGAGAGTTGGCTTCTTCATCCTCGCTCGAGCGTCCCGTGTCAGCACCTCCCATTGTAGTCACGGCGTCTTCTCTCTGACGGTATTGTTTGGCCTTCTATCTTGGCGCCTTTTGTGGTCTGATTTTCTCGAGGTTGTATGGGCTCTGTCCCGTGGTGTTGGGTTTTTGTTGTACGGTTTTCGCCCGGTTTTTCCCGCTAATAAACCGGACACCTTTCTTCTTAATTAGGCCTCGTTCGGTTACAATGGATTGAATCCCAGCATGGATCTGGTCCAGGGAGGGATTTGGTTGATCCAGAGCTCTCACCCAATCCCTTCTGATCTGTTTCTCCCAATCCCTTTATTTGAGAACATGTTCGTTTAGACCTCTCTGCCGTACGCTCGCCCGCTGCAGAGTCGGGGCGCCGTTGCTGGCCCCTTTGCTCGCTCTGTCGTGGAATTATTTCCAGAAGTTGGACGGAGAGAAAATTTACGGGATGGGCTGGGCAATAATCCAGACAGGGGCTAAATGAAGACAATGGTTTCACGAGTCTGGAAGAATTACGAACGAGGCCTTAATAGAAACGGCAAAGTTTTTGACTTCCTTTCAAAAAAAAAAAAAAAATCTTAAATATTACCGAGCACAAATCCGATCCAACAAACACTAAGCGCGCACCGATTATGCACGCTCCGAAAGCTGCCGCCACCACCATTGAACAATCGCTCCAAATTCTCTAACCCAACCAAGCTAGTGTTCGTCTGAAAGTGTGCTCAACTGCCGATCGACCCTACGCAATGCTAACGTACGTCCATACGCAGCTTGTACGCACGCATGCACCAGGTTTAGCTACTCTCGCGTTCCGCAAAGTGTATCAGTTTTGTCGTTCAACTAGTGGAACGTGCACTGATCGCTCAAGTCTTTGGCCAAAAAGACTAACGAGATAGCATGCGATTCTCATGCATCCACGGTTCTAGCTACTAGTAGCATGGTTTACTAGAAGCAGAAGTATTACTGTTTGGTGGCGTTCACACACTTATAAACTATAGCTGACAAGTTGGAACATACTTAGCAGTCATCAGTCGCCAGTCGGTCGCCCTCTGTTCAGATAACTAAATGTTCAGGAGGACACAATTTCCCCCCGTTCATCACGCTCCAACGTGCGACCGGCCTGCCGGCCGGAAGCTGATTTAATCTTCGGTTGGTGACTTGGTAGCCTTCGATCGGTCAGTCTTCGTTTACTCGCGAGTGTGACGTACTGCTACGCGATCGATCTCCCTTTTTTTCCCACTCATTGTACTTGTGGGAGTGGAGTAGAACTAACCAAGCTTTGATCGATTCGGTCGGCGATTTTGACCACCCCTATGAGTCTATGAACCGGTAATTTAGTTATCTGACGACTGGTGGACTAGGCGCGAGTTCAGGCATGATCTGCTCTGCAGGAACAGTCGATGTGTGACTTGGTCGACCTAGTTAGCTACTCCGTAGTAGCTAGGAGAACATCTGATTCTTACAACCAATTCAGTCTTCAACAAGATAATCCCATGGATGCATGATGATGGCCTAATATAAGATGGCAATGATGATGAAGCCGGCCCCACGTAATCAAAATTCTTCACAACTTCACAAAGGGAGGGGAAGAATTTCAGCACCACGCCACTCACTTAGTCGGTCGTAGACTGGACTACCTCCTCCAAAAACTTGGAAGATCGATCGCAGCCATGACACGCGTTGCCGACAACTAAATCACTTTAATCTGCATTTGCTTTCACAGATTTCCTGCAGGGAAAACCGAACACGGACATGATCGATCGACGTGCGACATGCGGCGCGTAAGCTTGATGCTTCTGCTCCAAGTCCTAACACGCTGCGTCCGGCATCAAATCACACACACACACACACATGCACTAACCAAACTCATCATCTCGATCCTAGCTAGCGGTTCCTGTTTTTGACTCGCTCGACCCGACCCGCGCTTTGTCCCCTGTGGAATATTCACCACCATCTGCATGCTAGGGAATTTCCTGCGTTTACACGGCCATTTCGCCTAGTTTGTACTAGTGCTGTTGTTGTCCGAATTAATGTGATCGCGACCTCGTTGCTTTCACTTGGGATCGTGTTCTCGATGAAAACTGCTGCAGCAGCTTCTGCTTTTTTACTGGTAGTGCATGGATGAGAAGATCACCCTGCAGCTTATGTTGATGATCGATCCTGCTCGGCCTGACTTCGCGCGTCGCCGCGCCGGCTTGGCAAGATGCTTGTTCGATCTTCTGGTACGCGTGCTACGCAAAGGTGAATTTCTCGAAGTACAAACTACTATGCAGACGCCGTGCAGCTTCTGTACATGATCCATGTGACGTGCCTTTTAACACCTTTTCTATCAGAGCATTGAAACATTTGGTCTGTGTTCACGGTAGAAAGCATTGAAACATTAAAATTGATGTGTCTACCCCCCCGGCCGCACGTACGCGTGGAGTGCTTTAACACATTTCAACTACTAAAGGCGAGCTGCACGCCCAACCCAACGGTATCTGTTTGTTTTACACTGAGAGAGTCTGAAAAACTGTAGCCAGGTTAATTTAATCTTCCGATCGATCTCTCAAACAGATGCACGCGCATGCAGAGATACAGCTAGCGTATTGTGCATCTATGTACATATCTGGTATGATTGATCTGGAGTTCTGGAACCCCAACTGCCACCCGATCTTTTCCATCTAGTTGCGTATACCAAGTTAACCACGCATTCATGCTAGCTCGGCCCCAAACGTTGTTAATATACGGTTCGATCGTATCCCCACCCGTAGAACATGCGACGTGTTGTTGGAGATCAAAGCAACAGGGCGAGTATAAATACAGTCTACTCCTTGTAAACCCGTAAAACTTGGGTTACACGCAGTATTTTTAGAGCAGTATACAGTATATTTTTGCGGTAACAATTCTTTTTTATAGTAGCAAGTGTATGCTACTTAAATTCGATATTGCTAAGGCCTTCGACACCGCTGCATGGCAATTTCTACTTGAAGTTCAGCAACATAAAGGCTTCGGTCTGACATGGAGGTTGTGGATTGCAATGTTGGTGACATCTTCCTCCACTTCAATCTTGCTAAATGAGATACCTGGTCTAAAACTTTTTTTTTTGCAACAGCGGTGGTACAAAGGTCAGATAAGGACTCAAAACAAAGAAGATTACAAACAACTCCCCAGAGTTTCGCTGAAGGACCCTAAAAGGAAAATTGAAATTACAATCGGGTCCAAACCACTGCCTCGGTAGGGAAACATCCCGACCATAGCCGGGGACGAACCACTTGGGAACGCCGGAACGCCAGCACGCCGCCTCCAAGAGAGAAGGTAGCCGGACTCCAAACTTTAGCAGCACTGCCTCCACAAAGGCTTAAAGCTAGGAGGAAGAAGATATGCGCAAGAGCGCATCACACGGTCGCCCATCGACCAGCAAGGTCATCAACGAAGACGAGACCGCCCATCGACTGCCGTTACCCACGGGAAACAGCAGGCGACGTAGCTCCGAAACGACAGAGGCCGCCCATCGACCACCAATCCCCAAGGGAAAAAGCAGGCGGCGTAGCTCCAGTGTCTTTGCTGATGAGGATGAACAGCAACAAAAAGGCCGCCCTTCGGCCAGAAGATTCACCGGGGAGGAGGAAGAAGGCACCCACAACAAACGCCTTGGCCCTCCAATGGACACCGGTGAAGATTTGCACGAACCCAATCGGCAAGATCTGGAGCACCACCCAATCTCTTCTTCATCCCCGCCCCCATGACGACGACAAAAGATTGGAAGGAGTTGCTGATGTTCCTCTAGATCTGGGGCTCCACACGATTTATTCGCCGAGCATACGGCCCATCCAGCTCCAGCAGCCACCATCCTCTATGGGCATCAGCTCAAAGGAAGAGAAGGGCTTGCTCCGGCGTCGGCGGAACACACTGGAACAAAGCTCAAAACCAGCACAAGGCCAAAGGCAGCAACAGACGCTAGACTAGAACTATACCTACGCCTAGTATATACAGCCCCGTCCTCGCTCCGGTCGGCAACGCCGGTGGAGAAGAAGGGGAAAGCAACGGAGCTCTCGATACGACTCTCAACGCGGGCAAGGTGTGTCACTGATCTGGTCTAAAACTTCGGCATGCTGGTGGGCTTAGACAGGGCCATGCCCGTATCTCCTATGTTGTTTATCATCGTAATGGATTGTCAGGACCCTGAACCTGTGCAGCGACAAGTCTGAAGATGTGCAAGCCTCAGCGACAATAGGGAACGGACATGATCAGTCCGTACCGCTTCGGCTCCATCGGATGGTCCAGGATCGTCGATACCAAGTTCCTATCTAATTAGCGCTAAGTATGTTTCCTTTGTTGTAATGGCTTTTAGCCAGTTAAACCGATGTACTGAATTATTGCGTGGTCCTACTCTTTGGATATAAAGGAGCATGAGAGGGTGGATGGGTGGCACGCAATAGAGAAACCCTAATTTCCTTTCCTGTTATTTCCTTTCATGTCTTTTATTTCCAGTTCCTAGTTCTAGATCTGAGCGTCGTGCTCCTCCTTCCTCCTCCCTTCTTCGGCGATGCTGTTGGGAACCCTCGGGTCCTGACACGGTGGTATCAGAGCAGACCGATTCTGCTTCTTCCCTCTTCCCAAACCCCCGCTACCCCAACCCAGACAGCTCCGAGCGCCGCCATCTCCCTCCCTCCCAATTTTTCCCCACCAGCCAAACGCATCGATCCATCGACAAGGTTCCTGGGTCATCTCGATCCAGCGGTAAAATCCCTATCCACCGATCCCTCTTACCCACCATGATAGCAAGAGGAAAGATCAAGATCTGCGTCGCGAGATGATGACGTGGATCACACGTTCGCTGGAGAACCCCAAGAGAAAGGTATGATGCAGCAAAGCAGCAGTTTCCCTTGATTACAAAACCAAGGTTGTCAGATCCAGTAGGACTTGGAGAAGGCTTAGCGAGGTGTCAATCTACTCTGGCGCTTGTAGATTAACGCGGACCTGCACACAATCACAAACAAGTACTTTGCCCCAACGAAACAGAGAGATTGGCAATCTCTCCGGCTTGCCGAACACAGAAGATTAATTGTGCAGATGTAAAATATGATGAGAGTGAAATATGACCAGCGAGCAAATGATGATGAAAAGCTATTAGAACAGTTGTAAACAATGTAGGAAAATAGGACCGGTGTCGTGGGGTTGTCACGGCAAGTCCTTCCTCTGGGAAGGTGAGTTCTGGGGCCATTGATGATCGAAGTACGTAGGAGAGGTTAATCTCGCCTAGGGACACAGATTTACCCAGGTTCGGCCCCTCTTGATTAGAGGTAAAGACCTACTTCCTGCTTCTCTTTATTGCTCTAGATCTGATCTCGATTACAGGGTTCCGGCTCCTATCTGGGGAGTCGGCGACTATGGATCTGGTGTTTCTAGATTGCTTAGAACTTGTTGGCTTCAGGTCCAGGACCCCGCTTATAAAGGTGGCCAGGTCCCTGGACTTACAACTTACACCGAGTCACACTAGAACACGGAGTCCTACTCTACGTCTTGGTCTTCCAAGTTAGGGCTCCGGGTTGTACTTGGACTCCTTCCTGACGGGTCCCTTCTCCGTCATGGGCCTTGGTCGGCTTGTCTCCAGCCCAGCCCATGCGACTTGATGCGTGACTCGGCTTTGGCCTTCTTGGTCTTGGCGGGTCTAATTTCCGGGTCCATGGGCCTACCTATAAAGTATCCCCCCATCAGTAGCCCCCGAATTTATCTTGGGCGCAGCTTTAGCGGCTTCCTCCGACTCCTTGGTTCGACTTCTCCAATCTGAGTCTCAGGCTCAAAAGTCGCTTGCTGCTAGCTCCAAGATGAATTCCTGCATAAAAATACAACACATATATAAAATGAGTCTATCCTCATACCTTGTTCGAGTCACCACTCTTGCCTTTGCATTAGCTGGCCGAGTTTGCTATGACTCTTGCGGACAAGGACTGAAGAACTTGACTCTTCTTAACTTTCACTGTCACAGGACTCGCCATTCTGAGACAAGCCGGCTCCTTCCACTTCTGTGATTTTAGTTTCTATTATCATTTCATGTCTGGCTCTTAGCCACTGAACCGTTATCCACTTATCTGTAGTGGACCGTTACTGTAGCCACTTAGGGTTTTTCCCCTCTTATAAATTGCAAAGGGTGAGACCTAAAACCCTCACTTGTCCCTTTCGCCTCAAATTCCCCTTTTCTCTTTGCTCCTTTCTTTCCCGCGCACAGCACGCACCGCCCGCTCACCATGGCACCCAAGCGCGCCAAGGTTGCTTCCAAGGCCAAGGCCTCCTCGTCGAGCAGGACGGTTGACATCGCCGCCGCGGCCGCCGCCGCCGCTAAAGCTCCTTCCTCCAAGCGCTCGATCTCCGCCGATTGGGGCGGATCTACGATTACGGCTGAGCAATTGAAGACGCACCGGCTGACTGGCCTTCTCCCGTCCAATGTAAAGGCTCGGGCCCCAGGGGATGAGGTGGTGCCCGCTCCCGCGAAGGATGAGGTGGTGATTTTCTCAGAGCACCTGTTCCGCGGATTCACGCCCCCGGGTAATCTCTTCTTCCGCCAGCTTCTCGCTTTCTACAAGCTGCGCATCCATGACCTAGCTCCCAATTCTGTTCTCACTTTGTCCAATTTCGTGACTCTTTGTGAGGATTACCTCCAAATCAAACCCGATCTTGATCTCTGGCTCGAGCTTTTTTATTGCAATCCTCAACCTGAAACATCCGGCGGCCCCCTTCTGCAATGCGGCATCGTCGCTCTTCAACAGCGCCTCCATTCTGTCTTTCCTAAACCTGTCTTCCCCAACCGTGTCAAGGACTGACACAAGACTTTTTTCTACTGTAAGGACACTTCTCCTGCAGATGGACCTAAACTCCCTCTATTTTCTGAAGATCGCCTGGAGGCGACTCCCCTGATGAAGGCTAGATGCTCAGAGGCCGCCCGGCCAAAAGTCGAGTCTTTGATCTCTCGGATTCGGGCCCTTCTATCCCACAACCTGGAGAATATGGACCTAGTCCGCTGCTGGACAACTTGGAGGATTCAGCCGCTGAGTCATAGGACTCGGCTCATTTGTACATATACTCGCTGCGCGGGTGATGACCTCCGGGTGACGGAGCAATTGTCAGATGGTCCTGAACTCGGCCGGCTCATCAAAAAGCTGACCGGGAAGCCGGTGAAGGACCAGGCACACTTTGGGCTCCAGCCCTTCTGCTCCACCAACCCGGCTCCTGATGTAAGCTTTACACTTTACCACATTTCTAACTTGCTTTTATCTGTATCAATTACTAACTCATTTTCTCTGACTCTCTTGCAGCTCACCGACTCCTTCTGGAAGCCGGCCTCTGGAGCTGGCACTAAGAATAAAACTGAAGCTGAGGCTGAGGTTGAGGAAGAGACCCCTGTCACAGAGCAAACCACTTTGGCAGAGGATGATGATGATGATGCAGACGAGGAGTCCTCTCAGGAGGCCCCGGCTGCAAATGATGGTGATGATGACAATGAGGATGAGGAGTCCTCTCCAGAGGCTCCTCTTGTAGAGGATATTAATGAGGGTGAGTCCTCCCCGGAGGCTCCTGTTACTGAGCAGGCTCACACGGCTTCTGGCGCCGCGGCTGCTCAGCCAACCTCATCCGAGGAGTCCTCAGCTGCAAGAAGTCACTCCTCTTCATCCCCTCCTTCCAATACCAATGTGTCTCGAGAGGCTGTCCCCAAGGTACCCCTTTCACGAGTCCTTGGATCAACTCGCTCGCCTGCTAAGCCTGAAGAACGTGTGCAGAGCGTTGTTGCTGCTAGGAAGAGGAAATTGCGCTCCGATGGGCCCGCAGATGCTCCTGAGCCTCTGCCAGTTTCGCACCAACGGAAGTCGGCTTCTCCTCCTAGCAAAGACGACTCCTACCACTCTGGCATGTCCATGCCCTCTTCAGACTCTCAGGCCTCCTTGGACCTGGAAACTAATGCTGGGTAAGACTCCTCTGTTTACTCTATTTGCATTCAAATGACTTCTGCTTTTCCTTTTCACTAGATTTATTGCTGACTTCCGTCTTTGTCTATTTCAGGGCTCGGCCTTGTGTCAAGGTGACCAAGCTCCCAGGCATGACTGATGTCACCTCTGCTCGTGGACCTGTCCCTCCTTCGGCTTCTCAAACAACAAGCACGAGGACAGGTCCCTCCACTCCTGCATCTGCTGGTGCAACCACAGCTCCCACTATCCCCGAGTCCCCTTCAAGGACTCGGGAGGCGACTCCACTGGTGGCCCAGCCCTCATCTGGGACTGGGACTCCTGTCGCCGCATCTCAAGGTCATCTGGCTCCCTCGAAGGCGACTCCTATTGTTCAACCAAATGACAAGCCGGCCAAGTCTTCTATTGACTACAGTCGACTTCGAGTGGCTGACAACATGTCTTTCTCTGAAGCCTATGCTGAAGCGGTCGACCTGAACGATCAATCCGCCAGGCTAAAGGATGATGAGCAAGCGGCTCTTAGGTCCCTTCACATGATTCATAACGTAAGCTTTTTGACTTCTACCCTTTATGCTTTCTAGCGTCCTCCTATTGCAGTAGCCCCCAAGCACCTGTCTGTGGTGACTTGTGACTAAGATAGGTGCTTTGCTTTGAAATTGAACTCCACTGCTATATAGAATTTTTTTTGCACACTGTAGCCCCCAAGCACTGAGTCCTTAGCTCTACTAGGACTCGGGGCTGCTGATTTGCTGTCTGTCGGGTCCTTGGACCAAAAAACTTTTCCACGAGTAGCCCCCAAGCGCCGAGTTGTCAGCCTGCGACGACTTGGAGCTACAAATCAGTGCAATTTACTGGTACTTAACTTGTAGAAAGAATTTCTGCTCTGCGAGTAGCCCCCAAGCGCCAAGTTGTTGACTTGTGACAACTTGGAGCTGATGACTTCTCTGCGCTGACTTGTAAAGCCGACTTGTAAAATCTGACTTACCAATTCTGACTTGTACACTATGACTTGTGATTGCAGAACCTTATCTCCAAGATGAAGAGGGATATGAAGGAGCTGGAGGACCAGGTAGCTGCTAGTGCCAGGTCTGCTCAGGCTGAGAAAGAGCACTCTCTGCAATTGGAGAAGGATCTGAAAACTTTATCTGCTCAACTGGAGCAGGTGAAGAAAGAATATGCAGATGCCAAAAGAATTGCTCAAAAGGCACACAACGATCTGAAAGCTGTCTTTGACACCTGCCGCAAAGGCATTGGGGCCATGTGCCAACACATATTCGGTAAGTTTGTACTTTTTGCTTACTCCTTCTTTGCACTTTTCTGAACTACTTTAGACTGACGATGACTGATTTCCTTTCAGCAGGGGCTGACTCCCCAAAAATCAAGCTGCCCACTAGCAAACAACTTCATGAGATGCTTGACCACTGTCATGGGCTGCAAGAGGGAGCCCGTGCTGTGGTGAAATATCTGAATGCTAAGGGCAAGTGCCCCAAAGAACCTGAGCGTCTGGTGGACGAGTTGTCTAGGGTACCAGGGTACATGCGGCTGTGGAAGCAATCTTCTTTGAGGAGAGCATCCATCAGAATCCTTGCCCTAGCCCACAGTTATTATCCCACTGTCTTAGAGCCGGCACTGCTTACTATGGGAAAGCCAGAACAACATGAGGATGGCAAACCCTTCACCCAGGACGACTTCAAGGCTGAGGAAAAGCTGGTGCGGCCATACGCTTGTGAGATTGCCAACAAGATGGACCCTGAGGTATGGGTTCATCACTATGACTTGGAGAACAAAAGGGTTGCTCCAGAGACTCCTGAGATTGTAAAATTTGGCCGCCCCTCACAGGACCCAGCTGGTGTCCCCTCTTCATCTGCTGCACCGAGTTCCTCATCACCGGCGGCTCCTGCTCCTGGTGCCGAGCCTATATTGAAGACTCCTGCTGCGCCCACTCCTTCAAGAGCTATCTCTGGTGACGCCCAGAAACAAGAAGAGCTGGCTAAGCACATGAAGAGTCCCAGAGGGACCGGTTTTCAAACGAAAAGAGTCGCCACCAAGCCTCCTGTGAAGCCGGCTCCTGCCTCTACAGCTCAAACAAAGAACAAGTCTCCTGTGAAGAAGGACTCCCCGGTTCCGTCTGAGAAGTCGACTCCTCTGGAGGATCATCCCTTGGATGACTTTTGAATTTTTGTAATAATGTGCTACTAGTGTTTAAACTTTGTAATGATGCACTGCTGGTGCAAAACCTTTTTAGGTATTTTGAACTACTTGTTCTGAGATTGTGCCAATCGGCTTGTAATGACTTGCTTGTTAAACTGTGAGATTGATATGTATTATCTGTGCAAGTCATTTTGTGGTTCTTATAACCCATCTAATTATCCACTGATGAATAAGTAGGCCCTGCATGACCTCTCTTACAGCTTGTGCTGACAGGCTCCTGACACCTCATGTCCCTTAGGATTCATAAGAGCCGGAGACAAGTCATGCCTGTAGATTAATCATATTGTGCAGGATGCATCTGACTTACCAGCGAGAAAATTAGGAAAAGTTTGACTACTGTGCCGGGTTCAAGAGTCTAAGCTTGACTTTTTTTCGCTGAAAAGCAAGCCCCCAAGAACATAATGATCAAAGTTTAAAAAATAAATAAAGTGCACTCACTGGGTGACTTGACTAAAGGAACTCATATTCACAGAAGCAGGCTTTATTTCTGACGAGGTTAGGGCTCGGCAAATCCCTGGGTTGAGCACCCCGGGTTGATTGAGGGGAGAGAGATGAACGTTGGTGATCACGACGGCTAACAGGGGGCGATTTACCCAGGTTCAGGCTCCCGGAGGATAACACCCTACTCCTGCTTGTCTGGAATTATAATCAAGGTGGCTACAATGGCGAGATGGCAATCTCGCTAGGGTTTGAGATGGCGGCTATGAGTTGGTGTTCGCTAGTTGCTTAGTTACCCTAGACGAGGGACCCTCCCAGCCTTTATATGATAGGTTGGGTCTCGGGTGAACGGTGCTGATGGCACGTACAGGATGATCAAGCTGATGACCTAACGGCGACTACCTTGGGCCGCACATCATCCTTCTTGGGCCTTCCTTGGGCCTTCCTTGGCGTGACCCAGGTACCACCACCGTGGGGTACTCGAAAGGTAACCCCACAACAGTAGCCCCTGAGTGCTTAGTCGAATCGTAGAGTCGGGTAAAGGACTCCTTCCTTCCGGGCACGCCACCAGGTTCCTGAAAGGAACAAATAAAATGGTCGACTCCGGCCGTTCAGGGCTTATGGAGGATTCCTTAGTCAAAATATCGACCGCAGGGTAAAAACTGCGAGTATTGCTTTGGTCGGTAATTTTTCGACTGCGACTGTTCTGAGTCATTCGGGAGCGCGAACAGCGCTCCCGATGGGAGTAGCCCCCGAGATTAAGCTGAATTGCTTGCAATTGAGGTTAAACTCAATTTTTCCTTCAGTCGAAAAGCCCGCTCCCGATGGGAGTGAAGAAGGGACTCGGATTGACGGAGTCGCAACTTGCTTTGCATGACTTACTTTGTACTCGGCCGGTTTGGCTTACTGCCTAAGTTTGCTCAGCTCGTGGAGCTTACTGTATTTCTTGTGCAGTCGAATGGACTTGTCGAGTCGACTCAGCTCTTAGAGCTTACTGTATTTTTGTTGCACTCGAATGAACTGTCCGGGTGCTCCATCAGCCCATTGGCTTACCACGCCTCCGCAGATGACGTCAGCGCTGACGTTTTCGGCGTGCTCTGCGTCCGATGGGACGTGACATGGTGGTCCCAGTGCCAGCCTTGACTGATTTGACCACCGGGCGCGAAATTTTCGCGGCGTGATGATGGCGCCTCGATTCCCGCGCGTAGTGGGCGGCGTGGCCGGCGACGGTTGCTATCTCCGCGCGACACGTGGACGGCCAGATGTTGTCTCGAATTGCCGCTTCGTGGAGGACGGCCAGGATGAACTGACCCCGCGGTATATAATTTTCACCGCGGTGGGGAACAGTTCATCCATCCCCATTTCGCCGTCGTCTCCACTGCTCTCTCCTCCATTGCTGCCCTTGCACCCAGTTCTCCAGAGCTTTCTCCACTCTCCCGAGCGAAGATGGGCTTGAAAAGAGCGAAGACCACCGAGGGCACCGCCGCCGCTGCCGATGCGGGCATGAAGAAGGTGGAGGGCGACTGGGTAAAGTCGTCGGTGAAGAAGACCGATCTCGAGAGCCTCCGCGCGCAGGGGCTGCTGCCGCCGGCGAACCAGGCGGCCGTGCGTGCTCCAGGAAAAGAGGTACTCCCCTCCCCTCGCGATGGGGAACGCGTCTGCTTCGTGGAATTCCTTCCACGGGGTTTCGGGTTCCCCATCCACGATTTTGTTCGTGGTCTCATGTATGCTTATGGGATTCAGATCCATGATCTGACTCCCAATAGTGTCTTGAGCATCGCGAGCTTTATCGTGCTCTGCGAGTGCTTTTTGGGAATCTCTCCCAACTGGCTTCTCTGGAAGTCGCTGTTCCTCGTTCGCAGGAATGCTGGGAAGTCGAAGCAGGTCTTCCCAGTCGGCGGCTTCGGCATCCAAGTGCGTGGCGACACCACGTACTTCCAAATAAAGAAGTCCGACTCCGTCCAGAACTGGCGGAAGAAATGGTTCTATGTCAAGTGCGACCAAGAAGGCCTTCCTGACTTCGCAGCTGATCGCGCGTTGCAGAAGACGAATGCGTGGACGCACCCGCTGTCGAAGGAAGACAGGGAGGCGACCAAACCGCTGCTGGCACTCCTCCGCGATCTTCTGAAGACCCTTGGGCGCGAGACAGGTGGGGTGCATCTGATTGCCACCTTCTTCAGGCTTCAGGTGCAACCGCTCCGTTCTCGCGTCCACCCGATGTGGGCGCACGAAACCGGCGATGAACTTGACGACGAAGAAGTCGAGTCGAAGGTGAGGAGCATCACCAGCCTCCGAGCCACCGATACGTGCAACGTGAAGTGCCCGGTGAAGCCGTATGGGCCGAACAACCCTGTGCCTGAGGTATGCTTCCTTTTTGTTGTGCTTCTGTCTTGTATGTTCTGTCGAAATTTTCTTTTGTTTGACCCGAATTTTTGACAGGGTCGCTCCAGCTTTGTCAGCCTTCCTCCGCTGATGGAGAACGGTCCTCACGAAGAGGCAGAGATCTTGAAGGAGGACGAGGATGATGACGATGAACTCCCTTCCGCTAACTCTCCGAGCGAAGAGGTGGAGGAGGATGATGAAGACGAAGAGCCGCTGCAGAAGCGGCAAAGGCGAAAGAGTGGCGAGTCTGCTTCGACTTCGTCACCCGAAAAGTAAGTGGAGGTGGAGGACGTGGACGAGGCGAGCGAGTCGTCCTCGGGTGCCAGGCACACGAGCGACCCGACAGAGCCTTTGGTCGTGCCTCCCCTTAGCTCTGCGCCACCGACTGGATTCGCGAGGATGCCCTCCATCTCCCTGGGCAGCGATGATGATCAGGACGTCACCAGGTTAGTCTTGAAACCATCACCTTGTTCTGTCGAGTGCCCTTTTTGCCTTTGCGAGTATCTGAATTGAATTATCTTGTTGCAGCAACCGTACTGGCGCTGTTGGTTCTTCGCCTCCAGAGATGGAGCACACTTCTGCTCCCGTGTTCGAGCAGACCGCGAAGGCGACCGAAGAGGAGCCACAGGCGGGTGATGCGTCGACCTTGAAGGCTTCGACTTCCTCCGTGCCAGAGAAGACTGTTGATGCGACCTCGGTGGACGCTGGATTGCTTGAGCATGTAAGTGTGCTTTACCTCAGTCTGAAACATCTGTATCGGGTGCGCGAACAGCGCTCCCGATGGGAGTAGCCCCCGAAGATGTGCGTGACTAGAATAGTCGGGCACAGATTGATGTCTTGTTCTTTCCACAGCCGTTTTGTCGCCAGCTGATGGAGGGAGCCACAGCCTTCGTGCGAATGGAGAAGGAAAAGGATCGACTCCACGCTGCTTTGGAGCAAGCTAACAGTAAGTACTAACCCTTGTGTTCGAGAGATGCTGCGACTATCTTCATTGTTGACTTTGCTCCGGTGATCCACAGGCGAGAAGGAGAGCATGGCGAAGCAGGTCGCGGAGCTGGAGAAATCCCTGGGTGCAGCTCAAAAGCGTGAGCGAACCCGGGGTGATCTAGAGAAGACCCAGGTTGAACGCTTGCTCGCACTCGCCAATGTAATCGGAGGTACGTATCTCGGCTCGTTGCCTACTTTGTCTTGTGTCGACTTCTGATGTCTTACAAGTGTGGTCCTCTTCGTTGTTCAGAGCCGTGCGGAGGCGCTCCTCCAGAAGAGACCTCCAGTGAGAATGTCGACCTGGAGAAAGCTGTTGGCTTCGTTGACCGCGCCCATGCGTATGCTTCGGCTGCACTGCAGCAATCTTCGGCGGCGCTGCAGAAGTCGAAAGATGCCTTGGCGACCGTGCACCGGAGCATCTTCCCCAACCAGCCGTCGCCGGACGCCGTTGACGCGCTTGCGGCTCCGTTTGAAGGCGACGCGACCACCATGGCGGACTACACGCGTGCTCAGACGGTACGCGGCTCAGAGCTCACTTTCCAGCTCCTACTTGGTCACCAAGTCGCAGGTGACTTTGAGAAGGTTGTCAGCGACTTCCCTCGGAGACCTGATGGCAAGACTGCCTCCCTTAGCAACGTGAAGGCGTGGGCGAGTCAGCTGGCTGCGAGGCTGATTGACACCTTCCAAAAGAGAATCGCCAAAGCTGCAGAGTTGGCTGATAGGAAGAAACGTTCTCAGTCAGAGTCTGCAATGTAGTTTCCTTTGTTTTAGGGTTCTTCTTCTTTTGAACTTGGTCTGTAATGAAACTCATGATCTGCGAAGTCTTTTGGCCGCGAACATGCTAGTGTCGAAATATAATTTTGTCTTCGAGTCTTCTGTCATATGAATTTGCTTGACAATGTCGAAAATTGGCAGCCTGAGATGGGTGAGACTCCGAGGTTGCTGGAGCCGCTGGTGCGGGTGAGGACGAGGATACTTCTTCGGCTACACCCACTCGCCCTCGTCGTCAAGCTCTTCTAGCCCACGCGCGAAGGGTGAATGATCAGCGAGTGATCACTTACATGAGGAACAAGATTATTGAGCTCGAGTCGAAGCTGAAGGGTGCCGAGTTGGAGTTGGAGCGCTTGAAGTCGCGGCCCGCTGCGCCGTTCTCCCAGCGTGAGGAATTCCTTCTTGGCCAGATAGACTTGATCAGTCGACAGCTGCAAGGTTGGCCTTCAAGCGATTTGTTTCGGTTTCTTTATGCTTTCATTCTTCTAAGTGTTGGATCTTTTCTGCAGATGTTAATCCCGACTGGCAAGCCGAGAATAGTCGAATGGACGAGCAGGTGGAAAGGGAGGTCACCGGTGATTCACTTGAAGCTCGTACCTTCTGGTCGAACAAAAACGCAGGCCGTATACTCGCGAAGATGCTGGATCGCACCTGGCGAGCTGCTGTGCTCTTGGAAGGTTGCAGGAAGGCACTCTGGCAGATCAACAGGGTGTACTTTCCGCATAACGAGCAGCCTTCTGGGCTGGCTACGCTGCTGGAGAGGTTCCGTAGTAGCAGGGCGTTGAAGGAGGTCGTCGTCGCTCAGCTTGTTGTCGGGGCCAATGCGGCGTTTGCTTATGTTCGACTGCACCGGCCTCATGTTCCCTTGGACAGGATACTTGACGGCTTGCCTAGAGATTCTGATTATGCTGAATCCCTTGCGGCTGCACGTCAGGCGATTCAGCAGGTCCTGAATCATACAGAGCACTTGTAGGGCCACTGGATGCACCAAAGGAAGAGCCTGTCGATTAAGAATAGCAGTCTGTTGTTGTATAGTGTTAGCTTGTAACGAGAAAATTTTCCCAGTAGAAAAAATGAGTGTTTGCATGTCGAGGTGGGGGTAGCCCCCGAGCGAATGAATTGTATTGAATTGTATCTTGTGGACTTCTGTAAACCTGTATGGCGCAGCCCCCGAGCGGATCGAGTGCGGCCGAGGTGTGTCGAGTTGCCTGTGCGACGCAGCCTCCGAGTGCTTCGAGTGCGGCTAAGGCGTTTCCGAGTGAAACCTGTGTGGTGCGGCCCCCGAGTTCGTCGGGTGGCGACCAAGGTTTTGTCTTAGACCTGTACGGCGCAGTCCCCGAGTGCATCGGGTGGCGGCCAAGGGTTTTTCGAGTCGGACCTGTATGGCGCAGCCCTCGAGTGATTCGGGTTTGGCCTAGGTTTGTCTTGGACCTGTACAGCGCAGCCCCCGAGTGGTTCGGATGGCGGCCGAGGATTTTTGAGTGGAACCTGTGTGGCGCAGCCTCCGAGTGCATCGGGTGGCGACCTAGGTTTTGACTTAGACCTGTACGGCGCAGCCCCCGAGTGGTTTGGGTGGCGACCGAGGATTTTCGAGTGGAACCTGTGTGGCGCAGCCCCCGAGTGCGTCGAGTGGCGGCCTAGGTTTTGACTTAGACCTGTACGGCGCAGCCCCCGAGTGGTTCGGGTGGCAGCCGAGGATTTTCGAGTGGAACCTGTGTGGCGCAGCCCCCGAGTGCGTCGAGTGGCGGCCTAGGTTTGACTTAGACCTGTACAGCGCAGCCCCCGAGTGATTCAGGTGGCGGCCGAGGATTTTCGAGTAGAACCTGTGTGGCGCAGCCCCGAGTGCGTCGAGTGGCGGCCTAGGTTTTGACTTAAACCTGTACAGCGCAGCCCCCGAGTGGTTCGGGTGGTGGCCGAGGATTTTTCGAGTGGAACCTGTGTGGCGCAGCCCCCGAGTGCGTCGAGTGGCGGCCTAGGTTTTGACTTAGACCTGTACAGCGCAGCCCCCGAGTGGTTCGGGTGGCGGCCGAGGATTTCGAGTGGAACCTGTGTGGCGCAGCCCCCAGTGCGTCGAGTGGCGGCCTAGGTTTTGACTTAGACCTGTACAGCGCAGCCCCCGAGTGGTTCGGGTGGCGGCTGAGGATTTTTCGAGTGGAACCTGTGTGGCGCAGCCCCGAGTGCGTCGAGTGGCGGCCTAGGTTTTGACTTAGACCTGTACAGCGCAGCCCCCGAGTGGTTCGGGTGGCGGCCGAGGATTTTTGAGTTGCTTGCTGATAAAAGTAAAGGGGAGAGCTTGTTCCTCAAATCACTTTATTGATTTTTGCGAGCAGGCCGCCTCAGTAAAACCCTTCCAGTCCCCTCAGGTAACCTGGCGAGGGAAAGAGTGCGTCTGAAACCTGCCGCTTCTTGACATTGTACATTATTACAATTTGGGTCGATCAGGCGTAGAAACGGCGCAGTTGCGCAACGTTCCACGGGTTGCTGCAGACTGTCCCCGTCTTCGAGTCCTTCAGGCGGTAAGCTCCGCCGCCGATTGCTTCTGTCACGATGTATGGACCCTCCCATGGGGAGGCAAGTTTGTGCACCTTCTTCTGCTTGAGACGGAGGACAAGATCACCAGGGACGAACGCTCTGGGCCGGAGTCGCCGTCCGTGATAGTTGCGCAGGTCTTGCTGATACACGGCTGTGCGGGTAAGGGCGATGTCGCGTGCTTCGTCCAGGGTGTCCATGTCATCTTCGAGTGCTTCCTCTGCATCAGACTCATCGTAGGCCACCACTCGGGGGGTCGAACTTGATGTCGCACGGCAGGACTGCTTCAGCGCCGTACACCATGAAGAATGGCGTGTACTGTGTAGATCTGTTTGGCGTGGTGCGCAGACTCCACAGCACAGATGGCAGTTCTTCGACCCAGGCACCTGCGGCGCGCCTCAGTGGCACTCGCAGGCGCCTCTTTACGCCTTTGCAGACTAGGCCATTGGCTTTCTCGACTTGTCCGTTGGACTGCGGGTGCGAGACAGATGCATAGTTGAGCTTGATGCCTTGGTCAGAGCAGAAGTCCTTGAATTCTTCGGCTGTGAAGTTCGTGCCGTTGTCAGTGATGATGCTGTGTGGCACACCGAACCTGAAGATGATCGACCTGATGAAGTTAACTGCTGAGGAGGCAGTCGAACTTGTGATCGGTGCTGCTTCGATCCACTTCGTGAACTTATCGACTGCCACCAGGAGATGAGTGTGTCCGCCCGGAGAAGACTTCTTGAGTGGACCCACCATGTCGAGCCCCCATGAGCGAAGGGCCATGCGAGTGGTATGGTCTTCAGCGCTGATGCTGGTGCGTGCGGCTTGTTGGCGAACTCCTGGCAGCCGATGCACTTCCTCACGAGTTCTTCTGCGTCTTGCATTGCGGTGGGCCAGTAGAACCCTGCTCGTAGGGCTTTGGCCACCAAGGCTCGACTGCTGGCGTGGTGTCCGCAGATGCCGGCGTGGATCTCGAGTAATATGGCTTGACCGTCGACTGGGTCGATGCACCTTTGGAGGACTCCTGAGATGCTTCGCTTGTAGAGTTCCCCGTTGATGACGGTGAAGCCCTTGGAGCGGCGGACGACGCGCTTGGCTTCGACTGGGTTCGCTGGCACCTTCTGATGCAGTATGTAGGCCAGGTATGGGCTTGTCCATGTGGGTTCGACCAGCATTACCTCCATGGGTTCCGTCTCCGTGCTTGGCGGGTTGGCGTGCTCGTTGTCGGTGTAGAGGGTCCCGGCGCAGGCCGGAGCTTGATGGAGCGTTGCTTGATGCACTCGAGGAAGACTCCGGGTGGCACCGGTGCTTTGTCTGAGCCAAGGTTGGCGAGGGTGTCAGCTTCCTCGTTGCTCTCGCGGCCGATGTG
>QRDG01000503.1:82557-361434 GCA_012064385.1 Puccinellia tenuiflora | reverse complement strand
GGCCTTGATTGCCTTCGGGTGCGCATACTTCAGCCCCCAGGGTCCTAACTCGACGACCCACTTGGCGACTCGTCCTGTCGCGGCTTGGTTGTGAGGATGTCGGAGAGCCCGGAGGAGCTTACCACCGTGATGGTGTGCTCGGAGAAGTAGTGGACGACCTTCCTGGATGTCATGAAGACTCCGTACGCTAGCTTTTGGTAATGCGGGTATCGCTGCTTAGAGAGGGTTAGCACCTCGCTAAGAAAGTAGACGGGTCGCTGGACAGGGTGGCTGTGCCCTTCTTCTCCTCGTTCGACGACGAGTACTGTGCTGACCACCCTGTTCGTGGCCGACACGTAGAGGTATAGCGGCTCGTTCTCCAGTGGCGCCACCAGTACTGGAGGAGTCGTGAGGGTTTTCTTGAGCTTGTCGAACGCGTCTTGCGCTTCTTCTGTCCACTCGAATTTGTCTGCCTTTTTCATCAGTTGGTAGAAAGGCAGGGCCTTTTCTCCCAACTTACTAATGAACCGGCTGAGAGCTGCGACTCGGCCGGCTAGGCGTTGCACTTCATGAAGCTTGGTCGGTGCTGGCATTGCGAGTATGTTTTGCACCTTCTCAGGGTTGGCTTCGATTCCTCTTGCCGAGACGAGGTACCCGAGCAGTTCTCCGGCTGGCACGCCGAAGACACACTTGTCCGGATTCAGCTTGATCTGGTACTCGTTGAGTGCGGCAAATACTTTGCGGAGGTCAGCAATTAAACTGTCCTCCGTTCGAGTGGTGATGACTATGTCGTCGACGTAGACTTGTACGATTTTTCCTATTAACTCCTTCAGGCAAGCTTGCATCGTGCGCTGGTATGTGGCTCCAGCGTTCTTCAACCCGAAGGGCATCATTTGGTAGCAGAACACACCATGGGGTGTGATAAATGCAGTCTTCTCTTCATCTTCGACTTTCATCCTTATCTGCTGGTACCCGGAGTAGGCGTCCAGGAAGGATAGGCGCGCGCAGCCTGCAGTCGAGTCGATGATCTGGTCTATCCGCGGGAGCGGAAAGTGGTCCTTGGGGCAGCACTTGTTGATGGCGGTGAAGTCGACGCACATGCGGAGTTTCTTCGTCTTCTTCTTCTCCACCAGGACCGGGTTCGCTACCCAGTCCGAGTCCTTGATTTCCCGTATGAATCCGGCGTGGAGCAGCCGGTCGATCTCCTTGCTGATGGCGTCTCGCTTGGGACCCGAAAAGCGTCGCATGGTCTGCTTGACGGGTCTGGCATCCTTGTGGACGCGTAAGGAGTGCTCGGCGAGTTCCCTGTGTATGCCTGGCATGTCAGAAGGTTGCTAGGCGAAGATCTCCCAGTTCTCATGTAGAAACTCGATGAGCGCGCCTTCCTATGCGATAGGCAGGCTTGTCGACACCTTGACTGTCTTGCTGGCGTCCGTTGGGTGGACTTGATGGGTTCTTGTGTCGTCAGTCGTGTTGAAGGCAGAGTCCTTGGATGGTTTCTTGCGTGGCGGGAAAATGGTCTTGCCGTTGTCGACTGCCATCATCGCAAGGTGCTCCTCCATTCCGAAGAATTCAGAGATCTGGCTGAATTAGCGGTCGCAGCTGTTGGAGCGGTCGAAGTCGCCGTGCACCGTGATGACGCCCTTGGGTCCAGGCATCTTGAGCATCAGATAGGCGTAGTGAGGTATCACCATGAATCTGGCAAAGGTTGGGCGCCCGAGTATCGCATGGTACTGCGACTTCCAGTCGACTATCTCGAAGTCGATCGCCTCCCTCTGGAAGTTGTCGGGTGTGCCGAAGATGACGTCGAGTGTGATTGCTCCCATGGGCGTGACTGCTTGCCCTGGTACTATGCCATGGAAGGTGGTCCCTGATGGCGCCAAGTTTGTTGTTGGCCTGTTCATTCTTCTGAGGGTGTCGGCGAAGATAATGTTGATGCCGCTGCCTCCGTCCATGAACACCTTTTTCAAGGTGTAATCCCCGATCAGAGCTTCGACTACCAGAGCGGCGTGCCCGGGTCGTGGTACCGCAGGTGGATGATCTGCTCTGGAGAACGTGATCGGTGTCTCTGACCCTCTTAGGTATTCGGGTACTGCGGGTGGACAGGTGACAGCCTGGTAGACTTGGCGAGTGATGATCTTCTGTGTCCTGTTTGAAGGGCGCCCCTTCTGTATCATGTTGATTTGTCCGCGTGCCGCTGGATATGCGTCAGGGGCTTCTTGCTGCGGTTGCTGCTGCGGATAAAAAGCTGCCGCTGCCTGTGCTGGGTTAGCGACTGCAGGCGCGGATGCGGGTGCTGCTTGGAGAGCCAGCTGCGCGACTGGCTGCGCTACGGGTGTTGCCTGGGGAGCCACCTGCATGGCTAGCTGAGCGACTATCTTCTGCATTGCCTGGTATATCCTGCGTGCCTTCTTGCAGTCCTTCAACAGGTGACGGGATCCCCACTTGCCCGTTTCCGGGTTCCTGAACATGTGGTGCTTGCAAGGTTGCTCTAGCTCTTCCTCTGGAGTCAGCGTGCGCCTCTGCCACTCTCGCTTGCGGCTCCCATCGCCACGGTAAGTGCTGCCACCGCTTCGGTTGAACTGCCCTTGGCTGTATTGGCGACTCTGGTCGTCGTCGCTTCGGCTATACTGCCTTTGACTGTACTGGCGATTGCTGTCGTATGCTTCATTCTCGCGGGGGGTTTCGAATCCCGCCGCTACTAACTCTATTGAGTCATTGCCGTGGTAACGCGGCTTCTTCTTCTGGCGTCCTTCCCGCCAGTTGCTTGGTCCGGCCTCGTCTCATGGAGTGTCACGGACCGAGTCCTCTCCGTCTGCCCACTGGTTGGCTATCTTCATGAGGTCAATCATGTTTCTCGGCCGGAGCCTACCAAATTCCTCGCGGAGGTCGCGGCGGTAGACGCCATGCATGAAGGCATCCATCACCCGGTCTTCCGAGGTGGCTTCCATGGTGTTGCGGAGCAGGGTCCATCGCTGGATGTAGGACCGGAGCGGCTCGTCCCGTCCTTGTTTGCATGCTTGGAGCTCGACGAAAGTTGTCGGCCTTGAGTATGTCCCCAGGAAGCTCTTGACGAAGGCATCCGTGAACTCATCCCATGTGCTGAAGGC
Source organism: Puccinellia tenuiflora (assembly GCA_012064385.1). NCBI lineage: Eukaryota > Viridiplantae > Streptophyta > Magnoliopsida > Poales > Poaceae > Puccinellia > Puccinellia tenuiflora. The sequence goes on along the minus strand of QRDG01000503.1, from coordinate 358,345 downwards.
GTCCTTGGGTTGAGTGTTGAGCCACCCGCGTGCAGATCCTGTGAGCATCAGCTGGATGTACTGCATGGCTGTAGTCGAAGTACCGCCTTGGCAGCTGCAGGCTATGAGGTAGTCCTCCAGCCAGTCTCTCGGGTCCTGCTTTCCATCGTACTTGACCGCTTCTGCCGTGAGCTTGAAGCCCTTGGGCATTCTCGTGTCGCGGATGTTGAAGCTGAAGCATGGGGCACCGCGCGGCTCGAATTCGCTATCGTCACGATCGTCAGTATTGGGTGTGCTGACAATCCGCTGGGTGCGGTTGCGGTCTACAGTCCTCTGCGTGATGACGTTGCGGAGGTCTTCGCCTGGCTGCGGCTGTCGCGGCTGTCTTGGAGCTGGACCTGCGAGCGCTACGGGTTCGCGGTCGCGGCGACCCCGATTCTCTTGCGCCCTTTCTGCTGGTGCCTTGTTCGCCAGAGCCTCTTCAACTGCCTTGATGGACATGATTTGTTGCTTGTGGAGGAGAGCGCGGGCGTCACCCTCAGGCGGCTGCGTCAGTCGCAGGTATGTTTCGACTGCCATGAGGGCAGCTCCGGGTGTCTTGGGGACGGGTATCCCGTCCGCGTCTTCAGTCATGAATGACGACTCGAGGTTGCGGGTAATTCCGGCGCGTTCGGCCTCTGTCATCCGGGGCACGCGGGGCCTGTGGCGCCTTGCTCCTTGCGAGACTTCTGTCGAGGCGGCAGTGAATGAGTAAGCGGCCCTCCTGGCACTCGCCGCGTCGGCCTCCTCCTTGCGTCGGAGCAGCTCGGCCTTCTCTGCGCGGAGTCGTTCGCCTTCTTTCCGCAGCAGATACTGGACCGCCAACAGGTCCTCCCGGGGTGCGTCTGGTGGGGGGTATGTGCCCTCCTCGACGTGCTTCAGGGCTCTGATTGCCATGTCGCGGGTGATGGTGAGCCGTGTCTGATCCGGCATGACCACCTCCAGTGGATATGCGGGTTCGTCGCCGTTGGCCCGCACCGGGCCGGTCATGTAGACTTGTGCGGGGTAAACCCGGGAAGTGGGGCTGATGCTTCCACTGCTGCTTCCTTCATCCGAGCCGTGCTCGGAGTCGAAAATGGCTCCAACGTGGTGGGTACCACAGTTGCCGTTGAGGTTTTTTTCGTGGAATTTCGCGGCCTTCACCGCGGATGCGAGGAATGGAGTCGATGTCGTCGACGCGGGTGCGGTTGGCTTGCGGATGATCTCGCGACGCGAAGGCGTGGCCGACGTAGTCGGAGTCGATGTAGATCTTGGCCTTGCCCGCGACGCGACCAAGGTAGTCGGAGTAGACTTGATCCGCGCAGGGGTCACCGCCGATGCGATCTCCTTGGCAGCTGGAGGTGCGGGTGTCGTGGTCGCGTTGGGCGCGATTTTTGCCATGGGGGCCGTTGGTGCAGTCGAGGCGGGCGCGATCTTCGTGGTAGTCGAAGACGCGATCGCCGTAGTCGCGGTAGATGCGATCACGGTAGGTGATGACGCGGTCGTTGTAGTCGTAGCAGATGCGATCGTCGCGGCAGTCGAGGACGCGATCGCTGCATTCGCAGCAGATGCGATCTCCACGGCAGGTGAAGGCGTGGTCGACGTAGTCGATGCAGACGCGGGTGTCGTCTCTGCGCGTAGCGCGGCCACCGTAGATCGGAGTGTTCCGTAGCTGTTTATGAGGTAACGCATGGTACCAAAGGTGATCCACGTACCTTCACTCAGTTCAGCGTACGCCGAGCGATGAGCCGGCGGGTGGCTGACGTACTCGAGGGAGCTGGACCGGACTGGCTCCCAGGTGCAGGCGTCGGTCTTCAAGGTTGATGGAGCCGGAGCGACCATGGTTCCAACGCTCGTTCTTTCCCACAGACGGCGCCAATTGACGAGGTTAGGGCTCGGCAAATCCCTGGGTTGAGCACCCTGGGTTGATTGAGGGGGAGAGAGATGAACGTTGGTGATCACGACGGCTAACAGGGGGCGATTTACCCAGGTTCAGGCTCCCGGAGGATAACACCCTACTCCTGCTTGTCTGGAATTATGATCAAGGTGGCTACAATGGCGAGATGGCGATCTCGCTAGGGTTTCCGATGGCGGCTATGAGTATGAGCGTATGTGTTGGCGTTGAGTTCGTTGCCCTAGACGAGGGACCCTCCCAGCCTTTATATGATAGGCTGGGTCTCGGGTGAACGGTGCCGATGGCACGTACAGGATGATCAAGCTGATGACCTAACATCGACTACCTTGGGCCGCACATCATCCTTCTTGGCCTTCCTGGGCCTTCCTCTGCGTGACCCAGGTACCACCACCGTGGGGTACTCGAAAGGTAACCCCACAACAAACGTGAAGGGCAAGGGCAAGGCCCCGGCCCCGGTGGAGGTTTCCGACGACGAGGACGAGTGGTAGTTCATTTTAGGTTATATGTATTAGGCCCCAATGAATATTAGTATGAAGGATAAAGGGCCAAAAATCCCTTTTATTATTATTATTTGTTAAGTGCCGAATATTTGTTAAGTGCATTAGTTGTTGTCTTGTTGATCTTCTATAATGGTAGCAAGTATATTCTCGAAAAAAATGATAGCAAGTTACCCCAATAACTTAGCCATGGCAGAACTAGCCTGTCCCGGCTCGCCCAATCGGACGGACGCAGTTCGGCGCTAGGGTATGATCGAACGGTCACAGATCGCCACTAGGGTTTGGAGAGGGACTGTGGGGTTTTGAGCGGATCAACGGGGTTATCTGAGGTTTCACCAACATTCAAATAATCACACACATGGGTATTGCCATTATAAACAACTTTGCCAAAGCAAGATTAAAAAAACATTTTTCATTTTTTTATTATTTGTTTAGTGCCAAAATCCCAATTTTTTTGTGAAGTAGGTACCACAAATAAGAATGAAAATTGTCATCTCACAATTTTCACACAAAGTATATCTTATGGGAGGCACAATCGCTGAATATCTTGAATTTTTGAGCTTTTTAACTATATTCCAGCCATTATATGAGTTTAATAGCATTTGCCGACAATAAATGAAATTTGAACTACAAGTGTGTGATAGTGAAAGAGCATGGTTGCCCCCATGTGTTGTTTTGATAATTAATGACAATCTCTATGGACTAATGTGTGCTTTGAGTTATATTTGCAGTGTTGGTCCATAAGGAATGCTTGGACTCCATATGTTGGATTCAAGGCTAAAAGAAGAAGACTATATGTTGATCAAGGCTAAGTGCAAGTTGATCAACATACAAGATTAGGGCATGTGAAGAAAAAGACTATATGTTGATCAAGGCTAAGTGCAAGTTGATCAACATACAAGATAAGGGCTTGTGAAGATATGCGAAAGAGTGTCTCTCCCATATTAGTGTATGGGGGAGGAATATGCGAGTCTTCACCGAGCGGAGCACAATCAAGAAAGGTGATCCACTTGAGAGTAGATCAAGATCGTCATCATCTAGCTCAAGTGGAATGCGCAAGGAAAAGGTATGATCTTGATAGGGTTTCTATGTTACCGGTCTCGCGGTGTAGTTGGGAGACCAGGTTTTAGGATAGGTAACCGTACTATCAAGAGGGGCTCTCAAGTGAGCTTTAGCGTATCGATCGTAGAGAGCTCAAACCTTTGCATCCTTGGCATCATCTTTTTTGGTTCCTATTTGGCTCTTATCGTGGTGTGGTATTGGTGCTTGTCGTGCTTGTCATGACAAGGCCAAGGTCATCGAAAACGGTTTCTCATGTGTCTCCTATTGAGTTTTCGGTGTTGGAGATTTTGCCGGTCCATCTATGCGGAAGGTTTCACTCTTCCATTTATTAGCAAAATCTCTCTTGCTTGGTTTCAATATTTTCACTTGTTATTGGATAGCATTTGTCGTCCTCTTTCCAACAAAAGTGGTTTCATGTCATTCGGACTTCATTTGCAAAAGATATGGTTTTCCGGTTTTCAATAGAAAGGTTTTACCTTTCATCATTTGGTTTTATCCTCACATGATGGACTATGATGTTTCTCTGCATAATCTTGAAGGGCTCTTCGTTGCGATTCCAACGAGCCCAAGATCATCGAAATCGGAGTCCGAATGAAAAAGATATTGAAGTTTTCGTATCGCCGTTGGGTGCCCGGCCTCCAGGCCAGCCTAGGCCGGCTCCAAGGCCGGCCGGCTCAGGTGGGTGGCCAGCCCCCAGGCCAGCCTAGGCCGGCTCCCAGGCCGGGCTGCTCTGGGGGGTGGCCGGCCTCCAGGCCGGCTAGCCGGCCCAGCCGGCTGCCCTGTTTTGGCTGCGCGAAAATGGCTACAACGGCCATATTTTGGCCTCCTATTTAAGGTAGCGCTGCGCGTTCGGTTAATATGGTTAATTCGGTTCGGTTTATACGGTTATACGATAAATACGGTTTTGATACTTCGGTTAATACGGTTTAATACGAAAATACGGTTCGGTTTCGGTAATAACCATTTAGTTTCGGTTTGGTTTCGGTTATAACCAAACTAACCACAGTTGACGCGAATTTTGAATAACAAATAAATTTTCTAACCATATATTTCACTTTAATTTTTTGTATGACCAAGCTATAGATATTTTGTAAGAGATAGAAGCAAAAAAGCAGTAAAATTTCGGAAAAGAGCAAAAAATATACTACTCCTGGGAGTTGAACTCGTGACCACTAGTTAGAATCATACGTTTCCACGTCCTACCAACAGGCCAGTTGAACTTTAGTGAATTACGTACACCGTATACTTTATACAACTGTTTTGGGTAAAGTTGGACAGGACTTCGAACGTCAAATTCTTTGATGTACCGGGCATTTCGGTTTTTTCGGTTAACCATGTGGTTTTTCGGTTTAAAACCGAATTAACCATATGTCATATGGTTAGCACTTTTGCTAACCGTAACCTAACCACTAACCGTAAAAACCACAATTTTGGTTACGGTTTGGTTTTTTTCGGTTCGGTTTCCGGTTTCGGTTCGGTTATGTGCAGCCCTAATTTAAGGGGCTCCTTCCCCAAATAAATTCGAACCTTTGGCCAACTTCTTGAGCTATTTCTCCCCTCCATTGTTGACCCTCTTGAGCTTGGTTATCTCTCAATCCCTCCAATAGTTCTTGCTAGTTTTTGAGGGAAAAGAGAGAGGAGTTTTAGATCCACGTTTCCACCGTTTGATTTCTCCTCTAAGTGAGGAGAACACTTTGGATCTAGATCTTTGGAGTTTCTTGGTGTTTCTCCTTGTTCTTCCTCTCAAATTCCTCCCAAGCATTAGTTGCTTTGGTTGGATTCGGGTTGGAAGAACTTGACCACTTAGTGTGTTCTTGCCATTGCATCGGTTGCATTGGTTTGAGTTCTCCACGGTGATACGTGGAAGTGAAGTTGAGAAGCTTGTTACTCTTGGGTGCTTTGGTGCCTTAGAGCTTGTTCCTCTAGGGCACGTTGGTACCCTAGACGGTTGTTGATCTCTCGGAGTCTTGGTGGCTCACGGGATTTGTTGGGAGCCTCCAATTAGGTTGTGGAGGGTGGCCCAACCTTGTTTGCTTCGGAGCTTTGGTAGCTACGAAGACATTGTCGGGAGCCACCAATTGAGTTGTGGTGTGTGCCTCGGCCTTGGGCATCGAGTCTTGGTGGCTCGGTGCATTTGGTGAAGACCCTCCAACTTGTGGAGTGAGCTTCATCCTTGTAAAGGTTCTAGTTGTCAACCTCAACGGCAACATAGTGACAAGTGCCTCGCCACATTGGTGGTAAGACACAACGGAGATACGGTGTGCCATATCAAGGCTACTCGGTGTTTCACATTGGTGAACACCGCGCCGCTCCAACGGAGACTAGCTTCCATTGGGAAGTGAACTTCGGGATAAATCATCATCTCCAAGTGCCTCGGTATTTCTATACCCGAGCTTCTTCCTTATGCTATTTACTTTGTGATAGACATCGAGCTTAAAGTCATATATCTTGCTATCACCTAGTTGATTATATTGCTTAGCATAAGTTGTTGGTGCACATAGGTGAACCTAGCTAGTTTAGGTTTTGGCTTGATAAATTAAATGTTAGTTTTATTCCGCATTTATTCAAGCCTTAACCGTAATAATTTTAAATCGCCTATTCACCCCCCCCCCTCTAGGCGACATCCGTGTCCTTTCAGATAGTTTGGCCCAAAAAATATAGAAAAATCATACAAATGTAGTCTACCATGATTCTACGCAATTGCACAGAAAAAAGTTGGAAAATGCACCCATTAGATATGAATGATCATAAAGACAATTTTGCCCCTGTTTTGAAAAAAAATCACATAAATGGAGAAAAACTCAAAAAATTGTAAAACCTGGGGGAATCTTCATTTTTAGTGTACTACTATCAGGGAAAAATCATAAACTTGCAATATAACGTTTTTATAAAACAAGTGTTCCCAAAAAAGAACAACCTTGTTTGGAGTTTCATGGCTTTCAAAACAAAGACCATGGACATGGCCATATCCATGGCTACCTTCTTTATATGATGACAAAACTCGGCACAAACATGTGTACTGATATTATAAACAACTTTGCCAAAGAAAAATTCAAAAAAAATTATTTTATTTTTCATTATCTGTTTAGTGCCAAAATCTCTATTTTTTGTGAAGTAGGTACCCCGATTAAGATTTCAAATTCACGTCTCACAATTTTCACACATAGTATATCATAAGGGAGGAAGAATCCCTGAATATCTTGAATTTTTTTAGCCTTTAACTATATTCCACTCATTATATGAGTTAAATAGCATTTACCAATGAAAAAATCACATAAATCGAGGAAAACTCAAAAAAAAGGAAAAACCTGGGGGAATCTTCCTTTTAAGTGTACTACTACCAGGGAAAAATCATAAACTTGCAATACAACTGTTTTCAAATTTTTGTGTCCCAGAGCGCGCATTGTGGGTGCGAGGACGGGTGCCAGGTCGCGCCCAGTTCGCGTCCAGAACGCGCTGCGTGGCATGGCACGAATGCACGTACGCAGTTATGCACGTAAATATGAACCTATTGCGTCAGTTCTTCTAAAACATGTTTGTGACACGTCCAGATATATCAGATCGTCTCCAAAGGCAGTTAATTTGACCAATGCATCTATGCATGTCAACTGTTCGACACATGTATAACACGCGTCGCAAGCATCTTGACGCGTCCTGTCATATGTGGAGAGCTTGTACTCACATTATGTCATCATTGCGAATACTAGCAGCCACGTCCTGTCATGTCAAATTCAAATTTTGGCAAAAAAACGAAGCAATTCTCCCGTCGGTTCGCCTCCGCAGGCGGTTAATGTCCTTGAGAAACTCGTTGTGCACTAAATTGTCTCACCGATAGAAGGATAAAACCACATTGCAGCTCCCTTTGCGGTTTGCACTTGCCATCTTCCTAGTTCTCTCCACACCACCGAGAAAACCCTCTCCCCAACTCCTCTCCGAGAGCAATGGCGGACGAGTGGTGGCGCAACGACGCAGTGCCTAGCGACGACGCTACTGCCGAAGACCAGGAGGGCTACGTCCCCTGGTGGGATAGGGGGGTGGCGGAGGACTCGGACGAGGAGGAGGAGGAGCCGCCGGTGGACTCCTTTGACGACGACGGCGACTCCTCCTCCTCCTCCAACGACGACGACGAGGAGGAGGAGCCGGAGTCGCTGCCGCTGGACTACTACACCGACGACGAGGACGAGGACGAGGACGACGACGATGACGATGATGATGACGACGACGCACCGCCGGCGAAGAGGCGCCGACAGGATTAGGCGCCGACGAAGAGGCGCCGACAGGATTAGGCGCCGGCGAAGAGGCACCGGCAGTAGTAGTACTATTAGCGTTAGTATAGCAATAGTACTAGCACTAGTAAATTACTAGGATTAGAGTAGTAAAGTAGTAATGTCTTTTGTAATGTCTTTTGTAATATGATCTTCTGTACGTATGAATATCTAGTAATGTGATTTCGTAATTTATGTATTTTAAATTTCAATTTCAATTTTAAATTTAAATTTCAGTCTTAAAACCGCGAAGAGGCGTAAGAAGTAGTAATAGCATTAGGAATACTAGTAAATCAGTACTAGTACATGCATTATGCATTAGTACGTACTAGAACATCTAATTTCAGTCTTAATACTCTTAATTAAGTGTGTCTAATCATTGTTCGGCCTCGGTTTTTGTTTGCTTCAAAAAAATAAAAACAATCTACGAACGTGCATTAGGCTAGTAATACAACTAATTTCAGTCTTAATCTTTGCTTCACATCCGGGTTTAGCATAAAAATTAGCATTGGATGAAGGGCGCCCGGGCCCGGTACATCACCGCTTCATTCAATGCTAACTACATGCCCTAGCAAATTTGGCTTATAAACAGGTCGTTCACACTGCCAGCTATCGAGGTGGGACTAAATATCCCGTTCGGGCAGTTCGGGCAGTCAGTCAGGCCGAGTAACGGTCAACAAGCTTGACCAGACGAAAACGCCCCGTTTGGCCGCCTGCGAGAGTGGATAGAGCGAAGTGGGGCAAAAATGAGGAAAGCTAAACGGGTGGGGCAAAAACGAGCAAAACTAAGCGAAGTGGGGCACAGAAGTAATTGTCCCATAAGAATATTGCGAAGATGAAGTGGAAGAGAGGTGCTAGTGAGAGAATATGATCTGATGTGAGTGATAGGTAAAGTAGCGCCATTGCCAACGGGGACAGATTGTGAGGAAAGAGAGGGGATGAGAGAATCGAATTTACCATTATCAGATGCCATGTGAGAGGATGCGCCAGAGTCCATATACCATTCATGTGTGCCCGGGATCTGCAGATTGTTGAGGGCAGCTAGGAGAGCCGGATCAACCGCCGTGCTTGATGAAGATGTGGTAGGTTGCATGTTGTTGTGTGCGTGGTAGGCTTGCGGAGCTGTAGCAGGACGAGGACCGAGGAGACCGGGTGCTGGAGCCTGCCATGGTCGTGGCTGCCATGGGGTAGAGGGTTGCGGCTACCACGGCGCCGGTTGCTGATGCTGCATGAGGTGGGCGCGGGTGGGTGCGCCGGTCCATGGATTGAATTGCCAGGGAATGTTGGAGTCGCGGCCGCATCCACGTCCACGTGCGCCACCACGGCCACGGCCACCACCGCCGCCGCCGCGGTTGTTGATGAAGAAGTTCTGACCACGGCCGCCCCCGGACCCGGGAGAGGGAGCACGTTCGCCACCTGCAGAGGGGTTGATGTTGTTTCCGCTGGCCCAAAGAGCGGGCAGCGTTCTTGGCGTCCGTTTTCTTCTGGTTCTCCTCCAGGATGAGAGCCGAGCGTGTCTGCAGGAACAAGGGGAAGGGCACCTGAAACGGAAGAAACGAACGAAGATTCGCGAAGCCATCGTTGAGGCCACGTAGGAGAGCCAGCACGAGAGTTTCATCGCTGATCGGTTGGCGGACGTCCACCAGTGCGTCGGCGAGGGCCTTGAGTTTGGCGCAGTAGTCGGTGATGGTCATGTCGCCTTGCGGAGTGTTCCTGAACTCCGCTTCCAGCTGGATCGCCCGGTGCTTCTTGTTGTCGCGGAAGAGGTTCTCGATGGCGTCCCAGATGGTGCGCGCCGTTGAACCGGGGCGCATGACGATGCCGAGGAGGTCGGTGGAGATGGAGCCGTAGATCCAGGAGAGCACGGTGTAGTCGTCGCGGCCCCAATCCGAGGCATGCAATCGCAGCCCGATCATACAATCTTACATGGTATCAGAGCCTAAGTCGGTTCGGTTTGTGCTATACAAGGAAACCGTGATTGACTAGAGTTGTTGTTTAACAGAAGGCAGTGGCGGAGTAGGTTGTCGGAGGGCGGAGGCGCGCGGCGGAGTGGCACTTAGTCAAGGGACGGCGGTGGTGCGGGAGGTCAGATGGGACGGCGGGAGCCGCGAGCATTTCCCCCGCACTGGTATCAGTGGGATTCCTCCCAAGTGGCTGACCTGGAAAGTGATTACTCAAATTTCTACCAGCTTGTTGGGTGTCTTTGTGGCTGTCGATTGGCATGATATTTTCAGGAGTTTCTATGAAAATGTGAAAGTCAAAGTTGCTGTCAAAGATCCATCCAAAATTTCTAAAGACAGAGTTATGGAATTCTGTGGTAGCTTTTCCTTCTAACGTTCACAGTTGAGCCTGATGAAAATGAGAAAGGGGAATCTGGAGAAGACCCTGGGGATGAGGACATATCAGCTGATGAAGGTGAAGGAGAAGATGGTGGTGTAGAACTGTAGATGGTAACAATGACACTCCCCTGGAGGCCTGGAGCAGAATCAAACGAGATCAGGTGGTGATATGGGGACTCCTTCAGCTGCTCAAAACTCAATCTCTAGTTAAATAAAAGTTGTGTGTATTAATTAAGTACTTTTTTCCTGAAATCATTGCAAAAGTTTTATGTGTTCATTCCTACTAATGTAGTACAACCGCCAAGAGCTACCACCGTGTTGCGGTGTGTAGCCACCAAAGCCAAGAAGACAATTTTCACGGCAACACATGACATGCCCCAATGTAATGAACGTTCTTGCGTGCAAAATTATTCCATGTTTATTCAGAAAAAATATTATTCTGACACTGTAATCTTACATGGTACAAAATTATCCCAGAATTATATTCTGAGGTACGTTGCGACATGCAAGATTAGGTGTACAGTACTACTCAATCAATCACAGGATAACCTTTTCTACATCGGCAGCCACCACCCAGCTCACGATCTCCGTCTCCAGTGCATACTGCAACTCGAACGGCCCCTTGACTAGCATAACGCACAGCCTCTCAAGAACCAGCGCGTTCCGGAACAGGAGCCAGGCCATCGTTCTCTGCAGCATGTCGCCGGTGTAGTGCACCATGTTGATCTCCTTGACCCGGTTCCGCAAGCTCGGGACCGCGAAGCTCGACTCGTCAGGAACCGTGAGACCTTCAGGAACCACGGAAGACTCCATTAAAAACGAGAGGATCTCCAGGTTCGGCGTCCGCTCCAGGATCACATGAAGCACGTCGGGGCTCTGGAGGGGACCTTGCAGCGCCAGCCGCGTCAGGTTGTGGAACGTGGGAAACCAGACGAAGGATGTGGCCGGAAGGCGTCCATGGTGTAGATGCAGGCGCTTAGCACCCGAAATTTTCTCGAGGAACGCTTTGATCCTGGCGTGCTCCGCCTCATTCTCAGAGAGGACTTTGCAGAAATTGACGGTGCATGACGGGATGGCCTCCGGTAAGCCATGGAGAGACAGGAGCGACTCCGCGGGCACCGTGCCACAGTAGTCCAGCGTCCTGAGCTCGGACGCGTCGATGTCAACCTTCTCGACGCCGTGGCAGCACCGGAGGGCGAACCGGTGGAGGCGTCTGTCGAGAACGGAGACCGTCACTAGATCGTTCGCTTCAAGCGTCAGGTCGACGAGGCGAGGGCAGCTCGCGATCAGCCGCTCAATGCTGCTCTCGGCACCTCCTTCTTCCACACCCGTCAGGCGCAGGGTTTCCAGGAACGGCAGGACGATGGCCGCCGGCAGGTTCAGCTCGCAGTAGCTGAGGCACAGCGAGCGCATGGCCATACAGGAGAAGAGCTTTGCTGGCAGGTCATACCACCCATCGCGCCGTCGCCATTCACCATTGCGGCGGTGTTGGCAGATCTTGCCGTGGCGGAAGCCCAGGTCGAGGTGGAGCTCCTGGCCGGTGTGGCGCAGCAGGTAGGAGAGCCACTGGTCGACGTGGCAGCTGTCCCACCAGTGGCACCTGTCGAAGGCGACACGGAGGCTGCGCAGCGGCACGTGGGTGCCGGCGCAGCGCCTGCGGCAGAGCAGCGCCGACCAGACGTCGTCGAGGAGCATGCCGCTGCAGCTCTTCTTCTCAGGGGCCTCGAAGTAGGTGGTGGTCCAGTCAGTGGCCCTCGCGCCCACTCGCTCTTCGAACGAGACGGCGTCGACGTTGCGGAAGATATGGCGCCACCGGCGGGAGAGCGCAGCCGCGCGGCCGGCCTCTTTGTTGGGGAGGAAGGAGAGGATGTCGCCCAGCAGGAAGTCCGCTAGCTCGCTGAGTCGATCTCTGCTCCCCGGCGGCGGAGACGAAGCCATGTTGGTTAGTAGTCTGGATCCGATCCGGCTGTGCCGTCGATCGATCTGGGAAAGCTCGCTGCTGAAGCGACTTATATATAACAACAGAAGGTTTCTCTAGGCCTCGTAATTCACGGAACCGACTACATATATAGAGATCACGTCCTGAACCGACTATTGAGTAATATTGACGGTTAACAGATCGAGTCGTAACATAAATAGTAGGCCGATCGCATCTGATCTGTCAACGAAGATGGCGCCGTCGTACAGGAGGAGGAAGGGAGGAGACGGGTTGAGCGCTCTGCCCGACAATGCGCTGGAGCGCGTCCTCTCCCACCTCGACTCAGGCGAGGCCGTGCGCAGCAGCGCGCTCTCCCGCCGGTGGCGCCGCGTCCACGAAGGCGTCCCCGTTGTCGACCTTGTCGACGCCAAGACAAGCCACGAGCGCGACCGCAGCATCAACGGCCTCAGAGTCTGCTTCGACCACGCGGTGACCAGCGCGATCGTCAGCAAGGGCGCCGACACGCCCATCCGCACCTTCCGCCTCGACGCCTTCCACCCGCCAGACGACCTGCTCGACCAGTGGATCGCCACCGTCGCCACCTCCGGCGTCGAGGAGCTCGACGTCAAACTCAGGTACAGCCAAACCTCCAACCACAGGCTTTGTCCCTTCGGCCTGTCCCGCGGCGCCTCGGCAGACTTCCGCCAGAGCGACATGAACCGGTACACCGACACACACCGCCAGATCTTCAGCTGCCCCACGCTCCGCCGCCTGCGCTTGACCAACTGGACGCTCGACCTGCCGTCAAGCAGCATCCACATGGCCTCGCTCGAGACGCTCTGCCTCACGAGGATCATGGACCCAGAAGGCGAGTTGCAGCAGCTCATCTCGGGCTGCCCGTCCCTAGCACACCTCACGCTGGAGGAGTGCCCGAGCATCCAGGAAATAGCCGTGACGAGCCCCCGCCTGCAGAGCTTCACCATGTGCTGCTGCCACAACGCCAGCAGCGTCGAGCTGCACTCTACCTGCGTGCAGTCACTGCACTACAAAGGCGGCCTTCCTCCTCGCCATTCATCATTCTTCACGGCCGCCAACCAAGCAGGAATCAAGGTGCTGAGGATTGAAATCTGCGAAAAGCTCTCCAGCAAGGTACCAGAAGATATTGCGCCCATCACAAGGCTTATCAGCCAGTGCACCAAGCTGGCTTACCTTCACATTTCCTTGCGTCCATCAATGGCCTACTCCAGCAGCATGTTCGCAAGTGTTCTGGGTGGACTTGATAGCCTGACGCACCTGAGCCTCGAGGGCTGCTTGCCCACCGATCACGCAGTCCAGTCGGTCTCCGCCTTGCTTGTCAACACCAAGTACCTGGAAGTACTGTCGCTGTTTCCTCTGGGTCCAGAGCCTCCAAAGGAAAAGAAGAAGCCAACATGGTTGACGCGCCATGACGATGATGAATCAGATTCAGATACCGAGCTGGAAGATGGCATTGTCGCTGAATCTGTCGAGTATAGCAGCTGGATGCCCAAGAGTCTGTGGCGGACCTACGTAACATGCTTGGAATACAATCTGAAAAGAATCAACATTGCAAACTACCAAGGACGCCCTCTTGAAAAGATGCTTGCAAGGTTTCTGCTCTCCAGGGCTGCAGTGTTGGAGGAATTCTCGGTCAGTTTAGCAGCTGAACTTCATTCACAAAAGAAAGAGACTGCAAAAGAGCTAGCATCCTGGCGATGGAATCGCAATACCAGAGTAACGTGTAACTAGATGGCAGCAAAAGCTGCTTGCATTTGTAAAACAATTTTATTTTGTCATGTTTTAGTGATATCATTTGCTTCAATATTTCTATACTATAACTTCCAGTTGGTCTTCATGATTGACTAATGTCAGATACATCCTCTTGATACATTGCAGAAGGCACATCACTTGAATAAAAAAGCAATTAACACAATGCAACAGTCGGAAGACAAATAACTCTAGGACAAAATAAACACAATACATCTGATAGATTAAAAATTGCACCCGATAAGGATGTGTGCATTTTATTTCTGAGGCAAAACATTTTTACATGAGTTACAATGTGAGTGACAAAACTATCTACGCATTAGTAACCGGAGGTGGAACAGACAACTTATCATGCACAAAATGCATTATTTACATCAACAGTAAGCTGCCAGAAAAATTCTATAATACGAACTTAGCAAATAGCAATGCCGTAAACTAGTAACTGATGTTGAAATCATAGTATTACTTATTTACTATATCAAGAAAATTCACGTACTATACTAATGAGATCAGTTCCTACAAAGCATGTGAAGGCCTATCAGGAGTATACATCTGGAAACAAAATATTGAGCTATCAAGCTACTCAATCATAATTCATAAGGCATGTGAACAGGATGTGCTGAATATGTTTCCAAAAATCAACAATGCAGTGCATTGACCAAATCATCATAGCACAATATCGGTGACATGTTATTTAATTGAACTACAAACTGAATAAGGTCATCCAACTATCCAAGTACAGCATATAGGAAGATACCAATCACATATTAAGACTGAAAGTGGTATGATGTATAGAACGAAATGTGCAAAAACAGTTTAGCAGAATCAAATAGATAGCTACCTCAGCAATGATAGGTAAGATAAGCACCACCTTCACCAATTTGAATCTGCTCATATATGCAGAACTGAATGCTAACGAAGGTACGTCTTGAAGTGAACATGGACCATGGGTCCATGACCCTGCAGACCAAAAGGAACCAATGGTAGAGTTTAGGTAATTGTATGACACATAAAGATTTACACAACAAATCAACACCCACACGGTGCTCAAGGAAAGTTAAAGATATTCAAAACATTCATACAACATTAACGCCCCAAGATCGGTACTATGCAGATTTTACCGTTCCAGCCAAATCCGCATAATAACGATCCTAAAGGACGCCCACCAGGCATAATGTGCACGTCGCAACACACACATTATGCGGGTGGAATTGTGATAACATTACAACAGTTCTCGATGGAACCCACAAAAGAACATATATACAACAACGACTCACCGAGTCAAGAGCAAAGATACAATACAAAGATCCAAAAGAACAGCGGAAGCGGAGTAGCGTACAGCTACGGACAAGATACAAATTGGACTAAGAGTCCTGAAGGTAAGCAAAGGCATCATATCCCTGCCCAGGCCAAGCCTAGCCGGAGGGATTCCCAAGCTAACGTCGTCAGACTTCAAACCTATTGGCTGCATTAGAATAGCAGCCCCGAAGGGGTCAGTACTATAAAACAGTACTGGCAAGTAATACTCACAAGATATCAAAGCTGGAATTCCGGTGGAAGAGGGTTAGCGATTGAGGCAGCAGCAAGCAACACTATCAACTAATAGAGACACGCTACAACTTCCGTCTAACAGAGACAAGGTAAGAGAGCGCATAAGGAACCAACTATTCTATCACCAAACAATACCCAGCCGATTGTTACTCCACGATCAACCCACGAGGAGCAACCCAAAGGCACGCACACGGTTGATCAAGTTTTAATCAGATTATTATTCATGTAATCTATCTTACTAGTCAATAATAGTCATCATAAGGTGCAAGTTGTCTATGATCTTTTTAGCCAGCGCATTTCACCAAGTCGTCCATAACCGCGGACACGGCTTTTCGAAAAGATTTAACCCTGCAGGGATGCACCAATGAACCCACACGCATCAAAACTCTCGCTTAGAGGTGTACCGGTGGAGGTTTCGACGCAATACTTCCCTTCAATACAAACAAGTCCAGGGAGCCACCTAGCTAGGACTGATCCACCTTGAGAGTCCGGCCGAAGCTTCGCGGTGGGCCTAACCGTTGCGTGGACGGCTTCGGGAGGGAACACTCATACGATTGCCCCTCCTTCCACACTCGATAAACGAACGTACCGCAAGATCTACGAAACACCCGAACTACTTGTGGCATCCTGGACAAGTTTGAGGATCCGGTAATAGATTGCGGGGAGGCCCATAGAACTCCCACATGTGGTTAGTGCGCTCAGTCTTGGATCAGCGGAAAAGAACTCGGGTCCTAGGCGACACTAGCAGAACAAATCACCATGATTGGCCTTCCGCCGGTGTCTTATCTTTATTAAGTTATTCCCATCGCAACAGAAAGTAAAGATTACCATTTTAGTTGAGCCTAGCTATCATGTTAACAACAAGAATAGATTAAAGAGATAACATGACTCAAGCAAAGCACCTAAGCATGCACTACGACTCGCAAGGCTAACAAGGTAAACAAACAACAGGTAATAGGATGTGGGGGTGTGGCTATATCATGGCTGCAAGGTAAACATGCATATAGGATCGAGACACAAGCATCGCAATATATGGCTAGCAAGGAACAAAAGATAGGAGGTGTAAGAGACAGAAAACAAGCAAAGATAGCAAGGGAGTATCACTTGCCTGCAATCCGGTAGAGGTAGCAGAACTTGTCGTTGCTCACATCAACTCAACGTCCTATTCCCGAAGAAGCAACAAACACTGGAAGGCAAAAGATGCATTTTACTTCTATGGCAAAAGAAGCGGCATGTTGATGACATGATGCATGACAAATTAAATGTTGTCCAATTTTATTCCCTAACACATGGCAAAACATTTTAAATGGGATCGATACACAATATAGATGCACCGGACAAATCCCATAATTAGTTGATTTAATTTGACTAAATGGATAAAGGTGCGATGTTAATTAAGCATGCATGATTTTATAAGATACGAATATATATATGGCATATAGGGGTTTAGGGTTGGGGTCGCACATCGGAAACGAGGAACTTCGGATTTGGGAACCACCGTCTTCGGATCGGAGAGGAAGTAGTCGAAGTAGTCGTCGTAGTCGAAGTAGTCGTTCGTCCGGAGTCGAAGTCGTCGACGTCGTGGAAGTAGTCGTACTCGGGTCGTCGTCGTGGCGGACCTTGGCGTTCCGGGCTTCGGGGTCGTCGGGGTCCACGGTGGTCGGAGGTCACGGCATCGGGCTTCACGGAGTCGGGAGAGATCTTGTCGTTGCGTCCCGGTAGTCGAGGTAGACCTTGGCGGCGTCATCGGGGATCGGCCTTCACGGTGCTTCACGTCGGGGAAAACGGAGAACTTGCGTCGGGGGGCTTCACGACGGAACGGGAACGGGATCGGGGACGAAAACGGGAACGCTTCACGACGGGAGGCACATCGGGGACGGAAACGGGAAAACTTTCCCGTCGGGAAACAAACATCGGGAAATCATGCACGGAGGCGTGCAGCAGCAGCACGGAGACGGGCACGACAACGGAGGACATCCACGGGGCGACACGGCAACGGGAAAGAAGCCGGGTCCTTGCGGGCATTTTATCGAACACATGGTGGGCACCGGATGGACGAGGTAGAGGACGCACGGCCGCAGGCGGAGAGGACGTGCAGCGGGAGGCAGAGGAGCAGCAGCAACAGGAGCACAACACAGAGAGGAACACGACACGGGCAGCAACTGCCGTCCACGGAGGAGGTACGCACGGGAAGGAGGCGGTCCACGGCAGGAGGGGAGCCGGGCCGGAGCAGCAGGAGGAGCTGGTGCGGAGCGGCTGGATCTGGCCCGGACGGCGAGGTGGTGAGAACGGCGGGGAGGAGGAGCTCGGGACGGCGCCGGCCGGGGAGGTGTAGGGGAGCAGCGCGGGTGGAGGGAGGAGGACGTGCGCGAGGTGTCTGGGAGAGAGGAGCACGGAGGGAGGAAGGAGAGGGAAACCGGCCGGGGCAAGGAGGAGGAGCAGGTCCGGCGGGAGGAGCCGAGCTGGCCGGAGAGGAGGCACTGCGGGGGGAGGATGCGGGAAAAGGAGGCCGGCGGAAGGAGCAGCTCGTGTGGCGGCGAGCTTGGAGGCGGGGCTCGGGGAAGAGGACGCCGGGAGGAGGAGCGGCACGAGGCAGGGCTCGTCGGAGCGGGAGGCGGCGGGGCAGAGCTCGGGATCGAGGAGGTGCGGGTGCAGGGCACATGCGGGTGAGGGGAGAAAGAAGGAAGGAGCCTGTGCGGGGAAGGAAAGAGAGAAGAGAGAGGGAGAGAGAGAGAAAAAGAGA
Source organism: Puccinellia tenuiflora (assembly GCA_012064385.1). Lineage (NCBI taxonomy): Eukaryota > Viridiplantae > Streptophyta > Magnoliopsida > Poales > Poaceae > Puccinellia > Puccinellia tenuiflora. Next base: position 340,273 of record QRDG01000503.1, on the reverse strand, counting down.
GGATAAGGGAAAAAGAAAAGAAGAAAAGAGAAAAAAGGGGAAAAAGGAAAAAAGGGAAGGGGTGGAAGGGCATTTTTCGCGATTCGACAAAAGCAGCGGAGGGTGGCTGCAAAAAGGTAGGGGGTGGGAAAGAAAGTTTCCAGGTGGAAACCCTAGGGTTTGAGGCTAGGTGGGCTTGCGCCAGATTTTGGGCTACTCTCTCGCATCGCTCAAAATATTTTATTTTTTGCAAATTAAATTTTGGCAATTAATTTTAGAAAACGGAGACGACCGTCTAGATAAAACTTTTCCGACAATTTTTGCAAAATAAAAATAGGGTTTAATAAAAAAATAGTTTTTATTGCCAAAATTATGCGATGCGCATGATGCTGATGTCATGATGATGCAAAAAGAAAAACAAGCAAAATCTAATTTGGGGAAAAACCCCGGGCATTACAACCGACACCACTAACAAGGGATCTCGCCCCGAGATCCACGCTACCGCCGGGGAGAAGAAGAGGAGGTTATTCTATCGAATCTTCTCGCGCCATGTTGATCTTCTCGACACCACTAACAAGAGGTTCTTGCTCACGTCGATGGCGATGACCGTCTGTCGAGATTCTTCTAAAGATCGAACCTATTAGGTCAAAGGCAAGAGATCGTCCACCCACGAAGATGCTATGACCGGAAGATAGATAAGAGAGAAGATTTAAAACATATAAGGTAAGAGGAGGAATAGAATAGAGGTAAGGAATAAACCAGAGTCCTATTGAGATCTTTTCAAATAACTTTTAGCAAAAATAATTTGGACACTCTAGAAACAACGACCATTAGCTAGGGTATCCTACAGGCAGACTGGACCGAGGGGTATCGAAAAACCAGAGCTCTGATACCACTTTGTAACGCCCCAAGATCGGTACTATGCAGATTTTACCGTTCCAGCCAAATCCGCATAATAACGATCCTAAAGGACGCCCACCAGGCATAATGTGCACGTCGCAACACACACATTATGCGGGTGGAATTGTGATAACATTACAACAGTTCTCGATGGAACCCACAAAAGAACATATATACAACAACGACTCACCGAGTCAAGAGCAAAGGTACCATTCCAAAATCCAAAAAGAACAGCGGAAGCGAGTAGCGTACAGCTACGGACAAGATACAAATTGGACTAAGAGTCCTGAAGATAAGCAAAGGCACCATATCCCTGCCCAGGCCAAGCCTAGCCGGAGGGATTCCCAAGCTAACGTCGTCAGACTTCAAACCTGTTGACTGCATTAGAATAGCAGCCCCGAAGGGGTCAGTACTATAAAACAGTACTGGCAAGTAATACTCACAAGATATCAAAGCTGGAATTCCGGTGGAAGAGGGTTAGCGATTGAGGCAGCAGCAAGCAACACTATCAACTAATAGAGACACGCTACAACTTCCGTCTAACAGAGACAAGGTAAGAGAGCGCATAAGGAACCAACTATTCTATCACCAAACAATACCCAGCCGATTGTTACTCCACGATCAACCCACGAGGAGCAACCAAAGGCACGCACACGGTTGATCAAGTTTTAATCAGATTATTATTCATGTAATCTATCTTACTAGTCAAGTAATAGTCATCATAAGGTGCAAGTTGTCTATGATCTTTTTAGCCAGCGCATTTCACCAAGTCGTCCATAACCGCGGACACGGCTTTTCGAAAAGATTTAACCCTGCAGGGATGCACCAATGAACCCACACGCATCGAAACTCTCGCTTAGAGGTGTACCGGTGGAGGTTTCGACGCAATACTTCCCTTCAATACAAACAAGTCCAGGGAGCCACCTAGCTAGGACTGATCCACCTTGAGAGTCCGGCCGAAGCTTCGCGGTGGGCCTAACCGTTGCGTGGACGGCTTCGGGAGGGAACACTCATACGATTGCCCCTCCTTCCACACTCGATAAACGAACGTACCGCAAGATCTACGAAACACCCGAACTACTTGTGGCATCCTGGACAAGTTTGAGGATCCGGTAATAGATTGCGGGGAGGCCCATAGAACTCCCACATGTGGTTAGTGCGCTCAGTCTTGGATCAGCGGAAAAGAACTCGGGTCCTAGGCGACACTAGCAGAACAAATCACCATGATTGGCCTTCCGCCGGTGTCTTATCTTTATTAAGTTATTCCCATCGCAACAGAAAGTAAAGATTACCATTTTAGTTGAGCCTAGCTATCATGTTAACAACAAGAATAGATTAAAGAGATAACATGACTCAAGCAAAGCACCTAAGCATGCACTACGACTCGCAAGGCTAACAAGGTAAACAAACAACAGGTAATAGGATGTGGGGGTGTGGCTATATCATGGCTGCAAGGTAAACATGCATATAGGATCGAGACACAAGCATCGCAATATATGGCTAGCAAGGAACAAAAGATAGGAGGTGTAAGAGACAGAAAACAAGCAAAGATAGCAAGGGAGTATCACTTGCCTGCAATCCGGTAGAGGTAGCAGAACTTGTCGTTGCTCACATCAACTCAACGTCCTATTCCCGAAGAAGCAACAAACACTGGAAGGCAAAAGATGCATTTTACTTCTATGGCAAAAGAAGCGGCATGTTGATGACATGATGCATGACAAATTAAATGTTGTCCAATTTTATTCCCTAACACATGGCAAAACATTTTAAATGGGATCGATACACAATATAGATGCACCGGACAAATCCCATAATTAAATTGATTTAATTTGACTAAATGGATAAAGGTGCGATGTTAATTAAGCATGCATGATTTTATAAGATACGAATATATATATGGCATATAGGGGTTTAGGGTTGGGGTCGCACATCGGAAACGAGGAACTTCGGATTTGGGAACCACCGTCTTCGGATCGGAGAGGAAGTAGTCGAAGTAGTCGTCGTAGTCGAAGTAGTCGTTCGTCCGGAGTCGAAGTCGTCGACGTCGTGGAAGTAGTCGTACTCGGGTCGTCGTCGTGGCGGACCTTGGCGTTCCGGGCTTCGGGGTCGTCGGGGTCCACGGTGGTCGGAGGTCACGGCATCGGGCTTCACGGAGTCGGGAGAGATCTTGTCGTTGCGTCCCGGTAGTCGAGGTAGACCTTGGCGGCGTCATCGGGGATCGGCCTTCACGGTGCTTCACGTCGGGGAAAACGGAGAACTTGCGTCGGGGAGGCTTCACGACGGAACGGAACGGGATCGGGGACGAAAACGGGAACGCTTCACGACGGGAGGCACATCGGGGACGAAACGGGAAAACTTTCCCGTCGGGAAACAAACATCGGGAAATCATGCACGGAGGCGTGTAGCAGCAGCACGGAGACGGGAACGACAACGGAGGACATCCACGGGGCGATACGGCAACGGGAAAGAAGCCGGGTCCTTGCGGGCATTTTATCGAACACATGGTGGGCACCGGATGGACGAGGTAGAGGACGCACGGCCGCAGGCGGAGAGGACGTGCAGCGGGAGGCAGAGGAGCTAGCAGCAACAGGAGCACAACACAGAGAGGAACACGACACGGGCAGCAACTGCCGTCCACGGAGGAGGTACGCACGGGAAGGAGGCGGTCCACGGCAGGAGGGGAGCCGGGCCGGAGCAGCAGGAGGAGCTGGTGCGGAGCGGCTGGATCTGGCCCGGACGGCGAGGTGGTGAGAACGGCGGGGAGGAGGAGCTCGGGACGGCGCCGGCCGGGGAGGTGTAGGGGAGCAGCGCGGGTGGAGGGAGGAGGACGTGCGCGAGGTGTCTGGGAGAGAGGAGCACGGAGGGAGGAAGGAGAGGGAAACCGGCCGGGGCAAGGAGGAGGAGCAGGTCCGGCGGGAGGAGCCGAGCTGGCCGGAGAGGAGGCACTGCGGGGGGAGGATGCGGGGAAAGGAGGCCGGCGGAAGGAGCAGCTCGTGTGGCGGCGAGCTTGGAGGCGGGGCTCGGGGAAGAGGACGCCGGGAGGAGGAGCGGCACGAGGCAGGGCTCGTCGGAGCGGGAGGCGGCGGGGCAGAGCTCGGGATCGAGGAGGTGCGGGTGCAGGGCACATGCGGGTGAGGGGAGAAAGAAGGAAGGAGCCTGTGCGGGGAAGGAAAGAGAGAAGAGAGAGGGAGAGAGAGAGAAAAGAGAGGATAAGGGAAAAAAAGAAAAGAAGAAAAGAGAAAAAAGGGGAAAAAGGAAAAAAGGGGAAGGGGTGGAAGGGCATTTTTCGCGATTCGACAAAAGCAGCGGAGGGTGGCTGCAAAAAGGTAGGGGGTGGGAAAGAAAGTTTCCAGGTGGAAACCCTAGGGTTTGAGGCTAGGTGGGCTTGGGCCAGATTTTGGGCTACTCTCTCGCATCGCTCAAAATATTTTATTTTTTGCAAATTAAATTTTGGCAATTAATTTTAGAAAACGGAGACGACCGTCTAGATAAAACTTTTCCGACAATTTTTGCAAAATAAAAATAGGGTTTAATAAAAAATAGTTTTTATTGCCAAAATTATGCGATGCGCATGATGCTGATGTCATGATGATGCAAAAAAGAAAAACAAGCAAAATCTTATTTGGGGAAAAACCCCGGGCATTACACGCAACAGTATGTTAGTCTTAAAATTACTCGTCAAGTGGTCAGAAGAATTCATGCCACCCTGTATACAAGAAACATCACCTATATACTACAGCAGAATACCACTATCAAGATATTTAGTGTGAAACAAGTTTGCCCCCATTTTTTCAATCAAGATATTCTTGACTCGGTATGATCCACAAAAAATGATGTCAGAGTGCCAAACGAAAAGGGTAAAAAATGTACATATCGATGAATACAATGGAAGAGTATCTTGTAATGTCGGTGCTCTCTTAATCTGAAAGCAATTTCCACATTTCAATCAAATGAAGCCTAATGGATGCCATCAATAACATAAGCAACCTAATTAGCTAGGATATCATTCAATTTGCTTCAGGTCAAACCTTAATGTTCTACTAGTATAGCCATTTAATTATTCCAATAGTTTGTGTTCTAGCAAGATAAACTGGCATTCAAACGAGATAGTTTTTACATTCACGACTTATGAAATCACAGTGACCAAATGCATTTTCCAAGCCAATTAAGCCTAAGGATACAAATATCCTAAGAAGTTAAGAGGGCCATTTCATCTTAACCATTCCTTTATAAATGAGGTGCTAATATTTCAGCTAGCCCTCTAATTATTCCATTGATTCTGTTCATCTCTATTTACAAACATCTGTGTTAGACTGAACTGTATGTACCGATAGTTTAGGCTTAGTCTCTATCCATGTAGTGCATGGATCATGCATGCGATCTCCACTCCTCCACTCCTTCCCCGTAGCTAGGATCTCTAACTACTCTAGCTACCGACTTACTCTCTCTATAAGTACTGCTGTACTCTGTAATCTGAATATCATCGATCATCGATGATCGATGAAGACAGTGCTTCTCATGCACACCAAGTTTCCCTCTCTACTCTTTCATGGTATCAGATACGATCCTAGAATGACGGGCACCACCTCCTCCGCCTCTAGTGCGGCCATCGCGTCCGCCACCACGGCCGCCGGCGTCTCCCACTCTGCTCCCTCTGTTCCCCCACCCTCTCCACTCTCCTACGCCGGCGTCTCCTTCCACAGCTATGTGAAGGAAGAACTCGATGTCCAAAAGGGCTCGTACGGCTTCTGGCGCGAGCGCGTCGAGATGCAGCTGGCCATCTTCCACGCCCTGGACCACGTCGCCGACAACGCCGTCCAGCGCCCCAACGATCCCGTCTGGCAGCAGGCCGACCTCATCGTCAAGTCCTGGCTCTACGACGTCCTCTCGCCGGACCTCTGCGCCATGGTGCACTCCCCGACGGCGACCGCCCGCTCCATTTGGGTCGCCATCGAGGCTGTCTTCCGCAGCAACGCCATGCCCCAGGCCATGAACCTGCAGGAGGCGTTCTACAAGACGCGGCAGGAGGACAATCCGGTCCGCCTCTACTGCGCGCGCCTGAAGGCCATCGCCGACGCCTCGCGCGATCTCGGGTACCCGATCGCCAACCACGCGCTCCTGCTTCAGCTGGTTCGTGGCCTCCACTCTCGCCACAAGATGACGGCCAAACTCATCCAAAAGGAGGCTGACACCCTCACCTTCGCCGCCGCCGTCAACCTGCTCTCCATGGATGAGATGCAGGAACAGTCCGCCGGCCACTCCCTCACCAACACTGCGCTCTTCGTCAACCGGCCATCTTCCTCCACCGGCTCTCATGGCGGCAAGGGCTCCTTCGGCTCGCCCGGCTCGCCCTCGCCAAACCAAGGGAAGACCAAGCGCAAACGCGACAGCAACCACAGCGGCTACTCCAACAACCCCTCGCCGAACCAGCCGTGGACGGGCATGGTGCAGGCCTGGCCGGTGCGGTTTTCCACGCCGCCTCGGCCCGGTGCTGCGCCGGGCATCCTCGGCGCCCGCCCGCCGGCCCCCCAGGCTCACCGGAATCGGCGATCCACTGCTGCCCGTGCTGGTTGGAGACAGACAGGTCGTGTAGGGCACCAATTAGGGCGGATTGGTCGAAGAAGGGAGGCTGCGCCTGGCCGCCGTGGAGCGGCTGCTGCTGCATCTGCATCGGCTGCTGCATCTGCATCGAGGCCGGCGATCCGAAGTAGGGCAGCGGAGGCTGCTGCTGGTACTGGGCGTGTTGCATGACGGATGGCGGTGCAGCATACATCTAGACCGGCGTGAACGCCGTGTGAGCCTGGGGGGCCGGCGGGCGGGCGCCGAGGATGCCCGGCGCAGCACCGGGCCGAGGCGGCGTGGAAAACCGCAACGGCCAGGCCTGCACCATGCCCGTCCACGGCTGGTTCGGCGAGGGTTTGTTGGAGTAGCCGCCGTGGTTGCTGTCGCGTTTGCGCTTGGTCTTCCCTTGGTTTGGCGAGGGCGAGCCGGGCGAGCCGAAGGAGCCCTTGCCGCCATGAGAGCCGGTGGAGGAAGATGGCCGGTTGACGAAGAGCACAGTGTTGGTGAGGGAAGGGCCGGCGGACTGTTCCTGCATCTCATCCATGGAGAGCAGGTTGACGGCGGCGGCGAAGGTGAGGGTGTCAGCCTCCTTTTGGATGAGTTTGGCCGTCATCTTGTGGCGAGAGTGGAGGCCACGAACCAGCTGAAGCAGGAGCGCGTGGTTGGCGATTGGGTACCCGAGATCGCGCGAGGCGTCGGCGATGGCCTTCAGGCGCGAGCAGTAGAGGCGGACCGGATTGTCCTCCTGCCGTGTCTTGTAGAACGCCTCCTGCAGGTTCATGGCCTGGGGCATGGCGTTGCTGCGAAAGACAACCTCGATGGCGACCCAAATGGAGCGGGCGATCGCCGTCGGGGAGTGCACCTTGGCGCAGAGGTCCGGCAAGAGGACGTCGTAGAGCCAGGACTTGACGATGAGGTCGGCCTGCTGCCAGACGGGATCGTTGGGGCGCTGGACGGCGTTGTCGGCGACGTGGTCCAGGGCGTGGAAGATGGCCAGCTGCATCTCGACGCGCTCGCGCCAGAAGCCGTACGAGCCCTTTTGGACATCGAGTTCTTCCTTCACATAGCTGTGGAAGGAGACGCCGGCGTAGGAGAGTGGAGAGGGTGGGGGAACAGAGGGAGCAGAGTGGGAGACGCCGGCGGCCGTGGTGGCGGACGCGATGGCCGCACTAGAGGCGGAGGAGGTGGTGCCCGTCATTCTAGGATCGTATCTGATACCATGAAAGAGTAGAGAGGGAAACTTGGTGTGCATGAGAGCACTATATTCATCGATGATATTCAGATTACAGAGTACAGCAGTACTTATACAAAGAGTAAGTCGGTAGCTAGCTAGAGTGGTTAGAGATCCTAGCTATGGGGAAGGAGTGGAGGAGTGGAGATCGCATGCATGATCCATGCACTGCATGGATAGAGACTAAGCCTAAACTATCGGTACATACAGTTCAGTCTAACAATCTGCACTGCATTTCACGGTAATGTTTGCGAAACTACCTGCAACAGGAAGAAGACTCCCATGGCAGCCATGTGCTCCCCAGACTGAAAATGCTGGAACCCGATGAACCGGATGTGCGAGATCATGAACGTCTGGAGCAGCTTCGACCTGACACGAGGAACAAGGAAATCGAACAGCGTGAGCAAGAGTGCGCAAAACGGGAAGAATCAAATCGAATCTCCGGTCTCCATAATTGATAACTAAACGTAAAATGTATCTGAAGAGAGGCATGTGATACACAAATCAGTAAATGGCAACCGTTACATGCACATCCAGTCTAGTCTGAATACATACAAGGAATATCTGCCTTGAGGGCTTCAGCATCCTCACTCCAATGTTCCACCATAATTGTCCCTAAGGCACCACAAAAGGACAAGTAAAATAAAACCATGTCAACATCAGACAACCAGAAGACAGTACCTGAAATATGGTGGTCATCTTCACCGCCAACGATATAAGTTGTGCAATGAAGTTGAATGACATTATAGGTCACTGAAACTTATAAGAAGATCTTCCTATCAAGAAATGATTACATGGCCAAATAATTTCCTACGTTTAGTAAGATTTTCTGGCTGGTTAATTCACTAGGTTTGCTGTCTATATGGCTCGAGTGACTCACTGTGCCACCTCAGGTTTAACCTGTTAATTCACTAGGAGAATGCCGACAAAGTACAGTTCAGCTAACAGGTTGCGTGCCCGCACCAGCAACAATATGCTATTCTGCAACACTTGAAACTAAATAAACCTAGCGGAAATCAAGCAAAATCGGAGTAGGAAAACGCAGCAATTACACAATAATTTCCATTGGAGAAGGAGTGCGTCGGTGAAGGACTGAAGTTCATCCTCTAAACAACGGAGAGATACGACTAGCCATACCTTGAGGTTCTCGACGACCCAGGGACGATCTGGTTTGTCTTGAAGCCCGTCTTGATGAGACGGCAGAAGAAGGCAAGACCTAGGTCTAGGCGACACTCAAGGCAGCAGAAGTCCATGATGCTGTAGGTGAGACATTGGGCTGCCCCGCCTGCAGTCCGGCTTCTTCTCGTCACACACGGTTGAAGAGGTCGGGGCCATCTAGGTTGCGGGCGTCATAGGCCGGAGCACGAGCGAGCACAACAATTCGTCGAACAGGTGGTGTGCGTCTTCCCGGCTGGGTGTCCCCGTGCTAACGCGCTCTGTGGCCGCGGCAAAGGCGGCATGGGGAGACCAGCAGCGCGAGGGCAGTGAGGTGGAGCAGGAAAAGAGGCGGCGGCGGCAGCAGCAAGGGCGGAGGCAGAAACGGGACATCGGAGTGGTGAAGTAGAGCTGTAGAGGTGTAGAGGTGTGGCAATCCGGCGACGCCAACAGCTTGACGGCGGAGTGAGGGAGGAGGAAAGTACGTGGCGACGGAGGAGAACGCAGGACATCAGCGTGGGCGGCGCAGGCGCAGGCGAGGCATCACGGTGGCCTCGGTGTTCACCGGCACTGGAGGAGACGGCCAAGGGCTGGTGGCGCTAGGGTTTGAGGAGGGGTGGCGGCGCTACCACTCCTACCGTAGTTCGAGCGGGATGATTCGCAGCCTCGCGGGTGGGAGGATATCCAAAACGTCAGCCGGTTGCCAGTCACCAACGCCGGTGGTCGGTGGAGACGACCAAGGGGACGGCGTTGCTTCCGTTCATGTCGCTCCAACGTGGGAAAATGAAGCCGAGCCGTAAATCGGGGGAACTCCCTCTTTTCCTTTGTCCGCGCACCCATTTTGGGCCAAGTCACCTCGCCAGTATGGACGCCCGCGGAGTCCTCTGGTTGGACTCATCTGTCCCGGTCGTCAGCCTCATCGAACGGTCAACCAACTATCAACCACCGTTTTTTAATATAATGGGCGAGATTTTTAAATGTCCGCCGTCAAGCCGAACTCATCTCTAACAAATCCTGGTGCCCCAACTGCCACGCGGAAGGTTCCGATCCCCTTTTGATCGCCACTATCGCTGGCCGATTCCGGCCAAATCCGACGCCGTGCTGCCATTCACCGGAATGAATCCCTCTCTACGTTCCCTATTGATTCCTGTGTCCCCGGCCGTTTTCCCCGCCTCGGCGAGCTCCTCGAGGTGGCCGAGCGACCGAGGCAGACAGGTAAAGGTGGCACGCTCGCGGAGGTCGTGCTTCTCGTCAACGCCGACACGAGCGTGCAACGAAGGTCGAGCTTCTCCTCCCATGGTGCGCAGACGGTCTTGCCCCGCCTCGTCCAGCCCGCACTACGTCGCTGTTGAGCTTTCGGGCCACTTTGGTTAGGGCACTTTTCTAAAATGCCCTAAAAGCTTTCAATCAATGGCATTTTGCCAAAAGTGTCCAAAAATTTTTTGGGGCACTTTGGCAAAATGCCCCCAAATATCATAGCTACTGGGGCATAAAACCAAACTGCCTTTAAAGATCATCTAAATTGTCTTTAAATTTGATTATATTTACTTCTTATACCATGGTAAGTCAAGAAAACGTTTCTAGTCCTCGTCACGTCCAAAATGTTTCAACCGACAGTTCAAACAAAAGACCGATTCAACCGACCGGGAAAAAAGCTGACCCAATTCAATCCTACGTGCATGTCCCGAATTCCTGATCGGGCCAACTTATTTTTGCTGCCAGGCCGAGATTACGTGGGTCGTGCCCCACGCGGCCTTTCGGCCCAAGGCCCAGCTCAGGCGCCGCTTGAGGAAACGGATAAGTGGGCAGGGATGGTGCAGTTAGCGTTGACCCGACACCATCCCTACCCGATCCCATCAGCCGCCACCACTTGCGCCCTGCGCCAGCGAAATTTGGGCGGAGGGTGGCTCCGCCCGAATAAGATGACAATGCCCTATATTACACTGTCAGCTACTTCTATAGCTTCTCTGAAATTGGTAATATTGTTGTAGGGTTCATACAACTCCATCTAGCTTCTCTGAAATTAGATGCATGTACATAATCATGGTATATTTTTATCACTATATTGTAGTTGGCCCTCTAAATTTCTTTAGCAGTTCTTTATTTTAGCTTAGGATTAGTGGGCTTTGGGATACCATAAACACTGTTAATTTCTTACTATAGTTTGCTCTGCAGACCTTACTATTGAACCGCTAGAAAAGAAGAAATGTTAATGATTGCTTATTGCTTTCATGGATCACACATGAGCGTGTTATTGACCCACGAGTATAGGGGATTTATCGTAGTCCTTTCGATAAGTAAGAGTGTCGAACCCAACGAGGAGCAGAAGGTGTTGACAAGTAGATTTCAGCAAGGTTTTACTGCAAGCACTAAAAGAGAAATATTTTTGGAGTTTTGATATAAAGAACAAGTAAATAAAAGGGTGCTACAATAGTTGCAGCGAATAGCCCAATCCTTTTAAGCTCAAAGGACATGCCGGTTGTGCTACTTATAGTGATTAAAACGTTCTCGGGGACACATGGGAACTTCTGCCTAGTCATTTTCATTGCACGCCGGTGACTAATCTTCAACGTTTTGATAAAATGTTGTGTGGGTAGACCTATGCTAATGTACCGCCCTTACTTGGACAAATACATACTTGTGATTAAACCCCTTGCAAGCATCCATAACTACAAAAAAGTAATTAAGATAAAAATCTAACCACAACCTTAAACTCCGAGACCCTACACTCCCTAGTGCACTAGTTGGCGAATTGGGGTTTAGATTTCTGTCACTCCTGCAACCCTACCATAGGCAAACTAAATACACCATGCATTCCTCTAGGCCCTTTGAAAGGTGAAGTATCATGTAGTCGATGTACACACGATACCACTAGAGGAATTACACCACAACATATAATCAAACCATTAAATATTACTCAACATTATGCAATTACTAGCAACTAGACTTTCCCCTTGTCCTCAAGAACCAAACGAACTACTCACAAGACATCATATGGATCATGATCAGAGGTGATATGAACATGAGCAACAATATGATTGTAATGATAATTCACCGATAAAACTCTCAAACATCAACTACAAGTGGTAATCAACGCCCGAGATATGATTCCGATGAACTAATAGCAACACAATGATAATTGTTACAGCGAGATGAGATGGGATGGCGACGGTGATGATGGTGTTGATGGTGGAGATGATGTTGATGATGATCCCGATGATACCCGGCGTGATGGCGATGACGATGGCGGCGATCTCTCCCCTTCGAGAGGGAAATTCCCCGGCAGTTTTCTCCCTGCCGGAGCCCTTCGGAAGGCGAGCTCCCTGTCAAAGGGAAGTAATACGCCGAAGGGGAGCCGGAGGGGGGCCACAGGGGCCAGGGGCGGGTCCCACCCGCGGCCCAGGGTGGACCCGCGGCAGGGGGCCGCCCCTGCTCCCTGGAGCTCGCCTCCGTGCGCCCTTTTGGCTCCTTGACTTATTTTCCAAAATATTTATCTCCAAATTTTTCTGAAATTTTTGGAGCTTCCGATGTCAGGTATCATGACAGGTACTTTTCCAGCTGATTCCGGGCTCCGGCAGATGCATCCCCAATAATTGCAAAACATGCAAAATAAGGTAAAATAACATAAGTATTGCATTATAATATGAAATATATCAATAAATAAATTTAAATTATGATGTAAAATAGTAATGCAAAATGGACGTATCAACTCCCCCAAGCTTAGACTCCGCTTGTCCCCAAGCGAAAACTGAGCTCGGTAAACATGACCACAGGTTTATGGAGTGAAGTGTCGATAAATAAAGAATACGAACATGAAGCATCAGTATTTACTCATTAAACACAAATACATTTTTAAATAGCAACCTTTCTCTCATAAAGCTTCTCGAAGACAAGTAATGTAACTATAACATGTTAAGGTGAAATAAAACAGAAGCTTATTAAGCAATGGCAAACTGAGACTTCGCTCAAGAGGCAATTATACTTTTCAGCTCATATTTTAAGAAAGATCCATTTAAATGCTTCAACCATCAAGTCATCTTTCACGAGTTGCAAATCATCAAGTCTGTATTCTTGTGATAGAAGAGTTAGAACTGACATAAGAAAAATGAACAACTATCATGAGACATAAAAGACACAATGTAGATATCATACTTGCTAACATCATAGGTCAACACTGTAAGTTTGATTGTGGAAGATAGAAGGAAAAAGGAAGACTGACTCAACATTAAAAGTAAGAGAAAGGCCTTTCGGCGTTGTTTGGATACGGGAGTTTAGTAGATAGAACCAATTTTCCGTAAGCTAAGATAACCGTGTAACAAACTAAAAATCTGTTTGGGTGGGATAAACAAAAAGTGAATAAGTAAAACGGGATTTCCAGAAACCCAGGAAAGTGCGTTTTGGCTAAAACGAGTATTACTCGTTTTTCTGAAAACCCGATTCCACAAAACACGATTACAACTAACTTTTCCTCTTCGTCCTCAACAAACTCAGCGCGCCACTTCTTCCTTTTCCCCGCCACTCAGCGCGCCTATATATTACGGCCGCTGGTACACCAAACATCAGCAAACAGATATTGAAACCTAGCGCCATGGCTGGCTACTGACGCCGGCTGGGATCGTCGATTCGCTGGCCATTGACGCCGGCTGCGATCACTGTTTCGCTGGCTGGAATACACGTGCTCTCTTCCTCGACTTGATTGCTGACGGAAAAGGGCTCTCTTCCTCGATCTGATTGCTGACGGCAGATCTACAGGTAAGATCCGATTCGCAGTAAGAAATTGAGCAACATATGCAATTTTGTATCAAGAGTATTCATACTTTTAGTAAATGAACGCACCTGCAAAATAGAAATTACAAATTTATAGCAGTAGTGTGTTTACTTGAGTGATGAGTAGACAATCTTTTTCTATAGTGCACTAGTGCAGTCATAAATGTATTTAGAATTTTAGCTTCAGCGTTATAGTGACAACCTGCAATACTCATCAATCGGTGTCCTTGAGAGCAAGTATATGACTGCAGTTCGTAACAACATCATCGATCACTTTGCACAAATTGGTTTGCAGTACGAAACTGATACTAGTAATTATTGTGTCACTTTGTTTCCTTGTAGAAAATTATGGATGATCAGGTAAAAAATATTAAGAAGGAATACACTGATAAGCAACCCTTAAAGCATCACATATGGAAATCTTCGGAGGACAAAATATTGCTCAATATACTAAAAGAGCAAACCTTGAATGGAGGGAAGGATGGAACAGGTTACACAAAGAAAGCATGGCGTGAAATCCAAGAACAATTCAATGATTTGAAGGTAGACAAACTAGAGTTGCAACAAATAAAAAATCGTCATAAGTACTACAGGAGTTGCTATGCTACCATGGACAGACTTCTAAAACTCACTGGGTTTGGCTGGGATGACGAGGACAAAATGATCAAAGCAGAAGATGAAGTTTGGGAGGATATCATTTCAGTAAGTTTAGCTCATAGAATATTTAGATCATTGCATGTCTTATTGTTAACCAATACACTAACAATATACTAATAAACTGCAGAAGGATAGGAATATTCAAGAATACCGGGATAAGGTGTGGCCTAGTTGGGCAGACCTTCAAGACATATGTGCTAGCTCTACTGCATCTGGAGTTGGTGCTATATCTAGCAAAGGGAAAGGTGAAAACATTAAAACACAAATTGATCTGAATGAGGTAGTAGATCTTGAATCCAATGAAGCAAATGAACCCCCTGCTGCTTGTCCTAAGAAGCCCGATACCACTAAGACAGATAAAAGTAAGAAGTTCACTGCAAGTGGATCACAAGATACTCCAAAAGGTCGAAAACGCATAGCTGATGATGCCATAACCGCATTAGATCGCCTTGCTGACGCATCACTGCAGCACAGCAGATAGACGCTTACTCAGTAAAGTCATGTATGCAGATATTAAATAGCATGCCTAACCTTGAGGTGAAGAAAAAACTAAAAGCTGCACAAGCATTTGCAGATGGCAACCAAAGGGCGATTTTCATTGAGATGGATCAAGAGACTCGGTCTCTTTGGATTGAAGAAGTTTAGCTTTTTGCTTGTATTACTCCAATGAGATTTGAGATTAGGTCATTTAGCTTTAATTTAGTTTCTTCCTGTTTGCGTTCAGACAATCAATATCACTTAATATTTTAAATATTCGTTTTTTTGGTACTACTTGCTGATTATATGAATTATACATAGTTCTATCCTAGTTCACTTTCTTGCACTTTATACCTACTCCTCTTGTAAGCAAAAAAATGCAGAAATGTTGTCCTGTTATTTAAGAAAAAATTTATCAGCTCGAGAACAAAGCAGACTTTATAGCCATATGTACAAAAGTTAACCAAGGTTACTATTTTAATTTGCAGAACCATGGAAAATATGGCCGATGAAGAATTTTCAGATTCTGAGCAAATAATAATTAATAACATTTCTGGAGTGACAGTGTTTCGAGATGTGTTGTTCACTAGACTATTCAAAACAGCTCGTAACACCTCAAAATTGACGGGTGCTCAAAAAACTAGAGAGTGGTTGGATGGACATCCGGTTAGATTTTATGAACTAGTTCGTGTTGAAAAGCACACCTTTTACTTACTGCGTGATGCATTGTGTGAGAGGAAATTACTAAAGGATACAAAAAGGATGAATGTCAATGAACAACTATTGATATTTCTGCATACAATTGGTCATAATGTTAGGAATCGTGTTCTGCAAGATAAATTTCAACATTCCGGAGAAACAATAAGTCGACACTTCAATATAGTCTTGAGAGCCATAAATGGTCTACGTGATGTTTGCATAACAGATCCGCCCAATGTAGTTCCGTCAAAAATATTGGGTGACTCAAGGTTCTACCCATACTTCAAGGTATATTTTCTGTCTCATGAATATGTTTATTTTACATATGACTTCTAGCAATTTTTGAACTTTATATTCTTATAATTGATTTTTTTGGACAGAACTGTTTAGGAGCAATCGACGGGACACATGTTGATGCAAAAATCAAGCTTGATAAACAAACTCCTTACAGAAATAGGCATGGTTATATCTCTCAAAATGTAATGGCAGTAGTGTCATTTGACATGACATTTTCATACGTGGCTGCTGGATGGGAAGGTTCCGCATCAGATCAAGCCGTTCTACAGTGGGCTGTTACTAGTGGTGGGTTTGTTGTTCCAGAAGGTAAATTAGAAATACATGAATTTATACGCATGCAAGTAAAGTTCATCTATATTGTCTCAAACATTAATACTAATGTGTACGTCATAAAACTTTAAATGCAGGTAAATTTTACCTTGTCGACTCAGGCTACGCAAATACTCCAAAATTTATTGCCCCCTATCGTGGAGATCGCTATCATATTGGTTCTTTTCGTGGAAGTAACCGGCGATATAATAGTGCAAAAGATTTGTTCAACCATCTGCATGCCCAACTACGGAATGTTGTTGAACGGACTTTTGGTGTTCTAAAAGCTCGTTTTCCAATTTTAAGCAGGAAAGGAGGAATTCCTTATCCATATAAAACTCAAGTCAAAATTGTTATGGCTTGTTGCATCATCCATAACTTCATAAGGAAGGTTAATCAACCTGATGAGTTGTTCGAGCTCTATGAGCATGGGGAAACACAAACAAATATCGACAATGGTGATCAAGAAGTTAGAGGGCAGACACAAGAAGATGACCGAGCTGCTGGTGAGCGGATTCGCGGAGCCATCGCTCAACAGTTGTGGACTAATCATCAACAACGTACCAGTCAACAAGAGGAAGATGATTAAGCTCTACAATTAAGCACTATAGAAATGGTGTCCTTCTTAATTTACAGGCACATTGGATAATTTTAGGACCCTACTATGGAGAAGTTGCCTCAATTTGGCAAATCTGTAAGCACCCACGTTTTAAGCACATGTGGAGTCTATATAATTTTTTTCCAACCAAGGAAGTGATCGGTGGGTAAATTAGTATGCATGCACTAAAAGCCAAAACTGGTGATGTCATCCCGCATTAAATGCCAAATTCAAAAATTTAAAATGTTTTGTAGCTCAAACCGTTTATGCGATTTAGGATCCGTTTTCACCGTTGGACTAGTCGCATCAAGATCTTTGAAACTAGATCCCATGTTGATATGTTTCGATGAAATTTTTTTCGGACCCAAAAGTTACCAACCACTAACACGTAAGTTACCATGCTGTAGTATGTAAGTTACCACCCCACACAACGATTCAGTTTGGACGCAACTATACAACGGATGGTAATTCCATCGATCCAGAGAGGATAACTCCATCGGTCTAGGGTGGGTAAATACATCATTATTGGGTGGCAACTCTATCAGTTTAGGGTGGATAACTCTATCAATTTGTGGTGGTTAACTCTATCAGTTTAGGATAACTCCATCACTATTGAGTGGGTGATAACTCCATCACTACTGGGTGGTAACTCCATCGCTACTGAGTGGTAACTCCATCACTACTGAGTGGGTAACTTCATCAGTTTAGGGTGGGTAACTACATTACTACTGGGTGGTAATTTCGTCAGTTTAGGATGGGTAACTCTATCACTACTGGGTGGTAACTTCATTAGTTTAGGGTGGTAAGGATGGGTAACTCTATCACTACTGGAAGGTAACTTTATCAGTTTACGGTTGGTAACTCCATTACTACGGGGTGGTAACTCCATCTATAGTAGATGGTAACTTCATCAATTTAGGGTTGGTAACTTTATTACTACGGGAGCGGTAACTTCATCAGTTTAGGGTGGGTAACTACATCACTATTGGGCGGTAACTTCATCAGTTTACAGTTGGTAACTCCATTACTACAGGGTGGTAACTCCATCATTACGAGGTGGTAACTCTTTAGGATGAGTAACTCCATCATCAGCTTTGGGTTGGTAACTACATCACTACTGGGTGGGTAACTCCATCAATTAAGGGTGGGTAATCTATCACTACTGGGTGGGTAACTTCATCAGTTTAGGGTGATAACTCCATCACTACGGGGTGGTAACTATATCAGTATAGGATTGGTAACTCTATCACTGATGGGTGGGTAACTTCATCTGTTTAGGATAGGTAACTCCATCACTACGGGGTGATAACTCTATAAATTTAAGGTGGGCAACTCTATCAATATTAGGTGGGTAACTTAATCAATTTAGGATGGGTAACTCCATTATTACATGGTGGTAACTCTATTAGTTTAGACAGGGTCAGTCCTGACATTTTAGGGCCCCGGTGCAAAACGATAAACTAGGCCTAATTAATTTGGTTAAACCATTTTTAAGCTAATTAGCATGTATGTACTACCTGGATGGGGTCCTAAGTGATGAAGGACCCTGTGCGGTCGCACATCCTCAGTGCCCGGCCCTGAATTTAGGATGAGTATACAACTTGATCAGTTTAGCGTGGGTTACTCTATCACTACTACGTGGGTAACTTCATCAGTTTCAGGTGGTAATTGAATCATTACGAGGTGGTAACTCTATCAGTATTAGATGACTAACTCCATCAGTACGGGGTGATAACTCTATCAATCTAGTTTTGGTAGATTAAGTTCCAATCACTTACTTTTGGTAGATACAGTTCTTTATTGCTATTACCTGAAGATAATGAGCATGCACTAACTAAAATCACAAGATGAGGCCGGCCGGCCAGCGACGATGATCAATGGCTTACAAAATGACATATATGTTTGTTAAAGAATCTGCAATGACGATATGAACCATATAATTGTATAGATTTTGTTTCAAAAAAACAGAGATGAACACGCACTAGGGGTTGCAGCTTCAATATATCTCACATACCACGTTCAGAAACATAAAAAAAAAAGAGACGAACACGCATCAGGGGTTGCAGCTTCAGTGCATCACACATACTATGTTCAGGATATTCACAAGCATAGAAGCAGAAAATTTAGTAGGATACAGGGTGCGTTTGGGAGGGCTCTACTGCAGTTGGCTCCATTCCATCGCTAAACTACACTCAACCTATAAACACTTTGGAACTATAGAAAACGTTTGGCTTGCAAGTAAAATTCGGATCCAGAGTTTAGGCAGATTATCGTGAATAGATTAGATTACTTTTTTTCTTTTTACCCGTTAATGCTCCCTGTACTGAAGAATAGTTCATGTTGATATGCTGATAGTTCAGTTTCACAAAAGGTTATGACTGCTCCGATTACCATGCTTATCAGTAAGCACTCATTTGATATAAATGAGCATCTAAACCAGCTGCACAAATATCTCTAGAAGAATTGATCGCACAGGAACACAACATTCAGGCAACTATGGAGAGCTTGCACGCACGGGAACACATCATTCAGACAACTATGGAGGAATCCCAACATGTTTGCATAAAGTGAAAGGGACCGATGAGCACGCTGCAGGACGCGTTTTGCTTTCTCGCCGGCGTCAAGGATCTGCACATGGAGGAGCGTCAAGGATCTGCACATGGAGGAGCGTCAAGGATCTGCACACGGAGGAGGCCTAAAGAGAAGAAGGAGGCGGTGAAATCCTATTGCAGGAACTTGGTGTCGGGTCTGCACGGAGGCTGCAGCCTGAAGCGTGATGAGATGCAGGGGGCGACGGGGCTGCAGCTGTAGGAAAATGACGGCAGCGAGTGTCTGTTCCAGTCGGCGGCGGCCGGCGGTTCGCGTGACGAGAAGCAAGGGGTGGCCGGTGGCGGGGAGAGGACCGGCTGGCTGGTAGCCTGAGGGGATAGGAGCGTATAGCAGGGGAGAGAGGGCGAGAGCCTCTATGGTCGTCGGGGCGGGACGACGGCAGCCTCACCGGAGGAGGAGGACGGGAGGGCAGCGGCGCAATCGAGCGAGAGAGCTGCCATGCAGGCCCAAGAAATATTTCCAGCCCCGGATGGCCTTAGCTTCTCGTTGCGGTGGCAGAGGGGGGCTGGCACCGGGGCATTGCCGGAGCGCAGGGGAGGAGCTAGATCAAGCTCGCAGGGGAGACACGATGGGCTCGCGGGGAAGACAACCTTATCCGCGAGCGTGACGTGCGTGAGGTGGGCGTCACACGCTAACTTCTCCTTCCGGCCGAATCTTGTCCGTCCGTACACGATCCAACGACTCGCGGAGCCGCGTCGATTTACGCCAGCCAGAAGCTGCTTCTGATTAGATAATGCGTAATTTTATCATTAGAACTTTTCATTCATTTATAGATTCAGAAACTTTATATTCAAGCTTAATGCTAAAATAAAAATTAGTCGATTTGTTCTCTGATTTCAGTTTGCACACGTTTCTTGCCCACTCCCGAGCAAAAGTACTTGTGCTAATTGAGTCACCTATATAAGCTAGCTAGAGCCACGAACACATATAAGAGATTAATAGATCATGGAGCGTACTACAGCTTACTGCTAGATCCAGCATACTGCACGAACAAGGACGAGAAAGATAGAGGTTCACATGAAACAATCTGAAGGAATGAGACACCAGAGTTCCAGACCTGGCATGCCGCAAGTATGACTGCCACGGACCTCGCCGCGGACGGCGTCAAGCTCAAGCACGCTCCCGTCTCCCTAGCTCTGATGCGTGGGGAAGACTCCCACTGACCTCGGGGCGGACGTCGCCGAGCACCTCCTGAGCTCAGCTTCGTGGGGACGTCGACCACGAGCGTCGAAGTGGCGGCGTCGGGCACTCTCCCGAGCTCCGTGTTGCCTGGATACGGCTGCTGGGGTCGGCGTTGAGCACGCCGTCAGCTCGGGTCACTCCGACGCTTACGAGCTTGGCAGCGGTCCAATGCGCTGAACTCGACGGGCGCTGAGCATCTGAGAAAGCAACTAATTTTGGAGAGGAAGTGGAGAAGCTGATAGAGAGATGAACTGGCGATTTTGGGGAAGAAGGTGAAAAGCGGTTTGGCCAAACAGGATACACTACAAACCGGTTTAAGCCTTGACCGACCCAAACAAGGTTTTACACGCGCTCGTTCCTAACGGAAAAATTAGGAAAACTTGTTTTCCGTAAAATCCTACTAAAACGTGGTTTGCTAAAACTGGCACTAGTTTTTCCTTATCCAAACAACCACCTAGGACGGAAGTGAAGCTTGATTTGGTGGTCAGTTAAATTCATCCATGTAAACACATACTCCCTCCGTTCCATTTTAGTTGATTCTCAAATAATTGTATCTAGACGCATTTTATATATAGATACATCCATTTGAATATCGATCCTTTGGAATCTCCTAAGAATCAATATGGAAATATGAACAACTAGTTTGAACATGAAATAAAAGTGGGTGTAGGAGTATAGTTTATGCTAGGTCAAGTTTGAACATGAAGCACAAGTTGTTTGGGCAGTAAAGTTTGTGTTAAGTTGACATAACCATGAAACAGAAATGGGTACAATAGTATAGCTTATGTTGGGTCTAGTTCTCTAGTATGAAAAAAGATGATGCCTCTTGGAGTTGATGCTTAGAAGCATCAATGTCTAACGCAAGAACATGTAGAGCACTTGAAGAAAGAGGAATATGGTTGGTTTGACGAGGGCCATACATGGTATATTCTTAACGTCTAATCATTGGACTAGGCCTATAAGAGGAACCTTTGCCCTAGTAGGCAAGTTCGGATAATCTAGCGACTTGAGCTGGTACTTTGTATCGAGGATCAAGTTTGCAAGTCGAAGTGTCCCCTTTCTGTTCTTAAGCGAATTCTTTGAGATAAAGAGAAAAGAAAGAAAGAATGTGAGTGACCATAGCCAAACATAAATCAAGAGCGCTTTCAATCCGAAGGAATCCACTTGTTACTCTTGGAGATTGACAGTCCTGGATGGATAGGAGTAAACTATTCGAGCGTTCAACCAGTAAAGTTTCCACAACAAGTTTGTGAAGTTTTTCGTTGATTATCCCACAAGAATCAACAAGAGTGGTTGGGTCAAGTTTGCGAGCTTTGCAACGGAGAAGGGCTAACTCGGGTGGACTTGATTGCATGGATGCATATCCTCTCTGAACGGAGACGTGGATCTAGATCAATAGATTGAACTTCCATAATCAAATTAGGACTCCTCGTTCCCTCATTACATAAAGTTATATCAATCTTTTTTATACTGGTACAAACGTTGTCCTGACGATATCTGCTTCGGTTGTTTGGTTAATATCTTCTTTGATCATTGTACTAAGTTAGTCCCATGCTAGATATGCTTACTTCAGCTGCTTGAATCTTCGTAACCGTGTTCCTCTGTTTGCTTTCGTTTGTTGCTATTCATCTAGTCTGAAACTTGAATTATATTTGTCTAAATTTAAGCTTTTGCATATTTACATGTTCCCAATTGCTCTTAGTAGCATCTGGTAACTGTTCCTGACATTTGAAGAATCTTGTTAGGCTTAAGCTGTACATGCTACAACTTTGCTTCTCAAAGATTCTTCATAAAGTTTTGGGTAGTGCTTCCATAGACCCCCCAAGACGAAGGGGTATCTTGAGCAGAAACACAAGGAGGGCTAGGATTTAATCTCACAAGGAGCCAAGCCAACTCAGTTCGACACGAGCCGAGCCTGAGTCGAGCCGCCGAGCCTAGCTAGAAATCTGGACAATATTGCGCCGAGCCGGACCGTGGGAAAAAAAACGGAAATATGTGGCCGCCGGGATTTGAACCTGGGTCTCCCAGGCGAGACACAGGGAACATAACCACTGGGCTACGCCTCTATTTGTAATTAGTTTAGAATCAAAACCTATATACACATAGCGCAGCGTGGCCGAGCAGGCTAATGGGAAAAGATGCATCAAATATTACCGTGGTGTTCTGGAGAAGAAGAAAAAGATTACCGTGAGAAGTACGCAAATTCATGCCACATTTGTTTTCCTTTCAATTGTATCGTGTCTCCCTTGTATCGTTTTGGCTTATATATTTAAGCATTTGATTATTACATCCAGGACCTGGAATAGAGGGCGAGCATGATTTCGAAGGTTTCATCGAGTTTGCAAATCGTGTTAGAATGGATGATGAACAGTTTGGTAGACTGAAGCGGCTAGTTGAGAAGCACATGCCAAGAAGACCTCTTTATATCTACACCATCAAAAAATCAAACGTCGCGAAGAATAAAGCAAAAATGGTAAACTCTTCAGTAGACACCAATTTTTTCACAATGTTGTGACAACGTACATATATTGACTTTAATTTTTCATTGTAAAAATTATATGCAGTACTTTTCAAAAAGCTTCACCATGAACCACATTGTTACACATGTTCAACTACCAGCAGAAATACAAGTTTATTCCAAAAATCAAAAGGTTGTGAAAGTTAAGATGGTGATGAGCAAGTCGAAGGTGAATGGAAAAGCAAAAGGAGGTAAACGGTTACACCTAGATGTCTAGGAGTGGAGCTAGATGGCCAGAAGTACTGTCGCACATGGGTCCACATGTCACCTAGTTGGTACAGCTAGACCTAGACGAATAGTACTGATGTTTATGTGGTTCCAGATGTCACAAAAGGTGGTAGACGTAGATCTCGATGCTATGATTGCTGCAGATGGATCCAAATGCCACAATACACGGTACATGTTGACCTCAATGGCTAAGACTGCTACGTGTGGGTCCACATGTCATCTAGTTGGTACGGTTACACCTAGATGGCCAGAAGTACTGCCGCACATCGGTCCACATGTCACCTAGTTTGTACAACTAGACCTAGACCGATAATACTGGCTGTTTATGTGGGTCCAGATGTCACAAAAGGTGCTAGACGTAGACCTGGATGCTATGATTGCTGCAGATGGATCCAAATGCCATAATACATGGTAGATGTTGACCTCGATGGCTAGGACTGCTACGTGTACCTTCACATGTCACCTAGTTGGTACGGTTACACCTAGATGTCTAGGCGTGGAGCTAGATGGCCAGAAGTACTGTCGCACAAGGGTCCACATGTCATCTAGTTGGTATAGCTAGACCTACATGGATAGTAGTGGCTGTTTATGTGGGTCTAAATGACACAAAAGGTGGTAGACGTAGACTTGGATGCTATGATTGCTGCAGATGGATCCAAATGCCACAATACATGGTAGATGTTGACCTCGATGGCCAGGACTGCTACGTGTGGGTCCACATGTCACCTAGTTGGTACGGTTACACCTAGATGTCTAGGAGTGGAGCTAGATGGCCAGAAGTACTGTCGCACATAGGTCCACATGTCACCTAGTTGGTACAGCTAGACCTAAACGGATAGTAGTGGCTTTTCATGTGGGTCCAGATGTCACAAAAGGTGGTAGACGTAGACCTGGATGCTATGATTGCTGCAGATGGATCGAAATGCCATAATACATGGTAGATGTTGACCTCAATGGCTAGGACTGCTACGTGTGGGTCCACATGTCACCTAGTTGGTACAGTTACACCTAGATGGATAGGAGTGGAGCTAGATGGCCAAAAGTACTGTCGCACATGGGTCCACATGTCACCTAGTTGGTACAGCTAGACCTAGACAGATAGTAGTGGCTGTTTATGTGGGTCCAGATGTCACAAAAGGTGGTAGACGTAGTCCTGGAAGCTATGATTGCTGCAGATGGATCCAAATACCACAATATATGGTAGATGTTTACCTCGATAGCTAGGACTGCTACATGTGGGTCCACATGTCACCTAGTTGGTATGGTTACACGTAGATGTCTAGGAGTGGAGCTAGATGGCCAGAAGTACTGTCGCACATGGGTCCACATGTCACCTAGTTGGTACAGCTAGACCTAGACGGATAGTAGTGGCTTTTCATGTGGGTCCAGATGTCACGAAAGGTGGTAGACGTAGACTTGGATGCTATGATTGCTGCAGATGGATCGAAATGCCACAATACATGGTAGATGTTGACCTCGATGGCTAGGACTGCTATGTGTGGGTCCACATGTCACCTAGTTGGTACGGTCACACCTAGATGTCTAGGAGTGGAGCTAGATGGACAGAAGTACTGTCGCACATGGGTCCACTTGTTACCTATTTGGTACAGCTAGACCTAGACAGATAGTAGTGGCTGTTTATGTGGGTCCAGATGTCACAAAAGGTGGTAGACGTAGACCTTGATGCTATGATTGCTGCAGATGGATCCAAATGCCACAATACATGGTATATGTTGACCTCGATGGCTAGGACTGCTACGTGTGGGTCCACATGTCACCTAGTTGGTACGGTTACACCTAGATGGCTAGGAGTAGAGCTAGATGGCCAGAAGTACTGTCGCACATAGGTCCACATGTCACCTAGTTGGTACAGGTAGACCTAGACGGATAGTACTGACTGTTTATGTGGGTCCACATGTCCCCTAGATGTGCTAGGTCCAGATGGTTAGGGGTTTTGCATGTGGGACATCCGGGGGACATGTGGACCCATCTTGACCTAGTACATCCGGGGGACATGTTGACCCACATGAAACACTCATAGCCATCTAGTTGTATATCTACAACCTTTGTGACATGTGGACCCATATGCAAAACCCCTAGCCATTTTTACCTAGCACATCTCGGGAACATGTGGACCCACATGCGACACTCATAGACATAGCCATCTCGTTGTATATCTATCACCTTTGGGACATGTCGGCCCTTATGAAACACTCCTAGATATGTTCCATGTTGTGGGATCCACATGATAGTTTTAGCTCAAGTTGTCTAGTATGTCATATAGTTCTAGGTCAAGATGGGTCCACATGATAGTTTTAGGTCAAGTTGTCTAGTATGTCATATAGTTCTGGGTAAAGATGGCTAGGGGTTTTGCATGTGGGTCTAGATGTCAAAAAGGTGGTAGATACATACATATATGACCTACTAGACATCTGGTCCCACATGCACAAGACATAGACAGTTTGACCTAGAACTAGCACGTGGGTCTCACAAATGCAACATACATAGGAGTTTTGCATGTGGATCCATATGTCCCAAAGGTTATAGATATAAAACTAGATGTCTATGAGTGTTTCATGTGGGTCCACATGTCACACAATACTCATAGCCATCTAGTTGTATATCTACAACCTTTTAGGACATGTGGATCCACATGCAAAACCCCTCCGGCGGTGGCGGGGAGCGGGAGGTCAGAGAGGGGTGGTCGGCGGTTGGGACGGTGAGTCCCCCGAGTCGCCCGACGTGGACGACGCGAGGGTCAGGCCCTCAGCCAGGTAGATAGTAGAAATAATATCGAAATTGTTAGAAAAAGGGCGCGCTTTCTAGGAGGGTGTTTTTTGACTCACTCCCTACGTGACAAGTGGCGCGCTGAGGGAGGCTTTCTCACCCACGGGTGAACCAGAGTGTGCCACTTGTCGCCTGGGGAGAGATTCCCCTGGTGGGAGAAGGGCACGACGAGTCCGTACGCTTTTATTTTGTAAATCCGAATATAAAAAATCTTGCGAATCGTTTGTTCAAATCACGTTCTATTTTCACAGTCATGCTATTCGCGATCTTCAAAACTAGATCTCATGTTAATATGTTTCGACAAAAAAATTGCAATGCTCGGAGTGTGTAGTTTGCATTGTTTTTTTGTTTTTTAGTGTGCAGTGCAAATCCTTCTCTTTAGCAGTGCACTTCCTCGAACAGGGCCAGTGCAGTGTATTCTCTTTTTTCTCTTTTTGTAGTGCACTGCCTCGGATGGGTAGTGCACTGCCTTTGATTGTGCAGTGCACGGCCTGCACTGTTTTCGGTTGTGCATTGCACTTTTTTTTTTCACTTTTCATAGTACACTGTCTCGGATGGGGTGGTGCACTGCCTACGCTATCTTTAGTTGGGCAGTGCACTACCTTCGATTGTGTAGTACACTGCCTGAACTGCCTTCGATTACGCACTGCATGCCTTTTCTTTTTCACTTTTTTATAGTGCACTGCATCGGATGGGGCGGTGCACTGTCTTCGGCGGATCATTGCAATACCTTCAGCCTTCGGCGGAGCATTGCACTGTCTTTAGTTGTGCAGTGCACTGTCTTCGGTTGGGCAGTGCACTTCCTGTACATCGTGCACTGCCTTCGACGGAGCATTGCACTGTCTAAACTGGACGCAACCCGCGGCACACGTTATGACAAATGTATCGACGAAATATTAGGGACAACAACGTATGCACCCCTTCAAGATTTTTATTAATGTTTTTTTTTGTAAATATTTATTATACCGTATTTAGCTAGCTAGCTCTCATTTTCATATGGATCGATAGATCATATCATATTCAGGTAGGCAGCACGTAGCTCCCGTCCAGCACCCTAGTTAGCACTTTTCATATCGATCGATCATATTCAGGTACTAGCTCCCGTATTTGTAGGTCCAGGCATGCGCGTCCCTCGCACTGCTATGCCACCATATGTCAGACACACAACATGCGTCGCGTGCCCACGCCCTCCACAAAAGTCGCCGAGGGTGTGCTCAAGGCAGTCGCGTGCAAATAATATTCTATGAGATGCATTACTCAACACAGAGATTAAGTTAGCCCAGCGGTATAAATTCTTATGCTGCATGCATGTAACCCAGGTTCAAATATACCGTATTTAGCTAGCTAGCTCTCAATTTCATATGGATCGATAGATCATATCATATTCAGGTAGGCAGCACGTAGCTCCCGTCCAGCACCCTAGTTAGCACTTTTCATATCGATCGATCATATTCAGGTACTAGCTCCCGTATTTGTAGGTCCAGGCATGCGCGTCCCTCGCACTGCTATGCCACCATATGTCAGACGCACAACGTGCGTCGCATGCCCCACGCCCTCCACAAAACTCGCCGAGGGCGTGCTCAAGGCAGTCGCGTGCAAATAATATTCTATGAGATGCATTACTCAACACAGAGATTAAGTTAGCCCAGCGGTATAAATTCTTATGCTGCATGCATGTAACCCAGGTTCAAATCTCGGTATCCACCAATTAATTTCATTTTTCCTCCGCTCTTCAAGACTGGCTCAATCTTTCCCAGACTCGGCTCAAGCCGAGCCGAACTGAATTGGCTAAAAAAAACTGCTCGGTATAGTTATGCAATCATGAGGGGGGGGGGGGGGGGGGGGGTCTATGGAAGCAGGCCTCTAAAGTTTTATTTGCTAAAAATTATTATCTCATATTCACCCCCCCCCCCCTTCCTAGTTGTATATCTTGACCCTGCAGTGACAACGATGTGGAGAACATCAGCCTAATCTACTTGAATGGCACCTCCTTTCCATGTCCAAGGACAGCGCCATGTACCATGTAAGGGGATAACATCTTGTGGCAACACTCGTGAGGTGGACACAAAGGGAGAGAGTTTTTCCTTTATTCGCAGGGCCCTATGGCCGACCTTATTTGAACATTGGAGGTTCCCTGAATATCAGGCTATGTCATAATGATGTGGTTGGGGAGGGGAAGAATGATGATGATCTCAACAACAACTACAAGTGGTGAATGATGGGGAAAAGAGGAGCAAGGAGGGAAACCTAAATATGGAAATATGGGAAGTTGGATACGATATTGGTAGTGTAAGTTTTGGGATATTGTTGGAAGTCAACAATTGAGTTATGGAGAAACAATATGGAAGTCTACATTTGGGATATCAATACCCCAATGTTGCAGGCAAGACAGGGAAATTATGAGAGATTGGCATGGAAATGTAGAACAATATGGACATATGTACTTTCTGTATTCCTTTACAAAGCATCAAGGCGACTCGGACTGTTTGCTGACGCTTTAATCAGCAAACAAATCTTCGACGATCCTTCTTTCTTACTACCCGACAGAGACTACTACAACTACCAAATAAATCCCCAAATGCACCCCAAAAGCCACATTTGGCCGGGGAAATCCAATCGGCCACACAATGGCCATCCACCTTAAGAGCTAAACCATTGTCCTCGTCCTAAATCCTAATACGCCTCACCGCCGTGCACCGAACCCACCGTGAGCAGACCGCCGCCCGGGACGTTCACGGTCGCCGCCTTCAGCTCCCACGCGTCGAGCTTTGACACTTTCACCGCGCCGGTCCCGTTGTTGAACATGTACAGGCGGCCGTTGCCCGTCTGCACGTGCTCCGGGTACGCCCGCGCCGTGATCACCGTCCGGCCCCCGCCGCCGAAGCTCTCCACCACGGAATGGTCGACCTGTTCGAAGAACAAAAAGAACACATGTCATCATTCGAGTTCAGTGCAAATACTAAATGGTATTTGAATCTGCTGGCTCTACGTGACGATCGAAGAACTCACCAGTGTTCTGAGCGATATGCTCCTGGTCTTCTCGATGTCGACGTCCACGAACCCTCCGTACGGCGGCTTGTACACGTCGGCTCTCGTAGTCGACCTGCTCAAATTTGCACACAAGATTGTTACGATTTTGATCTCGCATACTACTGTACGTACTAGGGAGTAGTAAGTTCAGATTCAGAGGCTGCTCTGCTTCTTGCCGTACCTTCTGAGGTCAGTGCACATGAGAACCTTGTACTTGCCGTTGTGCCTGAACACCCTGAAGAAGACGGAGGTGTGCTCCTGCAGGTCGCCGGAGGCGAGGACGAGCAGCCCGAACGGGCCGACGCCGCCCAGCACGGACGCGCCCTTCTCGCCGCACAGCCTCTGCGGGTCCAGCAGCTGGTTGGGATCGAGGTTCTCGGCGTGGTCCAGGGCGGGGATCTGGAAGACGACCTCCACGTCCGCCTGCGGGCCCGCGACGCCGATGATCTCGTTCAGGCCGCCGGCGTTCACCTCCGCTCCGAGCAAAGCGACCCGCTTCTTCCTCAGCGTCTCGATCTCCTCGATGGGCCACTGGAGCAGCTGCTTCCCGGCGCTGTCCAGCCAGATCTTCCTCGGCACCGTCTGGACGCCGGACCATCCCCTGGCGATGTAGTCGGGCTCGGGGTCGGACTCGTTGGCCCAGCTCCAGAGCACGCGCCGCTTCTTGCCGGCGTCGTAGAATGACTTGGACGCGTAGACGTGGCCGTAGTCGAACCGCTGCCACGTCCGGCAGTCGTTGTCGCCGGCCGCGCCCTCCACCGGCGTGAAGGTGTCGGCCGCGTCGTCGTACCGCCCCACCACGTAGTAGTCCGAGAGGGTGTCCATGACGCTCTGCTTCAGCACGTGCCTCACCCCGGCGCCGTTGGCCGACGCGAAGTCGAGCCCGTTCTGCGCGCCGGGCTCCGCGACGGGGAACAGGTCCGGGCACTCCACCATGCCGGAGTCCAGCGACTGGTAGAGCGGCTCGGCGTTGCGCTCCCAGTGCACGAAGTCCTTGCTCTTGTAGATGAGCGTGGTCCCCTCGCCGGACTTGAACTTGGCGGAGACGGCGACGCGCCAGAGGCCGTCGCTGCCGATCCAGGCCGTGGAAGGGTCCCGGAAGTTGTCGTGCACGATGTCGGCGGGGAGCGGGATGACGGGGTTGTAGCTGGGTTTTACCCACTCGCGGAGGAGCGGGTCGGAGGCGTTCTTGGGGAAGGCCACGTTCTGGACCTGGTTGTCGTTTTCGTCGATGCCGGTGTAGAGGAAGACGGGCGTGCCGTCCTGGAGGAAGGTGGCGGAGCCCGACCAGACGCCGTGGCTGTCGAAGGAGGAGTCCGGGTCGAGCGCGTTGTCGAGGGCGGACCAGTTGACGAGGTCGTCGGAGACGGAGTGGCCCCAGGAGAGGTTGCCGGTGCCCCAGGTGGCGCCCAGCGGGTTGTACTGGTAGAAGAAGTGGTACTTGCCGTTGTAGTACATCGGACCTGTTTCATCAGTGAAACGGAAAAATGACCGTCAGCTCAGTGCTCGATCTGTAGTAATTTACTGCGTTCAGTTTCAGTGTTATCTTTTATTTTTATTTTTTATCTATCCATTATACGGTCCGGTAGAATATGGTACACTAACAATACGTCTGATAACCATGTGCAAAAAAGGAGTTGGTAACATAGCGTAAGGTCAAAGTATACAGTAGTATAATCTTGTGCGTGCAAAACGTGAGAGTTGCGAATCAGATTCGTTGCAACGTTCTTGTCTGAGTGGATCTTGTGTGTGGGTGGCTTTCCAAACCGATTTCGTCGGTTGGTGTGTGCTTGTCTGTCTGTCTGTCTGGGTGGATGAGATGACCAAAGTTGTGTCCCGTGTTTACCCAACCAAGGAGTAGTAAACAAGAGACAGTCGCTTCAAGATATCCTCTCGCTTTCCCTACCAGGATAAGCTTTTAAGCCGCCGAAAACTAGTAGTGAAAGCTTGGTGCAGCTGATGGCGATGCTCGTAATTTCAGACGGAAACCAGAAAATACAGGGCACTCTAAAAGTCTTAACTTGCTTTTGTTCTGTACAAGCAAAGTATTAATTTTCTTTCCCTAAAAAAAAGTATTAATTTTCTTGGACCGACCACGGCGCAGGCGGAGGAGCCCACGTAACGTGCACGCACGCAAAAAAAGGGGCAAGCGAAAACACTTGGACCGCCCTTTCGCTGCGGGCCACACAGCACGAGCACCGTCCCCTTGGCTGCCCCCTGCAATCTAGGGACGGATAAGCACCAGTGTACACCGATGGCGACGTTGGACCATTCCATGATAATTCCAGGTAGAGGTTTAGACCGGCAACCTAAAAGTGTAAGCACGTGTCACCAGGTAGAACTCGCGCCTGATTTGGCATATCGCTTATGAACTTACGACGAAACGGTCGAAATTTCTAAGATTTGTTACTAGTAGTACGGTATATAGTTTGTTTGCCCGACTGGATAACCGACCCAGATGCCTAACAGCTTCCGTGTTGGAGACGAAAAGCATTCGTCAAACAATTAAGAAACGTTGCCACTTGCCCACGGTACTTGGACGGAAAGCATGTGGTGTGGCTGAACGTATCGACCAACCACCACGACCACGCGCTAAGCGTGCGTACGTGTAGCCACATCAGCACACGCGTACACTGGCAGCTAGCAGAGCCCGAAACGGCCGTATCGCTGCGGGCCACACGGGCCTCATGGCCGGTTTAGGACACAAAATCTACCCGTGGATAAGCGGGACCTCACCGACGGCGATCGTTTTCCACCATAATTCATTTTTTGTGCTAGCTACAAGTTCGTTCACACGGGAAAGCTAGCTAGCTAAGAAAATTCAAGGCAGTCTAATCTAATATGTCTATGCACGTGTCATGGATACGATCCAGCTACAGCTCGCGCCTAATTTAGCAAGCGACCAAGCGCACTTTCCGAGAAGTTATTGACAATTAATTAGGTGAAAGAAAGAAAGAAAGTAAACGGTGCGTACCATTCGGATCTGCTCAGCATCATCGATCAGGAGGTTGGAATGGCCGCGATCCATCATCGGACACAGAGAGAAGACACAGGTTAGCTCGATCAATCTCAGGCAACAAACAAATAATCAAGGAGCGAAACAAGAACCATCGTGTGTATCAGTATCCCTACCGTTCTGCCAGTTCTTGGCGGGCTGGAAGTGGTAGGCGGTCCGGGCGCTGCCGTAGCGGTTCGCGCCGCCCGCCGGCGCCGGCGCCGCCTGGGGCTCATCGGAGAGCCATCGGAGGGAGGCTGCCGGGGAGAGGAGGAGGCAGAGGTGGACGGCCACGGCGGCGCACGCCGCGAGGCGGTGGTGTCCGGCCATGGATGGCCGACGGTAAGTAGGTCGTGGGTGGGCGGTGGGACGAGCGTGGGCCAAATGTGCAAACGACTTGGCTCCTCTGGTGGTTTGTTTGCTCTGCTCTTCCGCCTGCCCAGCTCTCCGAATATATAGCCCTCGCTCGCTAGCATCGGCGGCCCCGGCCGGCTTCGATTATTCAGCACTAGTATTTTCTTGGGAAAACCGTGTGTGTGTGCGACTGTGGGAAGGGTCGAGACCCTGGGCTGGCTGGTGGTTCGTTTGTTTCCCCGTCGACCACCGGCCACAGCCAGTCGACTGACCTATCAAGATCCTGCCCCGGCAGAGATGGGGTTGGGATCTAGGCCGGCGATGTGACCTTTATTTTTACATTTTCCTTGACGCCTGAACGAACTTTTTAGCAAACGTGGATCGAAAAGTGTTAGGTCGTCCACGTGTACCACCGACGCCTCCTTATCCAGCGGGAGGGTGACGTGGAAACAACCGGGAGAAGCGGATCAGACCGACAGGGTACATGGTCGATGACTAGGCGTCCGGTGGTCCTCGTGGAACAAGAAACGCCAGGTTGGTCTTTGCGAGCGGCGCTTAGGCGAACCGAATGGCCAACTTGCATGAATGAATCATGGATCTTCTTGGCTGGCCCCACTTGTCTTGATGAATGAATGATGAATATACTGCCGGTATTACTTATCTGGTAACCGCCGAGTTTATCTTCTCGGAGCCAGAGTATGCCTCCAATCCTTTCTGCATCAACACTCCACTTGTTAACTTATGTTTGGGGAGCTCAATGATTTCATTGTTTATGGAAACGGAATGCAGAGAGTTGCGTGAAAGGAAGTGGTACTCTGAGAGCTGCCTGGTTTAATTGGGAAGACTTTCTTGAATCTTTCATCTATGGCTTTTCTGGTGATACAAGAGAGATTACGGTCCTGATGTAATGGTATCTTTTTTTCTTTAGCTCTGCCAGGTAGCGCAGAAGCAACAACGAGTGGTGATGTGCTGGGCTGAGCAAGATTGTCACGTTCCCCTTCAGAAATGTTTATGGAAGAACATCGTTGGCAGTTGGCCACGCTCCTCGGACGACCCCCTCCGCGCCAAGCGCGCCTCGCTACCAAAAAAAAGGACACATTACGGATAAACATGCATTCATTACACAAATTTTATTTTCCAAGTGCTAACAATAGGTTTTTGTGAATCAAGTGTAAAAAATATGGTGTGAAATGTCACCTCTCCCATTTTCACACAAAGTAGCCATATTAGATGGTTAATTTTCCAAGTATTGAGAATTATCTCTCTTTTTAGCTACTTTAGCTCATTTAAATTAATTTTGACCGATTTCTAGAGAATTATTAAAATTTAAACTACAAGTGTGTAGCATAGTTTGTTCCTATAAAAGATTGGAACTCATTTTAAGGTGTCCAAGTGGAACTCTATGCAATATGTATAGGTTTAGCAAGTTTCAGGCCCAATGTATGAATAATTTTGCCGGTGATTAGACTTCGTTTAAAAAACACAAAGAAAATATCAAAAGAAAAATCAATTTGTTCGCATGAAGTCCTTTTTTATGTACTAATTTCTATAAAAATGATAAACATGGATTTTGATACATTTGTAACAAATCTTCACAAAATAGACTATCATGTATCAAGATTTATAACTTTCAACCCAAACGATCATGGTCATGACCATATCCATACATAAATCAAGATAATGTGACTAAATTGGGCACAAACGTGCATCTTTCCATGACAAACAATAGTCCAAAAGAAGGCTCTAACTTTTCTTTTTTTGTAAGTGTCGAAAATGAGTTTTTTATTAAACAAGTGCAAAATTATATACTTTAAAATGCCACATCCCTAATTTTAATCAAAACAGACTATATTGCAGGTAAAATCCCATGTATTATCAATATTCTCGCTTTCTAAATAATTTATCCATTCTAAATGAATTTAAATACTCGATTTTCGGAAGCAATTCAAATTTGGACTACTATTGTGTGATAATTTGCTCCTAAAACTTACCAAAAAATCATTTGAGGTATCCAAATTGAATTATATGCAATATCCAAATATTTTAATATTTAGTCCCTTGCTATGAATAGTTTTTCCGACGACTTTGTTCATTCTAAGAAAATAAATAAAATGTCAAAAAAGGCAACCCTTTGGCGTGGAATACTTTCATGTATACTAGTAGCTAGGAAAATTATAAACATGATTTACATATTTTATAAAATATCTTCACTCAATGGACTATCATGTATGAACATTTATGACTTTCAAGCCAAATGACCATGGTAATGGACATATCCATGGCATAGTTCATGAAAATGTGACCATATTGGGAAAAAGGTGCATCTTTCCTTGAATACAATAGTCCCGAAAGGATTTTTCAAGTTTTATCTCATTTTTTCTAAATGACAAAAGTAGTCCTTTTTTGGTGAAGTAAATGCAAAAATATGGTGCAAAATGACTCATCTAATATTTTTACACAAATTAGACCATGTTGGATGGAAAATTCAATATTAAGAATTTTCTCACTTTCTACCAATTTTGTCCCATTTAATGAAATTCAGTCAATTTTACGAAAGTAATTTAATTAAATTACAAGGGTGTGATAGTTTGCTCCTAAAAATTTCCAAGAAATCAATTTAAGTTACCCAGGTAAAATTAAATGCAATATCCACATATGGGATAAAGATTCAGATCCTTGCTAGAAATAATTTCGCCGACAATTTGTTAAATGGTGAAAATGTCAAAAAAAAAATCAATCCTTTTGGCATGGAGCCTTTCATGTGTACTACGGAGTAGTTGCTAGGAAATATTATAGAAATGGAATTTTTCATATTTTTCAAAAAATTAAAAAATGGATTATCATGTATGAACATTCACATGATAAATATGGATTAAAAACTCATCAACAAATAGGGCTATCATGTATGAACATTCATGACTTTCAAGCTGAATGGCCATATCCATGGCATGGTGTATGATAATGTGACCATATTGGACACAAATGTGCATCTTTCCATTCCAAACAATATTTCCAAAAGAAGTATCCAACTTTTTGTCATAAAAATGATTTTCTATTTTCTAAGGATCATGAACTCATGTATCTACTCTGTGTACGTGCAATTGCTCACAAGATCATATGAATAGACGTCTCGCATTATGTACAACACAAATAGAGTAAATAATAGAGGATTACTACTTAATCTAATATTGCATCCTAGACCATACCTCAATATAGGGTTGGATAAATAACTCAAACACAGATGAATGAAAATAATGACAAAGAGATGAATGTTGCGCTAAGGTCATAAATATGTTCAATCTTACACATACAAGGGCAATGGAGGGAGATGGAGGCGGTGATGGAGACGGCGATGCTGAGCGGTGTGTACGCCCTAGGGCTGATGCATGGTGATACGTTGACGACGCATCGTTCTCCTCTTGTGTGGAAGACTGGAAGTCATAGTGGTGTTGAAGATAAAGCTATGGAGAGAGAGAGATGGTTCCATTTAGATGATAGGGAGAGCCCTCCAATGGCCGTGTGGAGTTGAGGATGGATTGATGAATTATGTCCAGCATCTAGGGTTGATGTTGAATATAACGCCGGCCTCCTCGTGCCTCCTCCATGGATCGCCGTCCCCTTCTTTGACACAAGTTCTATAGATGAGTCCCAACCTCTCCCAAAACCATATCATGTGAGAAACGTATAAGAAAAAATCAGGAATATATTGATGAAGAGTAAAGTTACAACGAATCCCTACGCCCAAGATCGTCCGGTACGAGCGTAGTTACAAGCATGCTGAGTCGTACGACGCATGGGCAAACCTTCTGTTGACTGCGCGAAGTGTCGTATTTTGGACACCATTTTCTCGTATGAACTTTGATTTAGTCATTCTGGATCGTTAGAATTGTATGGACGAGCCGAACAATCTCCTTGCATTACATCTTCAATTTGTGATTATTGAAAAATATCATTTTGTCAAACTCTTCATAAGCCTTGCGTGTAGTGGTCGTAGCTTTTCTGGATTGATTCTAACTTTTCATGGTGCTAAGTCCATAGAAGTTTCACATCACCTACACACAACAAAATCAAGGAAAAGTAACGAAAACTAAAAACTATGCAAATATCATCACAATAAAATGCTAACGACACTAATAATTATGCATAATGGACATTAAATTGGATAGATGCCCTATAATTAATATATCCTGCACGAGGCTATCCTCCTGATGGCTGATCAAGGGGGTAAGTGCATGAGCTTATCAACTCGGCTAACATAATCCTGCTCCCGAGGCGACCTGAGGCAGCAGCAAGTGTGGTGACTACCGTCCCATGAGCCTGATCCTGAATCTTCTCAAGATCATGGCTAACCCGGCCGGCTTGCCTCACAACATTCGTGTGTAGCTACCTTGCGCAGACCAAGAAGAAAGGCACACAGGTTGCATAGTAACACCACGTGTCGTAGGACATGAAGGTTCCTCTCGTGGTTGCTCTGCTGTCCCGCCTCAGGGTCTCCAAATATATAGCACTATTCCTTTCAGACTTTGTGTGTGGAGAGTCGAGACCTGAACTTCTGGTTGTCCGTCTCTTTCCGGCCTCTCGATCGGAGGCCACCGGCCAGACGGGTGATCAGCCACGGTCCCGGGCTGCCGATCCGACGCGGCGCTGCGTAGCGATGTGACGCGTTCTTATCCACGTACGGGGATGTAACGTGGAGATTCATCGAGGAGGATCAGATCGTCGTGGAGGCCGGTGGATGGCGAGGCTTGCTCTGACTACCATTATTATTCCTGTGGCCTGCGTGTCTCTCTGAAAGGTACTTGCCCGGATGAGATGACGCTTCTGCGGCTGTCCAGCTAGGACGCATCTTGGTCGATCGATCAGTGGATGAATACCATTGGGATTCGTTAACCAACCGCCACGATGGTCCACCAAAGTTTATCTTCCTAGCTTACCTGGCACTGCACGTACGGCCCTATCTTCCTGTACGTCTGCTTGAACTCTGCATTCTGCAAGTGGTGGTACCAATTTTTGGTTTTGGGAGCTCAATGATATTATTGTTTAGCAATCAATTGATTGCATGGAGTTGCGTAGAAGAAACTACGACGTACTCTGAAGCTTCCGAGAGAGAGAGAGGTGGCCGGAATCTGGCTGCTGGCAGATTCATCGTCTATGACTTCCGGCAAGAAACTTGTAGTGATACGAACACGATACAAGAGGGATAACGTACGGGTCCTGATGTGAATTATGTTTGTTTGATTGCTAGCTCTGCGAGTCAGTGCCGCGTAAGCAACATACAGAGGAGTTTTAGGACGTTATTAGGTCCCAGGAGATGTGCTCGTCGACAGAGCACACTGACACGTTACCCTTTATTAGCATGTCGACGGCACAGAACATGGCGTAAGAGGTTCTATTTGGCATGTCCTAGGAGGTCGGCTACATGAGACGCCAGTCAAAAAACTGCACATGAGACGACCAGACCCTGGAGTTTTTCCCCCATGCAAAAACCTTTGAAAAGGCCGGGCTTCATCACTATCAAGAGATATAGGAACTGATTGACTGCAGGTTCAACATCTAGGTGCAGTGCAACCAGTAAAAGATGGTGAACCGGTTTGAAAATGAGATCTAACTCTACTTCGCTGCAAGCGATACACTTCTCATCCAACGGCGTAATGAGCTGGAATTTAGTTTGCCATTCGTGCAATTCACTGCTGGTACTCCATTGGGCGGAGAACATGGAGTTGCGTGCAAGGAACTACTCTGAATTTTTTGTAAGACCTGCCGGAAATGGTCAGACTCTTGACCTATCTATGGCTGCTACTGATACAATACAATGGCTGCTACTGACTGATACAATACAAGAGAGATACGGCCCTGCTGAGAATTATATTTTGCTTGCTGATTAGTGATTAGCAACAGACCCCACAATTGCCTCGACACAAAACTGACCATAAGAAGTTTTATTTGACCTGCCCTAAGAGCTCGGCTGCTAAATGAAGAGTCCATGACGCGGAATTCGTGTAACACCGCGTCTCCCTGTGTCTCTTTCTCCCTCGGTCAAGGTGCATGTGTTCTTATGTTGAGAAAATTCATGTCACATTTTCTTAGCAAAAGATTAATCAAATTGTTTTAGAGGAAAATGTATTACATTCCATGTTACACGTTGGAGCCGTCATCTACAAAATACCGGTCTAGACAATTTTGGACCACACCACTTTTCTCCCTCCGTGTGTATGCGTGCACGTTTTCTTGTTGAGAAAAATCACTGTCACATCTTCTTAGAACAAGATTTAGGGGAAAAAAACATAGAAGAAAAATTGCCACGGTCTATGTTACATTTTGGGTGTGGGTCTAGGTTGCAGTTTGTCCTTTTAAATAGCGGATTTGCTAATTCTCAGGCGCCTGATTTTTTCTTATATCTCAGTCACCCACAAAAATATGCATGAGTTGCA
This sequence comes from Puccinellia tenuiflora, assembly GCA_012064385.1. Classification (NCBI taxonomy): domain Eukaryota; kingdom Viridiplantae; phylum Streptophyta; class Magnoliopsida; order Poales; family Poaceae; genus Puccinellia; species Puccinellia tenuiflora. The sequence goes on along the minus strand of QRDG01000503.1, from coordinate 301,507 downwards.
CTTTTCTGCCAGAAAAGTGCAATTTGTTCTAGTTGCACTTTTTTTTAAACTGCAATTGCACTTTTTCTGAGGTGATTTAGACTTAAGAAATTCTCAGGCGCCTGATTTTTTCTTATGTCTCAGTCACCCATAAAAATGTGCATGAGTTGCACTTTTCTGGGAGAAATGTGCAATTGCACTTTTCTACCAGAAAAGTGCAACTCGTTCGAGTTGCACCGTTTTTTGAACTGCAGTTGCACTTTTCTAGGTGATTGAGACTTAAAAAATTCTCAGTCAACTGAGACCTAGGCAAACCCTTTAAATAGAGAGAAGACTCCGGAACTAATAGCCCCTCAAGTCTACCCTAGGTCACCAAGTTTATTGCAATTTTATGACCTGCACCCATGTTCTGTAATAGTATTTGCTAATACGAATGCTAATTTCATATTAGGAATATTATAATTCACACAAGAGGCAGCTCTCTCTCTCACGTCCTCAGCCTTTGTGACCGTCCGATCGTGCCATCTGGCTGTTTCTGACCGTTGGATGTGCTTCAATTCCCGCATCCTCAGTTGCGTATGGAATGATAGTGTCGAGTTTGTCGAACTGGATGTATATTCTAATCAGTTTTGATTTGTTTTTACTTTTTATTTCAAGATCTGACCTGGTAATTTTTCATAGGTCAACGGCTTAACGACATATTTGGCTCTCTTCTTTCAGAAGGAGCAGAAGATATGGCGATCTTCTTCGTATTACGATTCAGAGAGAATTACAGTTGTATGCCTAAAGTTGATCATCGCCGAACAACCACCTAAACTCACGTAAAACTCACAACAGAGAAGACAATCACATATGGCATATGTGACACGTACGACACACAACCAACAAACCCACAGGCGTACAGTAGCTACCAGCAAACTTGCCGGCCACTGCGAGAGCACTAGCCCCACGTCGCAAGGACACTATCGCCGCACGGACCGTTGCTTTCGCAAGAATCCAACTATGAGATAGTCAGAGCTAGGTCACTTCACCGTTGGATCAACGGGGTGGATATTGTGCCACCTTATCACCAATGGCCCTAGCCACCGCTTGATAAGCAACCCTTGCCTCCCACTGACCAAGTGTGCGGTGGAGAGCATCAGATGAAACCAGCATGCGCACAAGAGCCTGCAAACAATCATTCTCGTTGAGTCTCCCGCCGCGAAAGCGAAGAGGCTCAACCCAACGCACCAAGGACCGAGTCGTCTACCGCGTAGACCTACCGGTGGTCCAACGCCGCCACTCCTCTAAATCTTAAGCTCGTCGATAGGGAAACAAGCTTCAGAATAGTGCCTCCAAGGGGGTAGACGAGGCAAGCGGACCGCAACTTCCAGGTCTAGCAAGCCAAACCTGCGTTTTCCCTTGGAGCTCAACCGAAGCTCCACTGTCATGACTGCCTTCAAGGAGGTTAGCGGTGCCCGCATGCGTCTCCACGTCATTTGCACCGATAAAGTCGGGCAATGTATTTCACCTTGGCCGGAGTCCAGCGCATCAGGAGAGCTAGAGGAGCAAGAGGTACCAGCACGTCGAAGGCGCCTACCGACAGAGAAGAAAGCGCCACATCGGGGCATCCAAGCATGCGGCCCAAATCCATCCAACCTGACCCAACCAGAGGACCTTAATGCCGCCGCAGGGTATGGAGGATAAATCTAGGAAACAGGGATCTTCCCTCTCCACCTTGCCTGAAGCCCGTTGACCATCCACCCTGGGCCCGCGTAGGAAACAAAATGTCACTAAATCGTATACTGGGTACATGTTGACTACAACCGAACAAGGGCCTCATCGCCCCCTCTTCATCGACTGCCATAGGGCTTCACCACCAGCAACCTCTAGGGACGGCAAGAGGAGGGAGGTGGGATAAGAGGGGTCATGTCGGTGGTTAGGGTTTGCCCCCGTGTCATCTATGATAGAGAAATAGAGTACCATGTTCACTATCCAAGCGCAACAAAATAGAAGAGATCGAACCGGGTTTGGAAACGGGACCTGACAAAAACTCAGCTGAAATTTTGTTGGCCATTTGTGCATCTTTTATCCGCAAATTTTTTATGCGGGACAGTGTCATTTAATCCGCTATTGTACTTGTCTGCCCCAACTTGCTATTTTTTGTTATATTGTTCCGGAAGCTCAATGATTTTATTGCCCGTATTGGGCAGAGAACAGAGAGTTGCGTGGAAGGAACCGTTAGAGAAGGATGCGCCCGGTCATCATCTTGGAGTACACTCCAAGGCACCTAGCTAAATACGCTTTCTATACATGTAATGTGTAATTGTATTTGTCTATATATATAAGAGGGAGGCCGAGGCATTGCGATTACGCAGCCCGGATCATATCGTGACTTTCATGCGCCCGGTCATGACCGGGCGCATCGTTCTCTAACAGGAAGTCAGGAACTACTCTGGAGTTTGCGAGAGATGCCGGAACTGGGAGACTCGTGGCCTATGGCTGCTACTGATACAATACAAGAGAAATTACGGTCCTGCTGAATAGACTTCAGGGTCCAGGAGATATGCTGGACAGAGCAAAGATGGTCACGTTGCCCTTTAGCATGTCGCGTCATCGTAAGACATTCATCACGAAAAGAAAAATCGTTGTAACAAGTTCTATTTGACCAATCCTAAGAGCTCGTCTCCAAGGAGGGAGAGTGCTTTTCTTACTGTTCATACGACGATCCTAAAATGCAGAGTCCAAGACGCGTGATTCATGTAACACGGTGCATGCGTGCGTTCTTCTTGTGTTGAGAAAAATCACGTTCATGTCAAAACAAAAAACAAGAGAAAATTCATGCCACATGTTCTTCGAAACAAATTGACAACTACAGTATTTTTAGGAGAATTTGTTAGTCTACATCTAGGAAGAGCCGATCTAGACAATTTCAGACCTTACATATCTTTCTCCTTCCGTGTATGTATACACGTTTTCTTGTTGAGAAAATTCATGTCGCATGCATCTTCTTAGAAGATTAGCCGTTAGCACGTTAGTATTAAGAATAATGAAGTATCAAATACTTTGACATGTTTGGATGCAGTAAATATTGTGGTTTTAAAAACTGAAGTATCGTCTAAAACTTCATTTTTTTTTGCTGTATTGGAAACTTCAGTCCTGACCAGTTTTTTTTTTTCTAAAATGAAGTATTGTCTAAAACTGAAGTATTTATTTGCCTGGCGATTAAATACTTTGGTATTCCAATACTTCAGTTTTAGAAAAACTGCGTTGCCAAACTAGGCCTTAGCAGGAAAAAGAAAAATTCCACGATCTTTGGTACAGTAGGTGTCCTTTCATATTAAGAAAAAACCTGTCAAAACGGCCTACATTTTTTCCTTTCCATTTCATTTTTGAATAAGACTCCTCGTAATAGCCCCTCAAGTCTTCTCCATGTCGCTAGCTTTTTTCTTTTGCAAGTTTCAGACTTGCTCCCATGTTCTCTAGAACGTGTTTGTTGGTACGAGAGGCAATTTCATATGCAAGTAATACCATCCTCTAATGGACACTAATGATTACCTCCCGACCTCCGTTTATTTCACGAACCAATTCCGTCTTTTTTTTTCAGGGGTAAAAGTAAATGATAAACCAAGCGGGCCCGGAGTAGTTTGTTAGCATCTAGATTTCGATCACATCTGGGGGTTCTTTTCTGGCTTCTGATTTTAAGATCTGATCTGGAGTTTTTTTCTTTTTCAATGGTACCTCGCACACAATAAATCGATTGGCATCCGGGTTTCGAATCACACTCAGTTCAAATGATACCTTCTCGCCCAGCAACAAATAAATAAAATATATCGACAATGTGACTATCATCTATTTACAGAAATTATAGATAATACAGATCATTTTAAACAGAGGAAACAATAAAAAAATTATCAGCCCTAGGTCACCCTCATGTTTAAACTATTCTATTCGTAATTAATGACAGAGGCAACGCTTCAGTCCGTTCCAAATATACGAATCTGAAGGAGTCTTAGGTCCAGTTTTTTTCCCAGCTTAAAAAATAAGTTGCCCCCTCCCAGCTTATTTTATAAGCCATCCGGCTTATTAGTTAGGAGACTATTAGACTCCAACTAATAAGCCGGACGGCTTATAGGATAAGCTGGGGAGGGGGCAGATTATTTTTTAAGCTGGGCCTTAGACTGGTCCTAGAAGTTAGTGATGGTGAAATTTGCATGGGTGCTTAATCATATGACCATACTAACAAGTTGGTCTTGTGAAAGATACTTTGGGCCAATGATAACGCGCAAATGAAATGTCCATATGGTTGCTTCTGCACCCGGCCAACTGGATTGAATCCTAATCAGTTGGTGAGTTATTTGAGGAGTTGTTAATTTCGGTGGAGCACCGCCATTTGTTTTGTTATCAATTACAAGTGGCACTTGCCTATCACATGAGCCATGTCTTGTCTAGACTTCCTCAGCAAAGTACATAGTATTTGGAGTTCTATAAAATAATTGACTATTTTTTTGTATCTTAGTATGTACCAGAGGCAATTTCATATGCAAAAAATGCTGGCCTCTGAGTAACATGGAATAATGGGATCGAGTTTGTATTATCTAGATTCCTATCACCCGTAGTTTTCTTCATGACCTAGGTTATTTTCTTTTGGAGTTGTCATTTCAATATCTGATCTGCCATTTTCTCAAACCACCACCTAAAGGACAAATCAAGGAACCAGGTTCGGAAATGGGATCCACTTCTGTGCAAGAAATGTAATACCTTCTCAACCAACACAAAATAACTATCATAAATTTAGGACATATTTAGTTCACGGGGACATTACATAAAATACTCCCTCCGATCCATAAAAAGTGTCGTCCACTTAGTATAAAGTTTATACTAACTTAGTATAAATTGAGCATGGACGACACTTTTTATGGATCGGAGGGAGTACAAAAATTTCATGTACAACTGTTCATTTACCGCAAGAACTAGAAAAAAGAATCATACGAATTTACTAAAAACGAAATTTCCATGTGTGCTTATAATCATGAGATATATTTATCATTTCTGTCTTCGTCAAAAAAGTTTTCTGTCAAAAAAAAATTTATTTTTGCCCAATAATAAATTGAGAACATGCCATGTTTCCTGTTCAAAGAAGACTCCTAGATTAATAGCCTCGCAAGTAAGGCTGGACACGAGCTGGCTCGGTCCAGGCTCGATGCGAGCCGTGCTTTAGCTCGCTCTATGTGACCTCGGCTCGGTCCGGCTCGTTGGAGCGGCGAGCTGGAAAACTGGGCTCGGCCCGAGCTTTGACATGGCTCGGTGAAGCTCGGTTTGGCTCGCGAGCCACGCGCGGTATGTTACTGCCATGTGGGGCCATCATCCCAGGCAGCAGCAGAGCGGCAGAGCAGAGGATAAGCGGCGTCCTGCGGAGCAGCGATGACGTGCGGAGCAGCGACGGCGACGACCTGCGGATCGGCGGCGACGGAGACGACCTGCAGAGCTTCGGCGACGGAGACGACCTGCGGAGCAGCCGCCGGCACGGGACGGCGGCTCCTACGTGTGCAGCTTGCTTGCGATGGCGGCGTGGGAGAAAGGGCAAGCGACGGCGGCTTCTGCGAGCGCAGCTTGCTTGCGACGGCGGCGCGGAAGATCATCTGGTGTGTGACGACGGCGGCTCCTGTGGAGTTTGCTTGCGGCGGCGGCAGGAAAGCTTAGCGGCGGTGGTGTGTGACCTAGAGGCTGGGTGCGAGCGATGCGAGCTCTGAGGTGTACGTGCGTTCGAAGCCTGTGACGAGCCAAGCTGCGGCCCAACCTTCGCCGCGTCTTGATTCAGCAAAAAGGCCGAGCCAGCGGGCCAGACCGAGCCGAGCTGGCCGAGCCACGAGCTCGCTGCGGTCCAAGAAATTGGGCTTGACTCGATGTGCCTCTCAGGCGGGCCGGGCTGAATTCGGGCCGAGCCGTGTCTAGCTCGGGCCGAGCCAAAAGCTCGGCCCCGAACGTCCAGCCTCTCGCAAGTCTTTGTTGGGTCTCTAAGTATATTACAAAGTTTAGACTGGTGCCATGTTCTTTGTTGTCTTTATTAGTACGAGAGGCAATTTCATATGCAAAATAATGCCGTCCTCAAAGGTGCACATGGAACGACCCAATCGAGTTTGAGAGAATTCCCTCTGTGAGCCCGTCGCTCTCTGGAGCTGTCGAGTTCGTCTTCCCCTAGCCGGAGACCGAGGGATGGCGGCTTCGGGTGTTGTTGATCTTGAAGGTGTTGATGTTCGGGAGCAGGACGACGACGTCGAGGTGGCAGGATGGAGGCTCTCTGGAGCCAAGCACCGAAGACTTCCCGTCCGCGGAGGGGCTCCTCTGAATCCAAGGCGTCTGTGGAGGAGTGGCGGCGGCGCGCCAGCGGTACGTGCTGTTCGTCGTCGATGGAGTCGAAACCTAGGAGGACTTGGGTGTAATTTCTACTTTGTACTGGGTTTTTCTGTAAGAATCCTGCTCTTGTAATATCAGCTCCTTTCCCGCAAAAAAAAGAGAGAATTCCCTCCGTGACACTGCCTTAAAACTTTGTTCCTTATTTCACACTCATAAATTTTTTCTTCCCTGTATGACCTCTGCCCATTTTTTCTTTCCTTGGGTGACACTTTAGTACATTTTCTTCACTAGTGGTGTTAAAGAGAGGCGTGCAAAGACCCTTTTACCCTTGACATACAAATAATGCCATCCCACTAGTTCCAGCGAAACACAAACAGAAAAGAAAAAGTCAAAATCACGCATCGCCCAGGCGTCTTCCTCCTGGTGCTTGCCTCGCCTGGTGCAGCACGTCGCCGGCGCAGGTCCTTGTGCTTGCCTCAGATCCATCGCCCCTCCCACGTCCTCCAAAAGATCACATACCAGCTTCTGGCCGAGGTCGAGGGCGGCGTCCTGGAGGCGCAGTAGACACAGATCCCGCTGCCGTCGTATTCGTCCTCTGCCGGCCGCCATCGGACGCGGCCTCAAGCTGTACCGGCGCGGTGGTGGTTCACTCGAGAGGGCGGAGACGAGGTGCCGGCGTCGGAGGACGGGGACGGTATCTTGAGGAGAAGAAAGAGGGGATCGGGTGGGTCTTCGCGGCGCCGAGCTTCTTCGGCACCGGCGACGGCCTCCACCGGGCCGAATCGGCCGGCGGCAAAGCAGCCATGGGCAACTCGATTCGGCGGTGGACGGCGGCGAGGAGTTGACGAGGGGGTCGCGGGCGGGGCGGCGAACGACGGCCGGGCGCACCTGGGGCCACGCCGCGCCTCCTCCTGCACCGGCGACGGCGTCCAGCTGCCTGAATCGGCCAGCGGCGGCGACGCGGCCATGGCGGAGCTTGATTCGGTGTCGTCCTAGCGCGCTCACGGACGACCAGGTGTCCCGCCTCCGCTGTGAGTCCGTCTGGCTCGACGGCGCGCGCAGGCTCGTCGCTGACGATGACGCCGCGCTGCTGGCCCTCGCGCTGGCCGAGATGGCCGGCGCCTGCGGCGACCTCTCCCGCGCAGTCACGCATGGCGCGCAAGATGCAGCGCCTCGTCGACGCCACGGGGCTCCTCTGCCAGGAGCTCGACGTGCTGGCCGAGCTCGAGCAGGCGGCCCGCCTCCGCCGCGCCGAGTTCGCGCCCGGTGAGGCCGCGCGCCGCGTCGCGCGCCAGAGGCAGGAGGTCGACCGCCTCCGCGCGGCCTCGCTCTGTAACCGGAGCCTCGACTACGCCGTGCGGTTTGGTCCATCCTTGTGTTGACTCGATGCGACGAGGGCATTTTTGTCTGCCCAGATTTATTTTGACAGAACAGTGCAACGGAGCAAACGTTGGTGTCACCAAAGGAAAGAAATTGCGAGATGAGGTCATGTAAGGAAGAAATTTTTTGGGAGTGTCAAATAAGGAAAGATGTTTTAAGGCAGTGTCATAGGAGGAATTCTCTCATCGAGTTTGTATGGTCTAGATTCCGATCACATGTAGTTCAGGTTTGACCTAGGATTACTTTTGGAGTTCTCATTTCAAGATCTGATCGGGAGTTTTCTCTCAAAGGGCACTGTCGTGGGGTTGTCACAGCAAGTCCTTCCTTTGGGAAGGTGAGTTCTGGGGCCATTGATGATCGAAGTACGTAGGAGAGGTTAATCTCGCCTAGGGACACAGATTTACCAAGGTTCGGCCCCTCTTGATTAGAGGTAAAGACCTACTTCCTGCTTCTCTTTATTGCTCTAGAACTGATCTCGATTATAGGGTTCTGGCTCCTATCTGGGGAGTCGGCGACTATGGATCTGGTGTTTCTGGATTGCTTAGGACTTGATAGCTTAGCCCGATCTAAGGTTCAGGACCCCGCTTATAAAGGTGGCCGGGTCCCTAAACTTACAACCTACACCGAGTCCTACTAGAACACGGAGTCTTACTCTACGTCTTGGCCTTCCAAGTTAGGGCTCCGAGTTGTACTTGGACTCCTTCCTGACGGGTCCCTTTTCCGTCATGGGCCTTGGTCAGCTTGTCTCCAGCCCAGCCCATGCGACTTGATGCATGACTCGGCTTTGGCCTTCTTGGTCTTGGCGGGTCTACTTTCCGGGTCCATGGGCCTACCTATAAAGTATCCCCCCATCAGTAGCTCCCGAATTTACCTTGGGTGCAGCTTTGCGGCTTCCTCTGACTCCTTGGGTCGACTCCTTGGTTCGACTTCTTCAATCTAAGTCACCAGCTCAGAAGTCACCTGCTGCTAGCTCCAAGATGAATTCCTGCATAAAAACATAACACACATATAAAATGAATCCATCCTCATCTCTTGTTTGAGTCACCACTCTTGCCTTTGCATTAGCTAGCCGAGTTTGTTATGACTCTCGGGAACAAGGACTGAAGAACTTGACTCTTCTTTAACTTTCACTGTCACATGACACGCCATTCTGAGACAAGCCGGCTCCTTCCACTTCTGTCACTTTAGTTTCTGTTATCATTTCCTGTCTGACTTTTAGCCACTGAACCGTTATCCACTTATCTGTAGTGGACCGCTACCGTAGCCACTTAGGGTTTTTCCCCTCTTATAAATTGCAAAGGGTAAGATCTAAAACCCTTACTTGTCCCTTTCGCCTCAAATTCCCCTTTCTCTTTGCTCCTTACTTTCCCGCGCTCAGCACACACCGCCCGCTCGCCATGGCACCCAAGCGCGCCAAGGTTTCTCCCAAGGCCAAGGCCTCCTCATCGAGCAGGACGGTTGACATCGCCGCCGCGGCCGCCGCCACCGCCAAATCCTCATCGAAGCGGTCGATCTCCGCCGATTGGGGCGGATCTACGATTACAGCTGAGCAATTGAAGACGCACCGGCTCACCGGCCTTATTCCCTCCAATGCAAAAGCTCGGGCCCCAGGGGATGAGATGGTGCCTGCTCCCGCAAAAGATGAGGTTGTGATTTTCACGGAACACCTGTTCCGCGGATTTACGCCCCCGGGTAACCTCTTCTTCCGCCAGCTCCTTGACTTTTATAAGCTGCGAATTCATGACTTGGCTCCCAATTCTATCCTTACGTTGTCCAGTTTCGTCACTTTGTGTGAGGACTACCTCCAAATCAAGCCAGATCTTGACCTCTCGCTTGAGCTCTTTTATTGCAACCCACAGCCTGAAACATCCGGTGACCCCCTTCTGCAATGCGGCGCCGTCGCTCTTCAACGGCGCCTCCATTCTGTCTTCCCTAAACCTATCTTCCCCAATCGTATCAAGGACTGGCACAAGAATTTCTTCTACTGCAAGGACACTTCTCCTGTAGATGAACCTAAACTCCCTCTATTCTCTGAAGATCGCCTGGAGGCGACTCCCCTGATGAAGGCTAGATGCTCAGAGGCCGCCCGGCCAAAAGTCGAGTCTTTGATCTCTCGGATTCGGGCCCTTCTATCCCACAACCTGGAGAATATGGACCTAGTCCGCTGCTGGACAACTTGGAGGATTCAGCCGCTGAGCCATAGGACTCGGCTTATTTGTACGTATACTCGCTGCGCGGGTGACGACCTCCGGGTGACAGGGCAACTGTCAGATGGTCCTGAACTCGGTCGTCTCATCAAAAAGCTGACCGGGAAGCCGGTGAAGGACCAAGCGCACTTTGGGCTCCAGCCCTTCTGCTCCACCAACCCAGCTCCTGATGTAAGCTTTACACTTTACCACATTTCTAACTTGCTTTTATCTGTATCGCTTGTTAACTCATTTTCTCTGACTCTCTTGCAGCTCTCCGACTCCTTCTGGAAGCCGGCCTCTGGAGCTGGCACTAGGAATGAAACTGAAGCTAAGGCTGAGGTTGAGGAAGAGACCCCTGCCACAGAGCAAACCACTGTGGCAGAGGATGATGATGATGATGATGATGATGCAGACAAGGAGTCCTCTCAGGAGGCCCCGGCTGCAAATGATGGTGATGATGACAATGAGGATGAGGAGTCCTCTCCAGAGGCTCCTATTGTGGATGATACTGATGAAGACGAGTCCTCTCCAGAGGCTCTTGTCACTGAGCAAGCTCACACAACTTCTGGGATTGCTGCTGCTCAGCCATCCCTATCTGAAGAGTCCTCAGCCAAAAGTCACTCCTCTTCCTCCCCGGCTTCCCATAACAATGGGTCTCGAGAGGCTGTTCACAAGGTACCCCTTTCTCGAGTCCTTGGATCAACTCGCTCGCCTGCTAAGCCTGAAGAACGTGTGCAGAGCGTTGTTGCTGCTAGGAAGAGGAAATTACGCTCCGATGGGCCTGCAGATGCTCCTGAGCCTCTGCCAGTTTCGCACCAACGGAAGTCGGCTTCTCCTCCTAGCAAAGACGACTCCTACCACTCCGGCATGTCAATGCCCTCTTCAGACTCTCAGGCCTCCTTGGACCTGGAAACTAATGCTGGGTAAGACTCCTCTATTTACTCTACTTGCATTCAAATGACTTCTGCATTTCCTTTTCACTAGATTTATTGCTGACTTCTGTCTTTATATATTTCAGGGCTCGGCCTTGTGTCTAGGTGACCAAGCTCCCAGGCATGACTGATGTCACCTCTGCTCGTGGACCTGTTCCTCCTTCGGCTTCTCAGACAACAAGCACGAGGACAGGTCCCTCCACTCCTGCATCTGCTGGTGCGACTACAGCACCCACTATTCCCGAGTCCCCTTCAAGGACTCGGGAAGCGACTCCACTAGTGGTCCAGCCCTCCTCTGGGACTAGGACTCCTGTCACCACGCCTCAAGCTCATCCGGCTCCTCCGAAGGCCAAGTCCTCTATTGACTACAGTCGACTTCGGGTGTCTGACAATATGTCTTTCTCTGAAGCTTATGCTGAAGCGGTCGACCTGAACGATCAATCCGCCAGGCTAAAGGATGATGAGCAAGCGGCTCTTAGGTCCCTTCACATGATTCATAACGTAAGCTCTTATAACTTTTATCCTTTACGTTTTCTGATAGCCTCCTATTGCAGTAGCCCCCAAGCACCTGTCTGTGGTGACTTGTGACTAGGATAGGTGCTTTGCTTTGAAATTGAACTCAACTGCTCTGTAGAAAAATTTTGCACATTGTAGCCCCCAAGCACTGAGTCCTTAGCTCTACTAGGACTCGGGGCTGCTGATTTGCTGTCTGTCGGGTCCTTGGACCAAAAAACTTTTCCACGAGTAGCCCCCAAGCGCCGAGTTGTCAGCCTGCGACGACTTGGAGCTACAAATCAGTGCAATTTACTGGTACTTAACTTGTAGAAAAAAATTCTGCCCTGCGAGTAGCCCCCAAGTGCCAAGTTGTTGACTTGTGACGACTTGGAGCTGATGACTTGTTGACTAGGACCCATGCTTGCTGGTTGTGAGAGAAAGATTTGACTCCTGAGTAGCCCCCAAGCGCCAAGTTGTTAACTTGTGACAACTTGGAGCTCATGAGTTCTCTGCGTTGACTTGTAAAATTGACTTGTAAAATCTGACTTATCAATTCTGACTTGTAAAATCTGACTTATCAATTCTGACTTGTAAAAATTTGACTTGTGATTGCAGAGCCTTATCTCCAAGATGAAGAGGGATATGAAGGAGCTAGAGGACCAGGCAGCTGCTAGCGCCAGGTCTGCTCAGGCTGAAAAAGAGCACTCTCTTCAATTGGAGAAGGAACTGAAAGCTTTATCTGCTCAACTGGAGCAGGTGAAGAAAGAATCTGCAGATGCTAAGAGGGTTGCCCAAAAGGCACACAATGATCTGAAAGCTGTCTTTGACACCTGCCGCAAAGGCATTGGGGCCATGTGCCAACATATATTTGGTAAGTTTCTGCCTTTGCTTACTCCTTTGCATTTTTCTGAACTACTTTTATATTGATGATGAATGATTTCCCTTCTGCAGGGGCTGACTCCCCAAAACTCAAGCTGCCCACTAGCAAACAACTTCATGAGATGCTTGACCACTGTCATGGGCTGCAAGAGGGAGCCCGTGCTGTGGTGAAATATCTGAATGCTAAGGGCAAGTGCCCCAAAGAACCTGAGCGTCTGGTGGACGAGTTGTCTAGGGCACCAGGGTACATGCGGCTGTGGAAGCAATCTTCTTTGAGGAGAGCATCCATCAGAATCTTTGCCCTAGCCCACAGTTATTATCCCACTGTCTTAGAGCCGGCATTGCTTACTATGGGAAAGCCAGAACAACATGAGGATGGCAAACCCTTCACCCATGACGACTTTAAGGCTGAGGAAAAGCTGGTGCGGCCATACGCTTGTGAGATTGCCAACAAGATGGACCCTGAGGTATGGGTTCATCACTATGACTTGGAGAACAGAAGGGTTGCTCCAGAGACTCCTGAGATTGTAAAATTTGGCCGCCCCTCACAGGACCCAGCTGGTGTCCCCTCCTCTTCTACTGGGCCGAGTTCTTCATTGCCGGCGGCTCCTGTTCCTGGTGCCGAGCCTACATTAAAGACTCCTGCTGCGCCCACTCCTTCAAGAGCTATCTCTGGTGACGCCCAGAAACAAGAAGAGCTGGCTAAGCATATGAAGAGTCCCAGAGGCACTGGTTTTCAAACGAAGAGAGTCGCCACCAAGCCTCCTGTGAAGCCGGCTCCCGCTTCTGCTGCTCAAACAAAAGACAAGTCTCCTGTGAAGAAGGACTCCCCGATTCCGGCTGAGAAGTCGACTCCTCTAGAGGATCATCCCTTGAATGACTTTTGAATTTGTGTAATGATGTGCTACTAGTGTTTAAACTTTGTAATGATGCACTGCTGGTGCAAAACCTTTTTAGGTCTTTTGAACTACTTGTTCTGAAATTGTGCAAATCGGCTTGTAATGACTTGCTTGTTAATCTGTGAAATTTGATATGTATTATCTATGCAAGTCATTTTGTGGTTCTTATAACCAATCTAATTATCCACTGATGAATAAGTAGGTCCTGCATGACTTATCTTACAGCTTGTGCTGACAGGCTCCTGACACCTCATGTCCCTTAGGATCCATAAGAGCCAGAGACGAGTCATGCCTGTAGACAAATCATATTGTGCAGGATGCATCTGACTTACCATCAAGAAAATTAGGAAAAGTTTGGCCACTGTGCCGGGTTCAAGAGTCTAAGCTTTGACTTTTTTCACTGAAAAGCAAGCCCCCAAGAACCTGATGATCAAAACTTAAAAAGATAAAGCGCACTCGCTGGGTGACTCGACTAAAGGACTCATATTCACAGAAGCCGGCTTTACTTCCTTTGATCATAATAATTTGATTACATCTAGGCATGGCTCACTGGGCTCTTTGCTTTTCAACTCATAAAACTATTACAACTTAAGTATAATAAGGGCGTAACTGAGCTATGTTCCATGGCCTCTTTGCCTCTGCATAGGGATCTAGCGTATGAGCTGTGTCAGCTCCTTTACTTTCACTTGCTGGCTCTCGTACATCCATTAGATAGTACGACCCATTGTGCAAGTTCTTGCTTATGACGAACGGTCCCTCCCATGGTGGAGATAACTTGTGCATCTCTTCCCTGTTTTGGACAAGGCGAAGCACCAAGTCGCCTTCCTGAAAAGTCCGAGTCAAAATGACAACTGAAGAACCCGTTCGGAAAATGGATCTACTTCAGTGCAAGCAAGCTTCTCATTTCGTCGAACGCAAATTAACTATCACAAATTTAGGGCATATCTCCATGTGGGTTTTTTTATCGTTGTCGTTGAAAGAGAGGAGTTTAGACAGATTACAAGACCCGCCCAAAAGAGCCTAAATTAAAACTGAGTACTCTCACGGTGTGACGTTTTCCACTTCACTGTATGATAAAAATAAAAATTCTGATTTTTTGGAAGATGTTATGGGCCTGCAAATTTTTCTTGTTTTCTGCCAATGATAAAATTGGTAACATGCTAAGACTAATAGAAATGTCCACAGGGTCGCTTCTGCAGCTGTCCAAGTCCAACTAGGATGAACTTGCTTACTTGATGAGCTCTTGCAGGAGTTGTCAACTTGTTGGAGCCCACTTTTATTTTACAAATGACACTTGGCTAGCTAATAGCAGCTATCAAATGATCCTGTCTTGTCAGAACTTGTTGTTCACCGGAGCAAAACTAGTCTTGTCAGAGTTTTTTTTTTTTTTTTGCTAGGTTGTCATTTGACTTCTTGATCAACTACTGTAAAGAAACTTCTTGATACAAAAGTCACTATAAGTTCTTTTCTTATTCATCTTGGCTGCAAAACAAGAATGTGTCCTAGTTGTCCACGGGAGCATGAGTCGACCATGATGGTGATACAATCCAGATAAAATCATGCCACAGAGCCTTTCTCCTTTTTTTTCATGGGAGAAGAAATAATGCCACACTACAATTGCCACAGGTTCATGCAGTGATACAGTATGGGCTCATTTGTTTAGAAAGCCGGTCAAACGGCCCAGCTTTTGGACGTGGACAGATAAGAGCCCATAACGGTGTGTACAGCACCTGCACGGAAACAACGGAAGGAGACGCGAACGCAAAGCCCACGTGGCCACGAAGGGAGCCGAGAGGAGAAGAGGGAGGAGGAGGCATCATGGCGGCGGCTCATGCGGCAGCGGCGTCCCCCACCCACCGCGCTTCCGTTCAGGCGACGTCTACCCCGCCGTACCCAAGCGCGGCCAGGATTGCCGACTCCTCCTGCTTCCCGCAGTACACCGCCTCCCTCAAGTGTACGCATCCGCCCCCACCCGACCTAATCCTAATCCAGTCCGCACCCCGTCTCACTTTCCGGTCATGATTTCTGCATTTTTTCCCATGCGGGGTGTATGGAGGATCTCTTGACGAAGTGTTGAGTCATCCGCAGGTTTGGAGACCAGCCAAGACAAGAGCAAGTGCCAGCAGCAGTTTGACGACTACAAGGAGTGCAAGAAGAAAGAGGTTTCCTTTAATCTTTCTCCCAATTCCTCTCTAGCCTTTTGTGATGATGGCATATGATGGATGGCTTAGAATTACACTCCTCTGTTTACTAGCTAACATGTATCTATGCAAGATTACCTATAGCTTATCCCAATCATAAGTTGAAACTTGTGAAATTACCTTTAAAAACAAAAATTAACACACCTCCTTGTGAAATTTTCTTTGCCCAGCTGCTATAAGCGCTTTTGGTACAGCATGAACTTTAATTCCTTCTCGCGCAGAAATCGGTGATTATGTGGACACTATAAAAGGGCATGGTTCGAACATGATTTAGTGTAAGTAAATGGCACTGTGATATGGAATGCCAACTACACTCTACTGAGTTCATAACTATGAGTGAGAACATAGACATAGAGACATGTACTGAAACTTGTACGAAAGTACTTCCTACTTTCGGTGCTTCCTTTCTTGGTCAGTGAGCTGGTATATGGTATCCTAGAGAAGTCTAGCCTTGGGAATATGCTTTCATTCCATTGTCAGGGACCAATTTTCCTTTGTCACTATAGTTCAGTTAGGGAAACTCCAACGGCGCCCCCCAAATCGTCTTCGGTTTTGTACATTTGTCCGCAGAATGTCCGCCTTGTGCACCCAACAGTGCCCCCCAAACGGACAAGGACATGTTCGTTTTGTCCATACAATGACAAACCGGATCCACATGTCAAACACTCTAAGGGGGTGTTTGTTTGGGCTTTGGCTTTGGCTTTTGGCCAAAGTCCAAAAGCCAAAAAGCACCTAAATAGGTGCTTTTGGCTTTTGAGTTTTGGAAGCCAAAAACATTGGATTAAAGCTTTTGGCTTCCAAAACTCAAAAGCCAAAAAGCACCTATTTAGGTGCTTTTTGGCTTTTGGCCTTTGGCCAAAAGCCAAAGCCAAAGCCCAAAATATCCTCTCAAATCAATATATCACAAACAATTGTAACCCAAAATTGCACTGAAATGACAAGCTTGTAGGCATATGATCCATCAGCAAACTTCCAAAGAACGGATTCATACATCAGCAGCAGCCCGCGTCCGGTCCAAACCGCGCCTCGGCCTGGTCCTCATGGATCTCGTCGGGGAGCAAGCCAAGCGCCTTTCTGAACCACGCCTCCACGCGTGGTCGCGCTCCAGCCACCCCGTGAAGATCAAACTCGGTAGGCCGCCACCGGGACATGGTCTTCCTCCATGGCTTGAGGGGCGGTGGGCTGGAACCAGATGGGAAGATGGGGCTAGGTGAAATGCGGTCCGCCGGGCAGGGGCGTCCGAAGGAGATCCGGTGGTGTTCGAGGGGTCTGGTGCGGCGGGGGGAAGCCAGCGCTGACGACGGGAACGAAAGGAATCGGGAGAGAGAGGGAGGAGAGAGAAGGTGTGGGGCGTTGGTTAGATTTGTGTTGCTGCCATATGGGCCAGGCTGCGGACAGACCGGACAGGCGGACATGTGCGTTTGGGGGGTGCTGTTGGGGCCTATTTATGTCTCTGCGGATAAAGCGGACAGTTTGGGGTGCCCCGTTGGAGTTGCCCTTATGTGCACATCAGATGATCTCTTCTGGATTACAGAAACAAAGCCTGCAGGGTGAACCAAGTAGCTACCTTGAAGTGCCTTTGTACACTTGCCTGATATTTGTTCAAGGAGGTCCTATAGGTTATCTTGGACAGAAAGTCCCAACCTTGAAGTTGAAGCTTGTCTGTAGTGGACTTCCTTAAAGTTACCTTTTAAAAACGAAGATTAGTGTACCATGTTGTCATTTTTTTGCTTGCCCAGCTGCTCTAAGCACTTTTGGTACAACATGAATGAGACTTTTCCCATTCCATATTGCATAACTGGGGAGAAACCATTTTCAAATCATTTATAATTTAGAGCAATTAACAGTGCATAAGTGGTAATGTTAACATGCACATACCAAAAGGGCATCGTGACATAGAGCCAACTACACTCTACTGAGTTCATAAATATGAGTGAACATATACACATATAGAAACATACTGAAACTTGGAAGTGCTTCCTGCTTTGGATACATTCCTTTCTTGGTCAGTGAGCTGGTATACGGTATCCTTTAGAAGTATAGCATTGGGAATATGCTTATGTTCCGTAGCAATCCCCTTTGTCACTATAGTTCAGTTCATGTGCATATCAGATGATTCCTTTTGGATTACAGAAACAAGCCCCCAGGGTAACCAATTAGCTACTTTTGAGCGCTGTATTGAGATTTTAAAACAGTGTGCTGTATGGTACCTTGTCAGGCCTGTCAATACCTCCCTTTTCTGATGTGACCAGTCTTTCCACTGTGTCGATGCTCTGTTATTTTTGCTCACTCATTGATGTTGCCAATCAAAATTCTTCATTGTGTAAAATTAGGACATGATAACTTTAGTATACTGTTCAGCTGATTTTGGCATTCCTTCTTCCTCCTTGAGATCAAACTTCTAGTCTGCTGTGAAGTCTAAATTCTTTACTTTGTTTTTCTATATATGTAGTCATTCTATATTCCTCAGTTTGCAGTTGTACTATAAGGGTAAGTACCATATCCATTGTACTACCTCTGTCCCAAAAAGGATGTCATAGATTTGTCTAAATTTGGATGTATCTAAACGCTAAATCATGTCTAGGTACATCAAAATTTAGACAAACTTATGACATCTTTTTTGAGACGGAGGGAGTGCTATTAATGTCCATCTTGTAATTTGAACCTTGGATGGTCCGTCTTTGCCTTCCTGAGTTATCCCTTATACCCCTCTTGTAGATCTTTAGCAGATCTGATAAGATCTCAACCTGGAAAGTGTTTGTGTGGATTAATTTCGATATAAAGAAGAACTGAGTCATAGAATCTATTAAAGTATTATCGGCATTTCAGTGAGGTTTCCTCATATTCAATTAACAAATAAGATTTCAGGTTACCTGAATGGCTGAATTATTATTTTGAACTAACATTTATCCAAATGTTGCTTTTAAACAGGAGTTTTCTCTTTATATATAATTCATACTGAGCACTTCTCTACACATGCTAGATCGCTCTGTCCTAGTATTTCATTCTTTTGAGTGCATCTGACATTGCACTTGTATTACAGAGGGAGGCTCGGCTTGAACGAAACCGGAGCCGGACATTGTTCGGGTGAAGCAATCCGAGGAGCATTGTGCAGTGAACTGAAGAGTAAATCTAGTGAAATCATGACCTGTTTGATTTCCTAATATTAATTTAAGTTATCGAAGTTAGAAAATAGTAGAGCACTCTGGGTTCAGAGAGATGTAAGGACTAGAATTTCTAAAATAAAATGATACTCCCAAGAACGCATGTACTACGTGCGGTCTGGATGCTTTGTATTTCGATGATGTTTGTTGTTTCGATGGTATATTGAATTCTGAAAAACGTGTGAGAGGCTAATATACAAATGGACGGAGACCTTTTTTATTGCAAAGTTTCGCCGCAACCGAGATGATAGTGGGCTGTTCTGTGGCCTCTAAGTAAACAACTTCTCAGCTAAGCATCTCACCTGATTGGCCCTCGTCCTAGTCAGCCAGTGGTAAGCATCGTCATGTAGGGATATAAAAAGCTTGAAACACTGTCTGTTGGAGGCAAGTCTTATTGACTTGAATTAAACTTTTGGAGATTAGGACGACGACTATTTTGTTTGTGATATCTGCTGCGATTTTGAAGCCAGGGTTTTTTTTTTTTTTTGGCATGGAACACACGTATAAAGACACGGTCGAATCGCCGGTCACCAAACGGGTTACACATCTAGGATAGATTGACATCCACATACTAGGATTATCAGGAGCTAAACCTACACCCAGATGAGCAAGCTCATGAGCCGGCTTATTACAGACTCGAGGTGTATACATCACACACGCGTCGATGAAATTAAAACGGAGAAGATACTTCATATCGCATAAGAGGATTCCCATAGGGCTCAAATCATAGTCATTCTTGTTCATAGCTTCTTTCAAATTCAGGCAATCTGTTTCAAAGATCACTCTTCCGACTGGTCAGCTAGTTGAATGGCATGTGAAAGAGCAACGGTTTCAGCATGGAAAGCATCAGTAATCATCTCACTGGTAGAAAATAGAGCTTTAGTCGCGGGTCCAGAGGGCCTTTGGTCCCGGTTGTAGACCCGCGACTAAAGTCTCGGGACTAAAGGGGGGTGGGTTTTCGTCCCGGCAGTCCACGACCCGGGATGGAAGGGCCTTCACTGGTATTACCAACCGGGACTAAAGAGGTTTCAGCGTTTTGTTCTTTTTTATTTTTTGGGGGGTTTCGTTTTTTGTTTTCCGATTAATTATTTTTTACGAAGATCACGTTGCGCAGACAAGCATACACATAAATTATACAATACACCGAGTTCACGTTTGATTCATACATGCAAACATAAGCACACACGAGATCACGTTCAAGTTACTACACCGACATCACGTTTCTCACACGTCGAGATCACGTCAATTACATTGGAGGCAAAAAATAATTGCTTTTGTGATAAAATTCTCCTGTTTTCTTCAGGACCTCCGAGTTCAAAAATCCCGCCAATTCCTCTTGAATTGCTTTCAGGCGCTTCGCTGGTATGAGCTGGTCCCGCATTCGCTCCATCTAGATCAATATGAATATGTGAGTTGTTTATAACTGTATATATGAAATCATAATAAAATAATTTATGAATGGAACTCAACACAATATGGTAATAAAAAATTGCGAAGAGTGTATACATACATAAGTTGTTCTTTGTTCTCTATTCCGCTCACTGACAAAAGAGCGCATGTACTCAAAAACGTAGTATGCACATAAATTTGTCCCCTGTGGCTGCCTCTGACACCACTTTACAGAAAATAGAATTTAATCAAATAATAATCAAGCATGATAATGGTATTGAAACTACAATTAAAGAGTTGTGCGGACCTATATATATAGTACTACTTACCTTGGTGGTATAAAAATACAACTTCGGTTTCCATTCCCCTGGAACCTTCACGATAAACCGTTTCCAAACCCTGCCCGCCAAAAGAAATGATTAAAGGAGTTATTAATTACTTGATATCAGAAAATGAATGAAAGAGGTTGATATAGAGCAATAATGATTAAAATTACCTCTAGAGCATATCTTGCAAGCTTTGGTACTCTTCCATGTTTTTCCTTAACGAGTCCATGACTTGAACGACTCCTTGGTCAACTCTAATGATTAGCAGAATCCAGTGGGAACTGCGCACGTTTATATGTCCATGACTCATCGATTACATTAAACATGGAGTAAGCAAAATAGAATGTGTAGAAGGTACAGTAACACTCACAGGAAGACGTAAGGAAAAAGCATTTCTTCGCAAGTATTTAGTTTCACTAACCACCGGAACAAGTTATTCTCTGTGTCCTCGGGATGGTTCTTTACGGTCACTTCATTAATATAATATGGGTCAATGAACCCGATGTCATAGATGCGGCGTTCCCTGCATTCGACAATCTTCATTCTACAGTACAAAAGAATGTAGTGAGATAATTACAGGCAATGAACGAGCAGAGCTAGAGACTTAATTAAATTGCAGAAATAATTCACTTACAAACAATAGCAACTGACGAGGGATTTGTCGAGAGAGTCTTGATTGAATAACTGAAAAATTTCAGAAAATGGAATATACATCGCGTCATCCGTGAAGTAATGCTCTTTCTTGTATGACACCCAGAAGAACTCATGCCCGGCCGCTACGGCTTTCTCGTACCACAGATGCAATCGACGCAATTGTGTTGTTAGATAATTGACCTCCTCAGGTCTGACCAGGGACTTCCCGTAGACATATGTCCATGCATACTGATACTCCTGGGGGCCGCCTATGGTGCCAGTGTCATGGTGAACTTTCTTATCGGATATCACCTTCAGCGGGGAGATCGACTGTTTTGCCTTTTCTCCGAGCTGGGCCACATTTTTCCCGCATCTTGCCGCCTTGAACCGCTCCTTCTTTAGGCGATCTGCCGCCTCCTTCTCCTCCTGCATCCGCTGCCTTTTTAGGCGATAGGCAGCCTTCTTCTCCTCCTCCTCTTGACTAATTGTCTTCTCCAAAACACGATCATAGTCATCTCGCAATTTAGGCGGCTCTGGCTAGGGACCCGTTAGATTTTTTATAAATTTCTCAACTTTTTCTGCTGCTATTATCTCTTTAGGCGGGGGCCGTTTCGGAGCTAATTGTCGGGCCACATCGACACGCACCGACTCCTCGAGTTCCTCTGGAGTTTTGTCGTACGATCTCTTTGGAAGAGGCTTTAGCAACTCGCGTTCCGCTCGAGTTAACTTATCTTCACGCGTCGACGTGAAGGATAGTTTCCGCTTTGACGAGAAGGTATTAACAAGGGGCGGAATCGACGGACGGGACGTCGTGGGCGATGGACTCGCGACGGATGGGGCATCGAGGGATGGATCTTGATGTGGGGAGGATGGATCTTGTGGGGGTGGATCTTCATGAGGTGGGGGGGATGGATCTTTAGGTGGGGGGGATGGATCTTGAGGTGGGTGGGATGGATCTTGAGGTGTGGGAGATGGATCTTGAGGTGGGGGTCTGCTACTTGGAGGAGTCAAGTTTGGAAACACGATGTTTTTCTTGTTCCAGAGAGCGATACCCTTCTCGACTTCTTCCAGAGAGCGATGTTTTTCTCACTAACACTAACATTTCTCACTAACACTAACACTAACACTAACATTTCCTAACACACTAACAAATTTAAACAACAAATTTCTCACTAACATTAACACTAACATTTCCTAACACACTAACATTAACATTTCTCATGTAAAAAAAACACACTAACATTTCCTAACACACTAACAAATTTAAACAACAAATTTCTCACTAACACTAACACTAACATTTCCTAACGCACTAACACACTAACATTTCTCATGTCAAAAAAAAAACACTAACATTTCTAGCAAAATATTGCTTAGCCATTTTCCCTAGAAAGGTAACACGGAGCAAACCTAAAAAATTCTAAAAAAGCTATTTGCCCTAGGAAGGTTTGATCCTCAGGTATAAATAAGAATCTAAATTTGCGTCCGTCGTCGAAAAAATAACTAAAACTACTTCTATTGGATTTTACTTCTATTTGCTCTAACAAATTTACCTAACAATATACATGCATTTAAATTTACCTAACACTAATTTAAATTTACCTAACACTATACAAATAACTAAAATTTACCTAACACTAATTTAAATTTACCTAACACTATACAAATAACTAAAATTTACCTAACACTAATTTAAATTTACCTAACACTAATTTACTATACAAATAACTAAAATTTACCTAACACTAATTTAAATTTACCTTACACTATACATGCATTTAAATTTACTTAACACTAATTTAAATTTACCTAACACTATCCTGCCCTTTTTTGATCTTGGCAGATTTCACAAAAAATGAACTCACCGCGGCGGTGGAGCAGAGGGCGGCGGGAGCACGGCGGGAGGCCGAGGGCACGGCGGTTGGGAGGGGAGGCGGCACACGGCGGCGGTGGAGCAGAGGGCGGCGGGAGCACGGCGGGAGGCCGAGCAGGGCGCGGCGGCCGGGAGGCGAGGCGGCGCACGGTGGCAGAAGTTTTCAGAATCGTGATTCTGAGTCGGATCGGAACCTCTATAGCAAGATCGCAAACTGTAGGATCATTGCTTTCAGAATCGTAAAATCTAAGATTCTACTTAATAGAATCGTAGAATCGTTTGCCTCAATTTGGGTCGTAAAGTCGTAGAATCGCATGGTAGAATCATGATTCTGACAACTATGGGTGGAGCAGAGGGCGGCGGGAGCACGGCGACGGCGGAGCAGCCTGGTGGCAGGGGAGAGGGCGCACGGCGGCGGAGCAGCCTGGCGGCAGGGGAGAGGGTGCGCGGTGTCGGGGAAGTCGAATGAGGAGATGAAGGCCGGAACCAATACAAATCCTCGCGGAAGGACCTTTGGTCCCGGTTCCAGCCACGAACCGGGACCAAAGACCCTTTGGTCGCGGTTGGTAACACCAACCGGGACCAAAGATCTGTCCGGGCCGCGAAATATTGCGCGCGAAGCCCAGCGGACCTTCGGTCCCGGTTGGTGTTATGAACCGGGACCAATGGTCTTTTTTTTTCTTGTTTCTTATTTCTAGTTTCTTTTTCTGTTTTCTTTTTTGTTTCTTTTATATACTTTGTTTTCTTTTTAAAATATATGAATTTTTACATGCTTTTGGAATTGTTTTTTCTAGTTTATTTTAAACTTAGCAATATTTGTCTAACTTAGCAATATTTCTAACTTAATTAATTCATCAAACTTATAAATTCAATATCTTTTCATATGTTTATCCGTAAAAATGTAATTAAAATATCAAATTGTTGATAAAAAATGTAAGCTATATATTTACGACAAATTCATTTTTTTTAAATTATAGGTGAATTCATTTAATTACAAAATTTGGAATTTGAACTCCATTAAGTCATTAATTAAACTTATAAATTCAATATCTTTTCATCTGTTAATCAGAAAAATGCAATTAAAATATCAATATTCATTAATTAACTGCAATGGCGATCACAGACTCTGAAACTAACGTTGACCGGTTCCTGAGCCACGGGGTGCTGAGCCGCCGGCGCCGCGCATTTAAAGAGAAGGAACCCTCACAGGGTCATAGCTCACGTGAGAAGGAACCCTCTGAAGAAACGACCACCTACTGTCATACTGCCTATCCAATAGATATATGTAGCGACGGACGTGCTCATCCTCCTCCCTGATATGGCGACGTACCACCTCCTCGGAGGCCGGCTCCATCTGCACCGAGCGTGGCCCACGCGACTGCCACCACAGAAGATCCGGGTCGATGACGTCACCAGGATTCCTCACCAAGCTGCGCATCCCGGAAGGTAGCACCTCCCAGTGCCAGCCCGGTGGAGCCCAGTCCCGCACATCGCCCCTCTGATCCAACATGGACATCGTCGCCGAGAACAACTAAGTCAAAAACGCCTAAGTCAAAATTGTGTTACAATGGAAGAGTGATGAGGTTGCAGATATGAGTTTAGATGTGATATGGCAATGGCAGGTAAGCCTACATATATATAGTGAGAAATTACGGGAAGACGAAGGCGGGCAGCGGTGGAAGAAGCACACAGATCGTGTGTTTCCTTCGAGCACTTGTGGGCCGTTGGATCGGAAGCACACGGATCGTGTGTTTCCTTCGAGCGCTTGTGAGCCGTTGGATCAGGGCCTTTAGTACCGGTTCGTGTTACCAACCGGGACTAAAGAAGCACACGGATCGTGTGTTTCTTTCAAGCGCTTGTGAGCCATTGGATCAGGGGTGTGTTTCTTTAGAGCGCTTGTGAGCCGTTGGATTAGAAGCACACGGATCGTGTGTTTCCTTCGAGCGCTTGTGAGCTGTTGGATCAGGGCCTTTAGTACCGGTTCGTGTTACCAACCGGGACTAAAGAAGCACACGGATCGTGTGTTTCTTTCAAGCGCTTGTGAGCCGTTGAATCAGGGGTGTGTTTCTTTTGAGGGCTTGTGAGCTGTTGGATCTGCACTCCCACCTCATCCACAGGTACACCTTCTAATTGCCTATAAATAGCGACGTCCCTGCAGCGAAACGACACACAACGAGCGTCTACCTTTGCCACCGAACCCAATGGTTGGATTTAGCCTACCTGCTGGCATGTTCCCTAACACAAGCCCTCGGGTAGGTTGAATCCAACCACTGGATTAGGGTGACACAATGATGAATTGCCGAGGAGGTGGGAGTGGTGGTGGTGGAAGTGGTAGCCATGCCCCTCGGTCGGATCCAAGCAGCTGCAAGGTGCTCTGATGATCTACAACATTCCCAACACTTTTTGGGACGGTCGTTAGATCATCAGAGAAGTCTTGCGGCTGCTTGGATCGAAGGTCGATTTGCTGCTCACTTCACAGCCGCCAACACTTTTTGTTCTATCTACAAAATACTTCAGTTCATCGACCGAATACAAATTATTCGGATTCCCGTCATACAGCCCAATGGTGCATTTGATATGCAGGCACTCACGAGCCACCGTTGGGCTGTATGACGGGGAAACCGTGTGCATTTGATAAAAGGTTTAATACATTAATTATTACACATCACCACCAACATCCCTATCTAGTGTGTGTCCCTTTCTTCTTCGTGTGTGTCCCTTTCTTCTGATTGCGCCGCAAACATGGACAATCTTCATCATTTAACGCGATGGTTGGGTCAGTTTTCACCATGAAGGGGGGAATTTCATGAAAATTATTGTAATCTTCCGACATGTCCGTCTTGTCCTCCACTCCTACGATGTTTCTTTTTCCTGAAAGAACTATGTGGCGCTTTGGCTCATCGTATGATGTATTCGCTTGCTTATCTTTTCTTTTTTCGGTCTGGAAGACATGTCCTTCACATAGAAAACCTGAGCCACGTCATTGGCTAGGACGAATGGTTCGGTGTCGTACCCAAGATTTTTGAGATCCACCGTAGTCATTCCGTACTTCAGGTCTACATTTACCCCGCCTTCCAGGTTGAACCATTTGCACCTGAACAAAGGTATCTTGAAAGAAGGTCCATAGTCAAGTTCCCATATCTGCTCTATGTAACCATAATATGTGTCCTTTTTCCCATTGTTTTTTGTTGCATCAAAGCGAACACCACTATTTTGGTTGGTGCTCTTTTTATCTTGGTCGGTCGTGTAAAATGTATTCCCATTTATCTCTTACCCTTGAAAAGTCAATATAGTCGACGATGGTGCTTTGGCCAACAAGTATAACTATTCTTCAACAGTGTTGTCATGAATGAGACGTGTTTGCAACACTACTAGGAAACTAGCTATAGGTGGAATGCTATTTGTGGCGCACCATTATTCCATGCGTCACTAAATTGGTTTTTTGTGGCGCACCACTTGGCATGCGCCACAGAAATATGTCTTTCTGTGACGCATGCGTCTAGATGCGCCACAGAAATATGGTGGCCCCGGCACCAATGATTGGGTGGGTGCCCTTTCTGTGGCGCATCCAACTCCATGCGCCACAGAAAGTTACATTTTTGTGGCGCATGTTGATCTATGCGCCACAGAATGCCAGCACTTAGGCATTTTCCTAGGCTCTCCCCTTTATCTTCCCTTCTCCTTCCTTTCGCCCCCAACACACCCGCGCACGCGCCCCTCGACGCCCAACCGCCGGCCGCCGCACCACCACCGCCCCAACTCGCTGCCACCGGCCGCCCCAGCCCAATCCTTCCGCCGCGGCACCTCGACCCCCACAAGGAGCACCTCCACCGCGCCCACCGGCCTGCCACCTCGACGCCGCCGCCACCGCCGCCCTCCACACGCCGCCTTCTCCATCCATGCATCCCCGAGGTGCTGCTCCTCTCCATCCCTCCCCGAGGTGCTGCTCCTCTCATCCCCTCCCCGAGGTGCTGCTCCTCTCCATCCCCTCCCCGAGGTGCTGCTCCTCTCCATCCCCTCCGCCGTCCCCTCCTCCTCCCCCTCCTCTCCCTGCGGCCGGTGAGCACCGACCCTCCTCCTCCCCCTCCTCTCCCTGCGGTGAGCACCGACCCTCCCCTTTCTCTCCCTCCTTTGGCTCCTTGCCATTTCTTCCTGCTCCTCCATCCTCTCCCTTGCAAGCAAGGTGTTTGTGAAAATTCCACAAAGGGAAAATTTAGGTTTAGCTAATGTTTTAGGTTAATTTTAGCTACTGTTTTTGTGGTCAAATTAATAGTTAGTTAGTTTTAGCTACTGTTTTAGATTAGTTAGTTAGTTTTAGCTACTGTTTAGATTAGTTAGTTAGTTTTAGGTTAGTTTTACCTACTTTTTTAGCTACTGTTTTAGATTAGTTAGTTAGTTTTTTGATTATTTAGGTTTATCCACTGTTTTAGATTAGTTAGTTAGTTTTAGCTACTGTTTTGTGGTCAAATTAATAGTTAGTGTAGGTTAGTTAAAATTAGGTTAGTTTTGTGGTTAAATTAATTAGTTGTGGTTGTTTGTGCTCCGACCATCGTGTCGGTGGAGATGTCGGCCGATGTAGATTTTTTGTGAAATGATTGCAGGTACCCCGAGAGGCCCTTGAGATTGCCGGAATGTCGATTAACTTCCGTTCCGGCAAATTCGGGTACTCTCCATATATCCTTTTTTTAGCAAAGGTCATGCTGAAATTTTTCGTAAATTTTGGCATGACTTTGTTAAAAAAGGGACATATGGGGTATCTTTATTGTGTTCATATTTCATAGTGGTGTTATCTTTATTGTGTTATGCATGCTTTATTTTTCTTTTTTCTTTTTTCTAAAGCCGATGATTAAAATGTTGTGTGGCACACTATTTTAATCAGGTAGGTGCTAGCGGACCTTGTGATATGCACAAATAAACATCTTGTGCATACTTTTACTTGGTCCGCTTGCCCCGTACCTGATCAATGTGTGTCCAATCTAAATATGAGGCACAAATCCAAAATTATTTTTCTTCGAAAGCCGATGATTAAAATGTTGTGACACTAGGCATTTTAGCCTCCCTGCAGCGAACGGCACACAACGAGCGTCTATCTTTGTCACCGAACCCAATGGCTGGATTTAGCCTACCTGCTGGCATGTTCCCTGGCATTATTGTGTTGTCTTTCTTCACCGGCCAGCCATTGGATCCACCTCCTGTAGGTCGGTGAATAAAGACAATACAACGATGCTGTTGGAAACACAAGCCCTCAGGTAGGTTGAATCCAGCCACTGGATTTGGGTGACACAATGATGAATTGCCGAGGATCCTGCAGGTCTACTTGTGTGTCCGACCTAAGTATGAGGCGCAAATTTAAGTCATTTTTATTTTGTTTTGTCCTTTTCTTCTAAGCCGATAAACTCGAATCTTTTTGTTTCTTCTCTATGAATTGACAAAGCCGATGATTTAAACTATGCCACGGTAAAGGCAAGGAGAGTGTCTACAATGCCTTGTAATATATACAATTGGAGTGTTTGTATTAATACATGGTCTTATAGACACTCTTTTTGCCTTGTTTTGCACGGCAATGATATATGAGGCTTTCCATTGTTAACTTCTCGCATTTCGTAAATTTTAATATTACTTTTGTAACAAAATTTTGACTTAAGCATTTTTTACTTAGGTGTTCTCGGTGACGATGTCCATGTTGGACCAGAGGGGCGATGTGCGGGACTGGGCTCCATCGGGCTGGCACTGGGAGGTGCTACCTTCCGGGACGCGCAGCTTGGTGAGGAATCCGGGTGACGTCGTCGACCCTGATCTTCTATGGTGACAGTCGCGTGGGCTACGCTCGGTGCAGAGGGAGCCGGCCCCCGAGGGGGAGGTACGTCGCCGTATTAGGGAGGAGGACGAGCACGTCCGTCGATACATGTATCTGCTGGTTAGGCAGTATGACGGTAGGTGGTCGTTTCTTCAGAGGGTTCCTGCTCACGTGAGCTATGACCCTGTGAGGGTTACTTCTCTTTGGATGCGTAGCGCCGCCGTCGACTCAGTATAGGTCGATGAATCAGAAGGTTCATGTTGAAATTAGCTAAGCTTCATGTATTAGCTACTGGATATGTAATAATATGATCGATGAACTATGATTGTGATCAACTTTGTGTAATAATATGATCGATGAACTATGATTGGAAATTGTGTATTTGTACTGGTTTATCAAATATTTCTCTCTATATAATATTGGAATATGAATTTCCTGTAATGTGATATATCTGTATTTTCTATAATATACTAGTTTTTTTCCTGTAATGATATATCTGTATTTTCTATAATATACCAGTATTTGTACGGCAGCACAAAAATGAAAATACGTATGATATATTCTGTGGCGCACAGTTCGTGGTTTCTGTGGCGCATGAATTTCTGTGGCGCACGGGCAACATATGCGCCACAGATATATTTCTGTGGCGCACCCAGGAAGGTGCGCCACAGAAATATATTTTAGTGGCGAGACTTCTGTGGCGCATCCTTCTATTTCGCGGATGCGCCACAGAAAGGTCTAAAAGGTGCGCCACTACTAGGCTGTTTCCTAGTAGTGTTGCCTGTGGACCACAAGGTATATATCTTTCTCAACGGAAATATGTGCTAAATTTGCTTACTGAAGTGGGAATGTTGAATTGTAAACTAACAGCCACGCCAATTGAGCAAAACCATCGAATAATGGCTGATGGCGGTGAGCCTATAGACAAGCATCAATATCAAAAATTGGTTGGTCGCCTGATATATTTATCACATACTAGACCAGACATAGCCTATGCAGTCAGCATAGTAAGTCGATATATGCATGATCCACGGTCTAGTCATATGGATGTTGTAAATAGAATCCTGCGTTACTTAAAAGGCTGTCCTGGGAAAGGTATCTTGTTTTCTACTCATGGGCATTTAAGAGTCGAGGGGTACACAGATGCTGACTGGGCTGGATGCCTAGATGACAGGAAGTCAACTTCAGGTTATTGTGTGTTTGTTGGTAGAAATTTGGTTAGTTGGAGAAGCAAAAAACAATGTGTTGTAGCAAGGTCCACTGCAGAGGCGGAGTTCAGATCCATGGCTTCAGGTTTATGTGAGTTGTTATGGGTGAAAATGTTGCTGGTAGAACTTAGGCTGTTTGATAAAGGACCTCTTCGGTTATACTATGATAATCAGGCCAGCATCAACATTATACATAATCCGGTGCAGCATGATAGAACGAAACACATTGAAATTGATAGGCACTTTATAAAAGAGAAGTTAGATGTGGGAACACTTCATGTGTCTTATGTAAAATCTGGACCAACTAGCGGATATTTTGACGAAAGGTATTAGTGTTGTATCTTTTGAAAATGTTTGTAGCAAGATGGGGCTTATTGATATCTTTGCCCCATCTTGAGGGGGAGTGTTGGAGGGACTTGTTAGAAAGTAGAAAATATGTTGAGGGAGCTATATGTAAACAACCAATGTATATACCAATCTGAAGTGTAGTGGAAGAGTGAGAAGGTTTCCAGAAAAATCCCCTAGCAAATTTCCTGTAGCTGAGGTGCACATCTGGTGATTTCATCACATACCTTGTGTGACATGCTCGCATTAGTCACCTGACGAATTTTGCAGGTTACTCGTGCAGCATTTGTGCCCAATTTAAATCCATTGCATGACATGTAATGTGAGAGTAAAGCTAATTGAGTTTTAATATGTTATTTTATAAAATAAATCCAAACTAAATGCATTAATCAATATTTCTGACTTCGTAGCATCATTTATGCAAATGAACCTCTTAGCAAAATTACCTATATTTTGCTATCATTGTCTACGAGATATATTTGCAATGTTATTTGGTTCAACGAACTTGCATACAGAAGGCTAATATTTTTCGTGCCCTTGAAGCTGATCGAACTAGCAAGTAATCTACTGATGCACCCAAACAAACTTTTTTAGCTCATGAAAGCAGGCAAATATATCACAATAGATAATAGATTCGTTTAGAACATTTCAAGATTCGGTACAAACCCAGAACAGTAGTTGCTACTAGAGATGATCGACACACTGGCATGACCCTCTTACATCTAGGATCGGTTAGAACGACTTTTCCGATGACACCTCGAAATTCATAAGGGATTTAAGATGCAGGAAACTTGGAGACAAGCTCCTTAGGCCGGAGACGCTGCAGGTTTTAATGATCTGGTCCAAGCAATCAGCCGTGAATACCTTAGGCCTGTGCCAATATGCAAAACGAGTTGTTAGCTAACATACAAGCATTGCACGTGGCCATAGCCAAAAAGAGTTGTTAGACCAATCACATGTATACATGAGACTCAAATCATTAAATTTATATATAACCATAAGAAACAATCCATTGGACTAGTTGTCTCTTAAGTTTTTATTAGTCCTATAATAGCGTGCTAAGAAACGATGCAGACTTGTGTGAGATTTGATGAAATCCAAGCAGCTTCAACCAGCGGCAGCCACTCTGCTCAGCCACAACAATAATGTCGGCCACACTAGACGCGCATATCTCACGACTGGCCAACATCTCTTCACAGATCGACTTGAGCTTTTCGAGATCATATATATCCGCAGCTTCAATCAACTGTAGCAGCAACGATACATGCTCATCTACCTCGTCCTCAGTCTGGTCTTCTTCCTTTTCATCAGATTCATCCATCTCGTCCTCAGTCTGGTCTTCTTCCACTTCATCAGATTCATCCACTGCATGTTATCTTTCATGTCCGTATGCTGCATATACGGCAATGTGTCGGTGTAAATGAAAAGTAGCAAGTACTTGAAGACTTTTGCTTCGATGTCATTTATCTTCACGACAGTTGGGGTAGTGTCGCCCTCATTCATGACGTCAAAGAGCTGTGCCTTGAAGACGGTAGATCGGGCTGCCAGCACAGCCCGGTGCGCCCTGACCTTCCCGCCTCCAACCTCAAATGTAATGTCAGCTCCATCTTTGGACAGGAAAAGGTCGCTGAAATGGCTTTCCATGTCATACAACGGCGCTTGAATTACAAACCTAGTAATGGTAGCGGCGCCCTGCTCTGCAGTGTTGTTATCCCCCTTGATGATGACAAGGTCGCATCGGATGATGAAGCTGTCGTTCTTCAGATGTCTTTTTTTGACGGAACCTCGTCAAGAGGGCGGGGAGCTCCCGCAATGCATTATAGGAAGAGGGAAAATGGTCCAGTTAATAAGGGAAACCGGACATGAAAACCATACAACACACGGTTAATTAGGGAAACCGGAGAAACCCACACACACACCCATCTAGAATTTAGGGGACATCATCTGATCCAGATAGAAGTGTCCCAAGACCAAGGGCCATCGGAAACACTACGTACCCAACCAAGACAGTCCTCGCCACCTCAAGAGAACTCTTGCAACAAGAAGAGCATTTGCGCCTAACCAAAGGAAAACAGCGACTAAACATTAGCCAGGATCAACTCACGAACTGCCAGTGTCTCCAAAGTCGAGGCAGGCTTCTTGCACAACCGCAGAAGGGTCTTCATCTTTTCCTCCACGTCTTCCGCGGAGCCTTTCTTAGGGGCTGATCCCTTTGGAAGATCTCCAAACGATTCCGCCAACCTATATTCAGCACGCTTGGCCACCGGGATGCTGCAATCTTTGTTCTTCTTGTCCAGACGACCACTCCGCCTCTCAACACAGCTTGAGTCCCCTTCAAACTGCAGTTGAATCGGTGCATCGAGCAACGAATGTGGCGCAGTGGACTTGAAGCTACTCCAGAACTCATCCAACTTTGTAGATGAAGATGGCAAAGCCACCTCCGCCATCATCATGTCATTGCAAGGCTGTGCTTGGGCTTGCTGCTGCTCGCCTGGGGGCACCAGCTCTTGCAAGACCTTGTCCAAGGCAGGTGGGACATCAACAGATTGCACCGTCTCACTCAACTCCGCTGAGCAACCAGCCACATCAAGTGCGCAGCTGTCCTCACCATCGGCAACAACGGGAGGTGCAGGATCTTCGTTGGTAAGATCTTGGCTGCCCCCGTTATCTTCCATAGGTTCCCATAGGCTTGAGACTTGAACAGTCCAACTCTCCACAGCAGCAACCAGGTCTTGGAGAGGCTTGAACAGCAGCTCAAGACGAGCAGCGAACAAGGCCTGCAGCTCAGCGCTAAGTGCCTCCGCCTGAGCTGCAAGGAGAAGCTGTAGTGACCCCAAATCGACAGGAGGCACGCCGGGGGCAGCCGCCGGCATGGCACCAACAGTCGCGGGGCCGTCTTGATGAGCAACCACCGATGCCCAAGTGCGACCAGATCGATGAGGAGGCGGTCCGCTGCAGGTGGCACGGTCAGTAGGGGCAGGCATGGCGCGGGGGCGAGGAGCTCGTCCAGCGGCAAGGTTTGCCTTGCACTCCCGCTCGCGATGGCCGGAGTGCCCGCACCCCAAACACCGGACCAAGCCCTGGCATTCAGCGACGAAATGGTCTT
Organism: Puccinellia tenuiflora; assembly: GCA_012064385.1. Classification (NCBI taxonomy): domain Eukaryota; kingdom Viridiplantae; phylum Streptophyta; class Magnoliopsida; order Poales; family Poaceae; genus Puccinellia; species Puccinellia tenuiflora. The sequence goes on along the minus strand of QRDG01000503.1, from coordinate 268,376 downwards.
CCGCCAAGCACCGGAAGCAAAGGCCAAAAGTCCTTCGCTTGAAGGCGATGGACAGCCCGGACTCCTTCCTGGACCTGCTTTCGCATGAATCTTTCGTGTCCATGCGATTGAGAAGAGAAGACGCACATTTTGTTTCGACAGATCATCTTTGGCATCCGCAGCTCAGGCTGATCAATGAAACTTAAGGTAAAATCTGCGCGGACGCCCCGGCTGACATCCTCATCAAGGGCGAGGAAAATCGAGATATATTCTTCATCACCCTCGTCACTGCCATTGGGGAACACTACATCACATCCTAAAATTAGAGGCAGTTGAAAGTGCCTCAAATTCTTCTAAAACTGCCTTTAAATAGTTTTGGAGGCACTTTTCAATGTGTTGGATTTGATCGTGTAGAGAATTGTATTTTGAGGCACTTTTGAATAGTGCCTCAATTTGTAATTCCCATCAGTTACAATAGTGCCTCCATTTATAATTACCAACACTTTCATTAGTGCCACCAATTGCAATTTGAGGCACTATTGGATAGTGCCACCATATGCAATTGGAGGCACTTTTTAATAGTGCCTCCAATTGCAGATGGAGGCACTATTGGATAGTGCCTCCATTTGTAATTGGAGGCACTTTAAGGCATATAATTACACAATATAAGCTGACATTACAGGCAGATAAATGCACAATAAACGCATATATATTCAGGTTGAACAATCTTGCATGACAATTTTTCACAATTACTATCTAGCATGACAAATGAACATTGTAGCAACCTGTGCTCTCATAACTGTAACAATAATAACTCTTATCAAATTCTCAGAAAGACAAATGAACAATCATAACTGTAATAATCATAAGAAGCTTCCTCGACGTCACTGATGAGGGTATGCTCCGCCTCTACCTCAGCCACCATGGTGATGCTAGAGAATGATGGAGAACCTGAAGATGGAGGCCAAGAAGCAAGATAACATATCAATATTTTATATTTTTATATGATTATGTCCACTGCTATCTAGTTTAATCTAAGCTCTAAAAGGCCCATTTCTCTACGGTGCTAGGCAGAGCAGCCAGGGCAGCGACAAGCAGGGTGCCTGGCAGGGCAGGTTGTACCCAGCTTTGCAAACCTCTATAGATGCATGTAACAGAACATTAATATCTCTCAAGTAAAAATAATAAAATTTACAGAACATAAATTCGAACTGTACAAGATACGTGAAATACATATAAACAATCTCTAAATTTGTGCTAGGTGGATTACTTGCCATTACAATAGTACAAATATGACGCCTGGACCAAGAACAGAACATCATTTTTAGTGACGGAAAACTGAAAGCCACTAGCCATCGATGATAATAAATTAAAAGGACAAGTACTACGAAGATATACAAATGGCTCATACAAACATGAGAACTGCAAAAGATATATAGATGCTAACCAAAGAAATTACACTAGAGCAGATAGTACATACACTATGTATAAAAGAGATGGATATTTTCTTTCCACCATAAATTATACTATATGTTGTTCTTATAGTCTCACCTGTAGTAAAGTAGCTTTACTCAACTGTTAGTTCAACACCGAGGCAGAACAACACACTGAGATGTGCGTAGTCGAGGAAGTGGTCGAAGGAGGCGTAGTAGAGGAGGCAGGCGAGGAAGTCGTGCAGCCGCGCGTCACCATCCCGTCGGTGACAGCGGAACAGCAGCAGCTTCAGGACAAGGAGGACCAGATCACCCGCGCACCACCAGACCGGGAGGGGAACCAGCGAAGGAGACACCGGGGTCATCGAGGCGGCCACGACACTGCGAGGTTACACTCCTTCTCATCATCATCGCTTTATCTATCTCTATCTCTATCTCTCTGTGAGATGCAAGAGCAACAGAGGAAGGAGCAGGGGCTAGTTACCTTGGTGGCATGGTCCTTGGACACAAGCTGCTGCTTCTAGAACTCGAGGTCAGCTAGCGAGCGAGTGTGTGCTGAACCACCACCATAAGCCACCGGTCGTCGATCTCCATAAACTTGAGGATAGATCTAAACCTAAGAATGAGAGTAGTCAGTTGATCTTGTTGCAGAAGAAAATAGTAGTCGGTTGATGAAGCTTAAAGCGTAAAATAATGATGACTCTTGCACTAATTGACAACTCAAGTGTGGCCTACGAGTACATGATGCGACCAATTGCACAAGACCGATGCTGGCATACAACCAATCAAATACACAAAACTTGTGTTCTATGACAGACCAAACGTGATGTTCTACTCTCCATGTTCTTTGGAAAGATGAAAAACACAATACTACTATATTTCGTCATGAGCTGCACGCTTGCAACTATAATTCTCATTGTTTGTCTCCAATTCCTATTCAAGTTTCTTTTCTACAAACTAGAAAACGTGCACTATCCAGGATCCCTTTTTGTTCTACAATACAGCTGTATCCAGACCTGTTTGAAATAGGCGTACATTTAGCTGTAGCTTCAGAACTTGAGCAAACAAGCAATTGTAACTCAGGAGCATGTTAATGCTAATTCTTCCAAGCAAGCTAATTAGCCATAAGCATAACAGTCAAGCAGCCAAGTCAAAGACAAGAGTTCAGAACTAGAACTCCTTTCTCTGAGTGAATAATCCCCCTTATAAAAGCAAGATACAATACACTTCACTTCATTTAGTTAAGCATAGCTTAATCCTAGAAGAGGCATTTAGCGGCATGCGCCTCTCAGGTAGGCAATAGCACAAACACCTGGTGAGCAACCAGCTATCCCTAAATCGCAGTTCAAGTAGTGAAGGAGGGCAAGGATGAGGACGCATACTTACGGAGGGCCAGGGTTAGCGTTGTTATGACGATGACCAAAATGCTACCTCCAGAAGCAAAACATTCAGCAGGAGCTGCTGGATCCAGTAGAGCAAGGGTTGCAGTAACTCACAGTGCGTCCTCTGTGGATGGAAGGCGTCCTCGTCGTCTTCATCGGCATCCTCGGGGAGATCATCCTGCGAGGATGTGTTGCTGGAGGAGGGCTGGTCCTCGAGGGAGGCGAGGACGGAGAAGTAGGAGTGCGAGCGCAGCGCAGAGTAGATGGAGTTGACATCGGAGAGGATGCGGCACAAGCGTAGGTAGGCCTCGGCGGGGGTGAGACGTGGAGCTCGGTGGTGAGGTGGTCGAGCTTGTTGAGGACAAGGCAGGGGCGGAGGCGCTCGAGGAAGGCCTGGCGCAGCACGGCGTGTGTCTGGATGTGGACGCCCTTGACGGCGTCGACGAGGATGAGCGCCGAGTCGGAGAGGCGCGCGGCGGAGGAGACCTCGGAGCAGAAGTCGATGTGGCTGGGGGAGTCGATGAGGTTGACCGGGTGCGCCGCGGGGCCGTCGCCGTAGCGGCGGAGCACGGCCAGCGACGCTGCGCAGCTCGTCTTCCCGACGCCTCCCTTGCCCCCGAGCATGTAGTACCTCCGCGTCGTCCGGGACGCCATCTCCTCGAACCCGAGCTCCTCGGCCCCCTCCTTCGCCGACGTGGTGGCCTCCGCCGCCGCGGACGCGCGCAGGCGCAGCGACGCGTAGCGGACGGGGCGCCTGCGCGGGAGGCCTAGGGAGCGGGCCCAGGCAGGCGCCACCAGGGGGAGGCGGCGCGTCGCCGCGTGGATGTGCGGGGAACCTGTCGCCCCTGTGGTGGCTGCCCTGCCTCCGGGGAACGACCTTGTCGTCCTTGACAACGAGGACGCCGTCGGCCTCGTCATCGAGCAGCCGCGGTGGCTCGTGGAGCCCGGCCGCGCTGGGACTCGCGAACGGCGTCGCGCCCGGGACGCAGCTCCCTGGCGGATCCTCTGACGAGGACGAGCGCGGCGGACGTTATTCAACAGTCAGATGTTTATGTTGGCTGAACATTGAACATGTTTCAGGGTGTGCACTCCAACTGTTCACCCAATAAGCTTGTGAAGTCACTATAAAAACCCATAGCCCTGTGACTATAAAAAAGTGATGCTTAATAACTTTGGTTTGGCCCTTTTAACCATGCAGATCTTTCACTTGGTTTTGCTCTTTAATTGATGAGCCTATAATCTTCTGTATGGTTGTTTTATTTCTTTCTGCTACATATTAAGAAATGCTTGAGCAACCTTATTGATTTCCTGTATGTATATTTTCTGCAAATCTGATTGAGTACAAATCAGCCAGGCTAATGAGAATACCTTGGAGCTTAGAAGAAATTTAAGGGATAATCTTTGTAGCAAGCAAGACCTTTTCAAGAGTGGAAGTTTGCTCCTTGGAAGGTACGTCTGATTATTCTCCCTCCACTCATACATGGACAAGATTGAATCAATGCTTTTATTTACTGTCACGAAGAGTTACTCAGCTGAATATGAGAGAAGGTCTATCCTGTAGTAGTTTCCAGATCCACTTTAATGAAGCTGTGAACAACATTTATATTCAAGCTGAAAGAGGCCACTCTTGTTTTATGGGGGCGTGGATATCTCTCGCGACGATTATGGCTATGGAGTTATTTGACATTTTATTATTTACTTTTTTGTAGAAAGATTGACAGTGAGTTGGGCACTTTTGAAGTAAAAGTCATGGACGATGCCACCATTTTGTCATTGACATGCACAAAGGACATACTATTTTGATCCCCTGCCGGCTCCCTTCCTCGAGCTGCTGGTATTGGTATTCCTCTGCTCGCTCCCGGTCCTTACTGGTTTGGCATATGTGACTGCATTTCAACGGCGACCTCCGTCTTGGCTGTCAGCCATTTGTACATAGTGTAGTTCTGAACTTTCCACTTTTTCTGAAACTGTCAGTTCAAATGTATTTATACTTATATTGGATGTTTGGATGTGTGTTTTGTGCATCTTAATTAACCATGGTGCTGTTGTTACTCGGATGGATCGATTTACTAATATATTCATATATGTGTACTTATTAAAAATGACCTTCGTAGCGATGGAAAAATTGAGCATATTATGTGTAGCTATATGATTGCCTTTTTCCACACTTTCTTATGACTTGTGGTCCCAAAAAACCAAAATAATACATCCAACTTACGTATGGTCAGCAATTCTTTTCTTATGGAAATAAATTATAGCATAAAACCGATATTTGCGCCAATCGGCGCAACGGGTCATCTAGTATCCTAATTCCGGAGCAGATGAAAAGCTACCATGTACGACCCAAACAACGTAACTGCAGACCAACAAAAACAATCACGGAGGCTTGCCTTTGTTGGTGAGAGCGCTAATTATGGAGACGAATCGAATCGATAGCACAAAATTTTGACTGATGCCGAAAAATAGTCAGTCGACTGCACAAATCGAAGCACAAAAGAACAGCTAGCGATTTGACTTTTGTCCAATTAAAATTTAAAAATCAGTTGACGGTTGGTTAGCAAGTCTGTAATTAAGAGCTTTACTGGATTGATATTTTTTTTCATTTAGAGGCACTATTCATTTAGAGGCACATCTAAAAGTGCCTCAAATAGTAACCATTTGAGGCACTTTTAATTAGTGCCTGTAAATGATAGTTATTAGAGGCACTATTCAAAAATGCCTCTAAATGAATACTATTTGAGGCATCTAAAAGTGCCTCAAATGGTAACCATTTGAGGCACTTTTTATTAGTGCCTCTAAATGATAGTTATTGGAGGCACTAATCAAAAGTGCCTCTAATGATTACTATTTGAGGCACTTTTAGATGCCTAAGATAATATTCATTCAGAGGCACTTTTGATTATTGCCACTAAATAAAAACTTTTTGAGGCACTATTTCTAAATTGCCATAAAATGCTAAATAATTTGAGGCATTACTTGTAAAAGTGCCTCCAAAAGTAAATATCAGAGGCAGTTTTTAAATTTGCCTCTAGAAAAGTGCCTCGAATTCAAGGACGTGACGTAGTGGAAGTACCTGACAATCCAGGGATAGCCTCCAACAATAAAACGACGAGACAAGATGCACTCGCCATTGGCTGTGGACTGTTTTGTACGCGAGTAGCCTTCAACAACGAGCAAGTGGTACCCACTGTCCGCGCCTGCGTCGACGGGCGACACAGTGGAGACACACAGCTTGCCGTCCGCGATGAGGAACACGCCAGCAGAAGCCATATCAGAGGGTTGATCTGCGAGAATAATGTATAACAACTGTGAGACGGGTTGCAGTACTGTTAGAACAAGCGGGCCAGACGGCAAAAGCCGTCTCACACAAGCATGGTGGGTCTAAAGGCAAAATCAGAAGATGGTCAAATAAATCCCATGGCTCCATTATTAAGAAAAGAAAAAACTGTTTCCAAAATATAATCTATACCAATCAAACAGGTAAGTAGATATATATCATCACCGGACGGACGGACGGTCGGGGAGGTAGGAGATGAGACGATTCGAGGAGGCAGAGAAAATTGCAAAAAACCACCACATTTGGGGCTAGGGCTTCAAAAAACCACCATGTTGCGATTTTTTATCAAAAAACCACCAGCTTCTCGTCAGACAGTCGCAAGGAACACTGATTGGCCGTTTGACACCGGTTAACTGTGTTTCTGCCAGTGGGACCCATTGTCAGGCCGACGTGGCAGGGGGTGACGGTCAGCGCGGCGACGGCCATTAACGGCGCCGTTTACGTCGCCCTACTAGTGGGAACCGGTCAACCGGACCAGTTCATTCTCCCCGCGCTTCCCCTCTCTGTCGAAATGGAACCTGGCGGCGGCGCAGGCCATGGCGGCGGCGCAGGCCATGGCGGCACAGGCCATGGCGGCACAGGCCATGGCGACGCAGCCGGCTACTGGGACGGAAACTCCGCTGGCGATGGCGGTGGTGGCGGTGATGGAGACTGCTGTGGAAGCTCGAACCCTAACTCATCGACGACCTCCCACGGCTTGTCCCCTTGGGCAGCGGCGGCTGTGGCAAATCCGGCGCATAGCTGTCAGTACACCATTGGCATCGGTGCGGTCGAGTAAGTGATCTCTGTCGCTCTCTGTCGATTCATTTTGTTGTGCATCTCGATCTAGATTGGGAAGCTAGGGTTTGCAACTTGCCAGTATAGTCTCTGAAAATATTTTCTGTTCTGTAAATAATTGTAGCCTGGATGATGAGATTTGGGACATAAGATTGAACTTCTATGGCATAGACAATCTTGAAAGGAAATTAGGCAGATCAGACATTACCTTTCTGAACCTGATAGCACTATTGGACACACAGGGATATGGCATAAATGATAAGATGTATTATGTCAAGGATGAGGGTTTAGGGGTTAAAGGGATGGCATTGCTTGATGGGATGGCCAAGGTCTCTGAAATGCTGGCAAAATATGAGCAGACCAAGTGTTGTACAATCACTGTTATCAGGGGCACATGTGAGCTTGATGCACACATTAACATTGCACCAGTTCGACTTGAAGACCAAATTCCTGTTGCAGAGATAGGAGTTCCAGTAGTATACTCAGTTGATACTGCTGGTGTGCTATTTGAGACTCAGCAGAGTGCAGCAGATTCAGAATATATGTACTTATGCACTCAACAGAGCAATAACAAAGGATGTATGCACAAGTATTGTCTCTAAACATGTTCAATTGACATCTACAGGGATTGCTAAATGCTATAAATGCTGTTTTTCCAAACTGTCCTCAGAGGTTTTGCTTAAGACACATTTATGCAAACTTTCAACTTGCTGGTTTTAGAGGAGAAGAGTTGAAAAAATACATGGATGCTGCTAGCTACTCCTACACCAAAAATGGCTTTGACTCAGCCATGAAGAATATGAAGGATGAATGTGAGGAAGCATGGGCATGGCTTAGCAAAATTCCAGAGGAGTGCTGGGCATGTTGCTGTACTAATACTTATGCACTACTACTTATGTGACCAGTTCAGCTGTTGCCAGTAAAATCTGGAGCCATGTTTTATTTTTGTGTGACCAGTTCAGCTGTTGCCAGTACAATCTGGAACCATGTTTTAGTCCTCTTTCTGTTGCCAGTAAACTGGTGGTTCGTTGCAAAAAAACCTGAAGATCAATGTTGACAAAATATAATCAAATTTCAATTTTTTGTTGAATATCACATGCACAACAAGGAAGGCAAATAACTTAATTAGCAGTACTGCATTACATCACACACATGGATGTGTTCACAAGATTACATACTTAACCAGGTTCAAATAACTAACAACAAAGGTTCAGATGGGCTACACATAGTACCCAGATACATGAAACTGCAAATAATAACAACAAAGGTTCAGATGGGCTACACATAGTACCCAGATACATGATACTTGCAAATACTACTTATTCCTCCATAATTTCCTTCATCTTCTTCAGCTTCTGTTTGTTGACTTCACCAGCTTTAAGCAGATCAAAGACGGCGTACTCAAGCTTCTTATTTTCTGCCTTCAGCACATCAATCTGCTTCTGAGCCTCCTCCTTTTCCTGCAAAATCCTCTTGTTCTCTCCCAGCAGAAACTCCTTGTGCTTCACTGACATTCCATCACTGACTGCCTTGCCCAAGTCTACCTGCAATTGTTTTATCTTCTCTTGAAGCTCCTCATTCAATCTAGACAGCTTGTAATTTCGCTCTGTGTGTCCACAAGCTTCTTTAATTCTTGCACCACATTCTTCATCATAAAGTTCCCAAATCCTAACCAAACACTTCTTCAGATGTGGTGGCCACTCTGGATCAATCCAGTTAACAGTTGAACAAACCCCACCACCCTACAATTGTGCGAAAAATTCAGTAATTTGCACTGACAGCTATGCTAACTGAATATATGAACTACAAGCAGCTATTCAGTAATACATAATACTACAAACAGATCTCCAAGAGAGTGAAATACTAACCGGTCTTCCACAACCCAGGAACCTCCGGCCAGTGTTTGCTCCTTCGAATGCGACATATTTCGTCAATTCCTCCCAGTGCTCACAAGTCTGCTTACTATGCATCTCAATGCCGCAGAAATCAGGATCATGGAGGGTTTCGGGCACCTACCACAGAAAAGAACGATAGTAACTGCTCGGAATCCAAGGAAAATCGATGAAATTAAAACTGAGATCGATTCGACAAAATCCCCAATCAGAAACCCTAACCCTAGCCGTGAGATCCAAACGGGGAAAGTAAAACTCACATCAGGGTTAGGGGAGGATTCCCCGTCGCCAACGAACAACGGATCCTCGCTGCTGGTCTCGCCGTCGTTCCAGGACGGCATGGCGGCGCGGCGACGACGGCGGTCGAAGACGAGAGAGAGAGGGAGCGCGTGCGTCAAATGCGGGCCAAGAACACACCGGGGTGGCCTTTGACCTAGCAGACGGCCGCGACGTAAACGGCGCCGTTAATGGCCGTCGCCGCGCTGACCGTCACCCCCTGCCACGTCGGCCTGACAATGGGTCCCACTGGCAGAAACACAGTTAACCGGTGTCAAACGGCCAATCAGTGTTCCTTGCGACTGTCTGACGAGAAGCTGGTGGTTTTTTGATAAAAAATCGCAACATGGTGGTTTTTTGAAGCCCTAGCCCCAAATGTGGTGGTTTTTTGCAATTTTCTCGAGGAGGCAGGGTGCAGTATTCATCTGTTTATCCCCAAAATACCCCTTCAGACCATTTATGTCGACCAAAATAATCGGGAATAGTTACCGCACACGACGTATCTTTTTATCTTCAGCGCTGCAATTTACTCCTCCTCCAACAAGTTTACTAGTACTCCCTCCGTTCCAAAATAGATGACTTTCATTTATCTACATATGGAGGCATTTAGACATCTTTTAGTATATAGATACATCCACATGTAGACAAGTGGAAGTAAGTATTTTGGAACGGAGGGAGTACTACTCCTCTATTCAGATTCCAAACAAAGCGGTGGTTTGCATGCCATGCAAACTAGGGAGAAATTTAAGGTGAAGAGGAGATTAACTAGGGGCAAGGATGGAACTATTTTCGCTGCAGCCATCTTCTTAATCGACGTGCAAAAAAATTTACGACATGTTCACAGGAACGGAGGGAGTAGCATTCTAGCTATTTCCGCACATTTAAATTAATTCGTCTAATTTCTTGAAAGTACATCAAAATTGAAATATAAGTGTATTATAATCTAGTCTTAACATTTCTAAAAATCATTTTAATTATAATTCTTTGTAATAGGCACACAAGTTATTGAAAAATTCAGATCCTTGTTATCAACAGATGTGTCGGCCATTTTGACCACATTTAAAATAGAAATCAAGGAAACCGAAGCATTATTTTGATATGGAGTCATTTTATACGTACAATAGTGTTATAGTTTGATCCTATTTTTTCCCAAAATAATTTTAAGGTACCTAGAAGGATGTACCCACTTGTAGTTGTGCCCGTTCTTGAGGAAAAGAAAACATGTGTCAAGATTTCGCCTCCACTCCTGCCGAGCTTGCGGGTTCGACACTCTCCGCAGCTTTAGGCTTAGTTTGGCAGCGAGGTATTTTTTAAACAACAATATTTCTATGCCTAGCGGAGCAATACTTCAGTTTTGGAAAAAGATATCCAATCCTCACTTCATATACTTCAAAAATAGTGCAACTTTCTAAATATTGAAGTATATGAAACTATAGTTTTGGCCAAAAGCGAACACCTCAAAGTATTTGATACTTCAGTATTTCTAGAAACTGAAGTATTCGCTCCCAGACGGGGCCTTATTTTTTGTTGTAACTTGTTCCTCCGTGGAATAAACCTTTAATTAGAAAAGACTGCTTAGACTATTCGACCGCATAGGATAATTTTGGGATACAGTTTGGGAGGAGAGGAACACGATGTTATAGGAAAATAAACGATGAACAAAAGCAAGATCAACTAAAGAGGACACACTATTTTTAACGTGGATAACCCTTCCAGTGAGGAAGAGAAAAAACCACGGGCACCTACCAGCTAATCTTTACTATGATCGGGTGAGGTTACAAACACCAGGGATTTACAACGTGTGACTTATGCCAAACGGAGGCTTAAAAGATATGTTAATAGTCGTCTTGACCTAATCTATGTCGGTAACGATCCGCTTCGCGTCGGCCCAGCTTCCCGACGAGGCCTCGCTTCGCTCCGTCGGAACTTAGCTGCCTTTATATAAATTTGGATCACCATGAAATAACACTCAATTTGAGAAAATCTTCATCTTGTAGCATGAAATGAACCTTTACCCTAAAACAACAAAAAAAAAAACATTTTTGGCGCCAACTATCCTCTTGGGCTAAACAGTGATGCCAACTAAGCTTGAGCAAAACTCAAACTTAGCAACAGAAAATGACTTTGTCATCATATCAGCATTATTATCATGAGTACTAATCTTATATACCTTTAATTTACCTTGAGGAACAATCTCTCGGATATAATGATACTTGACGTCAATGTGCTTTGTTCTCTCTTAGAACATCTGATTCTTAGTAAGATATATGACATTTTGACTGTCATAGAATACACCAATGCTAGAATTATCTCTACATAGCTCAGCATACAAACCTTTCAACCAAACTGATTCTTTACATGGTTCAGCAATAGCCATGGACTCAGCCTCAGTAGTAGATTGTGTAACAACAACCTGCAAGGTAGCCTTCCAGCAAACATCACATCCACCAACAGTAAATACATAACCTGTGAGGGACCTCCTCTCATCCAAGTCGGCAGCAAAATATGAATCTACATAGCCTGCGAGTCCCTCACCAGTCTTGCCACACAGCAGTGTCCTCAAGGTACCTGAAAAATCCAATGAACAACTTTCCAATGTTCTTTATCAGGATTAGCCATGTATCGACTGATCAAACTCATAGCATATGAAAAATAGGACAAGAACAAACTATAGCATACATCAAGGAACCAACAACGCTAGAATACGGAACTTGTGACATGTACTCAATATCTTCATCAGTACTAGGACACTGCAACGCTGAAAACTTGAAGTGAGGAGCAATAGGTGCAATAACAGACTTTGCATCAAGCATGCTAAAAGGATAAAGAACTTTCTTAATATAATTTTCCTGACTAAGAAATAACAAACAAGATTTTCTACCTCTTGTAATTTCCATACCTAGTATTTTCTTAGCAGGAATAAGATCCTTTATCTCAAACTCACTACTCAATTGAGCCTTAAAAGTAGTGATATCTTTCTTACTCTTGGTAGCAATCAACATATATATCATCAACATATATCAACAAGTATATAGGGGATCTATTAGCAAACTTGAGGAGTATGTATTGTTCGGAATTGATGCATACCGTTTTGCTTCCGCGGCCCCCCATGGGCGATGCGCTGAGTGATTCACCTCCCATGCACTGTCGGCGGAGCGCAGCAGCGCTCCTCCCAGCTTGAGCTAGCCACGAGGAAGGCGACCGGTGTGTCCAGCTCGCGATTCTGGGCCCTCGCCAGAGAGAGCTGTAACGAAGAGCAAGACCTAGAGCAAGAAGACTACACTTCCTCCCCAAGATCCGGCCCAACACAGAGGGTGTTGGGGTATTTACTCGGCCATGCCTGGACCAAGGTCCATGATCGGAAGACGGGAGCTTCAGCGTGCCGCAGGACGGCATTTGCTCTGGGAGTACGAGGCCCCCGATGTGGTCAGGGTGACCATGGCGGCGCGTTCATGTTCCCCTTTGGGCAAACGACCAGTCCAACGTTGATCACGTCGTCCGATGTGGCAGCGATGCCGCCTTCACTGTCTCCGAATTCGCAGAGTTCGGGGACACTGGGAGGGGGCCAATCTCCGCCGCGACGACGCCAGTGGGTGCACCGCGAGCTAGGGTTTGTGAGAAGGAGACGATGTCGTCCCAAGTGGACCCTCCATAGCAGGGTGGGCTGTAGTGGGCCGTCCGCCTGGCCCAGCTCTAGCCCAAATTGTGGTTAGGGGTAACGGGCCACCTCGTACCGATTCGGTGGAAGTCCCAGTGGGGGATGGTGGGCCGTAGCCGAGCCCAAGTCTCAGCTCCTCACCACCCTTGGACCCATACTCAAGTGGAGATGGGTGCCGCGGGGAACCCTAGATCCATTTCTTTCCTTCCCCACCTCCACTGCCAACGTGCGGCGCTGGTTCGCCAGATCCAGATCCAGAGCCTACCTCCCTCGTTTCCTTGCCTCCCCCATCACTTCCCAAAAATGAACTTATATATGTACTAGAAATGTATATGTATATGTACTACAAATTCGATCATACATACTAGAAATGTATATGTACTTGTATTATTTGTTCGTAATTTTTAGAGACCCAAAAATGAACTTTTCGTTTTTTTTTTTTGTAAATAGCAGAATCACGGGTGTCCACGTTCCGAAAGGACTTTTCGGAAATCAAACTGCAAAAAAATAACTGGCTACGGCAGCAACCAAACTTGGCCTATCAAGATTGCTATATTGTGGACAAACCAAAACAACGTGCAATATAAATTGTGACTATCTTATATCCATTGTTTGAGTTCAATTATATTTCAAATTTAAACGAAATTTCGTAGATTTGTCCGGAATAATTTTCAAAATATTTACTCTCTTTTCTCTACGTTGAACTCATCTTCTCCGGTGGCTGCTGCTTGTGGAGCTGTGGCCTTGGGAACCTCTTGCGGTCGATACCGACCACGGGGTAGTTTTGTGTACACTGGTGGTGTTGGACGATAAGCTGCTTTACTGAACCTGTCTGACCCAAACGGACTGTATACGGGCGACATTGGTCGGTATGGATGATATGCCGACGATACTGGCCTGTATGTAGGGAGTGCTGGATGAGACTGATATACCGGCGATACTGGTCTTAATGTAGGCGATATTCGACTGTATGCAGGGAGCGATGCACCGTCAAATTTTCCTTCGGTCGTTTTGTACTCCTGAAACGGGGGTGGGGACGGAATCACGATCCCCGTACCGTTGCTGGGGTCGACAACATGTCCGGCGAAGATGACTGCGTCTGCATCTGACCCCTCCTTGATGATGAAGAAGGCAAACGGGTGGTCGGCGACGAAATCCACTCTCCGCGACAGATCAGGACTGTATGTCGGACTACAGCAAGGTGTACATGTCACAGCGGCAGCTCTGGTTCCTTCCTCGTTGACCTGGATGACAGCCTTGTGGAAGACGTCGTCCACACGGAGTGGCAGGCCGGAGCCATCGTCCTCCAGCATCTCGGAGAGGTCGGCCATTGGAGTGAAAGGTAGCCGGAGCCCCAGGTCGTCGAGGACGTCCGTGACTCTGCTCTCAAAGGAGAGCTCGAACTTGGGCACCCAGAACCGGCCGACGCTGACCATACTTTCCGGCAGGTGCTCGCGCAGGAAGCCTGGGGACGACGTGACCTTGTCGAGCAGGCTCCCCAGGCCGTCCAGCGCGTCCGGGAGGAAGATGCACATGCAGTGGCGGAACCGGGTGTAGGGTAAGCTGTCGTTGTAGCGTAGCTTGAGCACCTTGAATCCGTCGTGCTCCGCGATGTAGTGGCGAGAGTAGTTGGTCATGAACGGGACACCAACGGCGGCGCCGTCGAGCCGGTAGAAAAGCCTGCTCATGGTCTGGCTCTCGTAGAACGGCAGATCCCACTTGCCTCTGAAGTATACGGCGTTGGCCAGCACGAGCTTGGTGCCCGGGTCTAGGGGTCCCGGAGGAAGGGCGGACGTGATGAGTTTCCTCGTGGCGTCCGCGGCCCACGCGTCGATCCGCCGCCTTGCCTGCTCTGGGTCGTTGAGGAAGTCGACGACGCTGGCCTCGGCTTTGTACGTGCCGACGACGGCGTCGCGGTAGGCCGGCTTCAGCGGCGTCGTCAGATCGCTCCATACGCCGTACGCGAACGCCACGCTCGGCCCGCCGGACTCAGATGTGTCCCTGAGTGGGCCGGCCACGAGGCGCGTCACGGAGTCCGCTAGCTCGCGGCGCGACCGCGCGCCGAGGACGCGGAGGACCTCTCCAAGGGTGTCCCCGCCGGCGCCGGCAGCCAGGAGCGCGAGGACGGCGTAGATGGAGACCGGCGAGAACACCAGGTTGCTCTTGCAGTTGGCGTCCGCGAGTCGCTTGGTGAGGCGGGCAGCGAGATCGGCCATGCCGGACTGCTGCGTCTCCATGATACGTATGGATGGACAAGGCAGAGATTATTGATGAAAAATCTGGGTAGCCTCCGGGCTGATATATATGGGGGCAGGGGTAAGTCGGTTGTGTGTGTCTTTTTGTGTGCAGTAATCCGTTGTGATTTAGGAGTCCCCATTGGATCATATTTACTGGAAAAGTTTTCGAAAGGAAATCAGACATTTTATTCTCATATTCCTCGTGCACTTGGCATCGGCAAGTAGGAGATGAAATATTGATGTCAGTTACATTTGAACACACGTGAAGCAATGCAGAGAGGGAAATTGACAGACGTGGGTAAATGATGCTGAACTTTGATTCCCAAGCGACTCTGCAACTTGTAATAGATCATGGCTGCAACTTCCCTGGCCTTCTCCTCTATACTGCACCACGAGGGCTGCAGAAGACACTGCAAAATACCCTCGTAAACAGGGATAGTCCTGTTCACTTCTTCTAGCCTTATCTTCGGAATTGGCAGTCAGCTGAAGTATACCTGTCAATGGCACAAAAGACTCATCCAACCATTAGATTCTCCACATCACCAGGTGTGTTTCATTTTGACCATCGTGGAAAGGCTGATTCGAATCTCTTACCACTACGGGAGAACCTATTTTCAGGGGCACTTCCCTTGAAACATTTTTCTAAACGGTTCCTAAAAATAGTTTTAAGGGGCATCTTTTAGCAAGTTTCTCTAAAAATACGATTTATGGAGATAGTTCTTTGGAAATGTCTCTAAAAATGCAATTTATAGGGGCACTTCTTTGAAAGTGCCTATAAAAATTCAATCTATAGGGGCACTTTTTTTAAAAGTGCATCTGAATTTATAAGGGCACTTCTTTAAAAGTGTCTCTAAAAATACGATTTATAGAGGCACTTTTTAAAACTGCCTCTATACATGGCGACGTGGGAAGAAACTGGTGAGTTGCACAATCAAACATAAATCCCGAGAAAAAACCAGATCGCTCCTAGAGGCTGGAGGTGGGCTCGAAAGGAGAAATCAGACCATGCATCCCGTCCACCTCAACCTACGGGCCTCACCGCGGGGAGACCGACGATGGCGAAGGCGCGCCGCGGCCGCTCGCTATCCTCTTCGGGATCCTCCTCCTCCCGTTCTGCCATCCTACCCCTCGCCTCCGTCGCCCGTCTCCGCGTCCTCGCCGATGACATCGTGCTGATCGCCGGCCTACTCCTTGCATGCCGTGTCCACACCGTGCGTCATAGCTCGGTCGTGGCCCTCAAAGGGCAACATGCCTCTCCGCTCGCGGGCCCAGGAGTTGGTGACATGGGTCGCGAGCTTACTGTCTTTGATGCGTGAGAGCATGTATCCCGAGGAAAAGGCGCCCGCGACTCTTGGGGAACTCGTGGAGATCTTCTGCGAGGAACGTGATCCCCTAGGCGAGTACAACCGTGCTCATACATAGTATGGTGTGGAGACCACTCTGCTTCTAGCCATAGGACATGGTCTCGAAGGAAACCTCGACAAACTTACTTTGGAGTTTCCGAAGGGACCTGACGGTCGGGAGGTGAACCTCGCGCCCTTTGAGCCTCGTGCAAAAGAACTAGTCGAGCAGCTGTCTGTGATGATGGCACAACGCGCCGCTGCAACTGCAACTGCACAAGCTGTGGCTGCGTGTGCTGCTCCGCCCTCTTAGACTAAGGTGATTTAGTCTTTTGCGCTTTCGATTTGTAATGAAATTATTGGAGGCAATGTTTACGAGTTCCTCTAAAAGTAATCTTTGAATGCAGTTTTCAAAAATGCCTGATATGTGTACTTTACAAGTCACTGCAAAGTGCCTCAAAAGATATACTTTTGGAGGCACTTCAAAGTGCCTCAAAAGATATGCTTTTGGAGGCACTACAAAGTGCCTCAAATGGTATATCATTCGAGGCACTCGAAATTGCCTCCAATGGTAGCATTTGAGGCACTCAATAATGCCTCAAATGGTATATCATTTGAGGCACTCAAAACTGCCTCAAATGACCACCTTTTCAGGCATTATTGAAAAATGCCACAAAAAACTTTTAACGACACGAGTAAATGCTGCACTTTTTTTTGCCTCAAAAAACTTTTTATGGCATTTATTGGACTTTTGGAGGCATTATTAAATGCCTCCAATTCCAGTACGTGATGTAGTGATTCTTGCCATCCTGGGTTTCAATTATCTGCCACGAACCATGCTATTCTTGTTGGAGCCAACGAGTCTAAGTATTCTGCGTTTATACCATGGCAGGTATACTTTCGTGGCTCTTTTCCTTTTCCCAAACTAATCTTACCTTTGCATTTTCTAACCATAAATAGCAACAGATTTTTTCGAATGCCCATAAATTGCACAATAATGGTCTAGTCTTACCTATGCATTTTGTAATCATTATTTGATTATCTATTTTGGGGTTCCTATGTTTTTTCAATTTCTATGATCAAACACCTAGTTTTCCAGAATCCCAATAACTTCAGATTCTTCTGATCTATACATATATTTCTATCTTATTCATATGTTTTTCTGTTCCTACGTTTTCATAAAATGGTGAATCAAAGTGCCCCTTACGCATTGTGGCTTCGGAGTATAGTTGCACCCCAAAACATGGTAGAAATAGATATGTTCCCGTGAAGTTTCATGCTATCTTTAATCTTATGAAGTAACATGCTTAATTAAGACCACTAATAGTTGAAATTAACATAGAGTTGTATCATACACATGACATTAGTATATGACTATGTGTTACTTTCTTTATACTCGGTGACATCATAAGTGTGGTAATATATAGAGAGATTTATTTATTATTTGTAGAATCTTAATGTAAATTTGTGGACTATATCTATTATTCACATATTTTCTAGTAATATGTCTTATGATAATGTGACATAGAATGTTACCACTATCACCTCTCTTTCTTAATTAATTGTTGTAACACATTCGTTTTATTGTCAACATGGACTGTATGATAGTAGTTATGTTACTCCCACTGTGGGAGGTCTAAGCCACGAGATGAGCACGAAAGGGCTAGCTCTTCCTTTTTCTATACCACTTCCAATGCAAGCAGCATTTTGATAAAAAGCCTTTGGTTTTAAAGCTAGTTGTACTCGTAGGAACTCCACACTAGTAGAAAAAGGGTCTTTCGGAAGGAGGCCAAAAGCAATTAGTCCCGATTCGGCAACAAACCGGGATCAATGCCCGGCATTGGTCCCGATTCGAGCTGCCAGGGCCCCGTGAGGCATTGGTCCCGGTTCGGATGGGGTCATTCCTCCCGGTTCGTGCTACGAACCGGGACTAATGCTCCCCTCCCCTGCCTATATATGCACCCAGCCAGCCAGCTTCTTCTCCTCTTTTTTTTCTTGCTAGGAGGTGTGAGATGTGAGTGCTAGTTTGTTATCCTTTGTTATGCACTAGAGGTGTTCGATGAAATGCCCGAGACACACTTAAGTTCACACAAAATGATATGAGGTGCCCGAGCCACAGTACTTAAGCTTTCTCCTCTCTATTTCCTCCGATCGATCGAGGTTAGCAACCTTGTCCTTTTCATCTGTAATTGATACAAATATTGCATGTGTCGATGTACGGTAGTCATTTCACTATTCAAAATGTTATTCTGATGGTACTTGATAAACCTAATTATATGATGTGCAGATAGATGAACGGCAGCGATGGATGTACGGCGACCGACGCAGTCCCGATTTTATTGCAGGCCTGCATAAATTTCTCGTTGTGGCTGAGGCAAACAAAGAGGATGGTTTTATGCCTTGTCCATATGTGGACTGTCGGAACGTCAAGGAGCACTCTTTCTCGAGAACCCTTCAAGGCCACCTGCTTCGAAGAGGTTTCATGCCCAGCTATAATTGTTGGACCAAGCACGGAGAAAGAGGGGTTATGATGGAAGACAATGGAGAAGAAGAGGATGATGACAACTATCCTCTATTTCCTGAAGAATATGGTGATACTGTGATGGAAGACAATGCAGAAGAAGGAGGTGAAGAACAACGGGCATCAGATGAGCCCGTTGATGGTCTTGGTCGGGTCATTTCTGATGCAAAGCGAGAATGCGATACAGAAAAGGAAAAGCTGAAGTTGGAGGCCATGCTAGAGGATCACAAAAAGTTACTGTACCCAAATTGCGAAGATGGCAGCACAAAGCTCGGTACCATACTGGAATTGCTGAAATGGAAGGCAGAGACTGGTTTATCTGACAAGGGATTTGAGAAGTTACTGAAAATAATGAAGCCGAAGCTTCCAAAGGATAACGAATTGCCCGAGACTACGTACGAAGCAAACAAGGCTATCTGCCCTCTAGGATTAGATGTGCAAAAGATACATGCATGCCCTAATGACTGCATCCTCTACCACGGTGAGGAGTACGAGAATTTAGATGCATGCCTGGTATGCACTGCACTGCGGTACAAGATCAGACAAGATGACCCTGGTGATGTTGAGGCCGATGACGAGCCCCCCAGGAAGAGGGTTCCTGCTAAGATTATGTGGTATGCTCCTATAATACCACGGTTGAAACGTTTGTTTAGAAACAAAGAGCATGCCAGGTTGTTGCGATGTCACAAAGAAGAGCGTAAGAAAGAGGGGAATTGAGACACCCCGCCGATGGGTCGCAGTGGAGAAAAATCGAGAGAGAGTTCTCGGACTTTGCAGGTGACGTAAGGAACTTATGGTTTGGTCTAAGTATAGACGGCATGAATCCTTTTGGGGAGCAGAGCTGCAGTCACAACACGTGGCCCGTGACTCTATGTATCTACAACCTTCCTCCTTGGTTGTGCATGAAGCGGAAGTTCATTATGATGCCAGTGCTCATCCAAGACCCGAAGCAACCCGACAACGACATTGATGTGTACCTAAGTCCATTATTTGATAAACTTTTGCAGTTGTGGGCCAAACCAGGTGTACGTGTGTGGGATGAGCACAAACAGCTGGAATTTGACCTACGAGCGTTGCTGTTCGTAACCATCAATGATTGGCCTGCTCTTACTAACATTTCAGGACAGTCAAACAAGGGATACAACGCACGCACGCACTGTTTAGATAAGACTAAAGGTACATATTTGGAAAAATGTAACAAGGTTGTGTACCTGGGGTGTCGTCAATTTTTTCCAAGCAATCATCCCGTAAGAAAGAAAGTCAAGCATTTTAAAGGTGAGGCAGATCACCGAAAGAAGCCTAACCTCCCTGATGGTGATACTATATTTGGTATGGTCAAGGACGTAGAAGTAATCTTTGGAAAGGGTCCTGGCGGTCAATCTGTTCCGAAAGACATCGCTACCGGACACGCGCCCATGTGGAAGAAGAAATCTATTTTTTGGGAGCTACCCTATTGGAAAGTCCTAGAGGTCCGGTCTTCAATCGATACGATGTACGTGACGAAAAATCTTTGCGTGAACCTGCTAGGCTTCCTGGGCGTGTATGGAAAGACAAAAAATACACCAGAAGCACGGGAGGACCAGCAACGTATGAAAGACCCATACAGCAAGCACACGGATAAAGGGCGTCATTACTTAAGCAGCTATGCTCTTACCAAAGCAGAGAAGTAAATCTTTTTGAATGCCTGAGCAGTATCAAGGTCCCAGCTAGCTTCTCGTCAAATATAAAGGGAATAATAAATATGACAGATAAAAAATTCCAAAACCTGAAGTCTTATGATTACCACGTGATTATGATGTAGTTGCTTCCGGTTGCATTGAGGGGGCTTCTACCAGAAAATGTTCGAGTACCCATTGTGAAGCTATGTGCATTCCTCAATGCAATATCTCAGAAGGTAATCGATCAAGAAAGTCTGCCAAGGTTACAGAGGGATGTTGTCCAATGTCTTGTTAGTTTTGAGTTGGTGTTCCCCCCATCGTTCTTCAATATTATGACGCATCTCCTGGTTCACCTAGTCGACGAGATTGCCATTCTCGGTCCTGTATTTCTACACAATATGTTCCCCATTGAGAGATTCATGGGAGTCTTAAAGAAATATGTTCATAACCGTGCTAGGCCAGAAGGAAGCATATTCAAGGGCTATAGAACAGAGGAGGTCATTGAGTTCTGTGTTGACTTTATTCCTGACCTTAAGCCGATTGGTGTTCCTGAATCGCGGCATGAGGGGAGACTTCGTGAAAAAGGCACGCTATGAAAGAAAGCAATGATATGTAGGGACAGGCATTCATTCACTCAAGCACACTACACAGTTCTACAAAGTTCCACCTTCGTGGCTCCGTATATCGAGGTACACAAGAATATTGTACGCTCCAAAAACCCGGGTAAGCCTGACTCCTAGATTAAAAAAAAACACATGGAGACTTTCGGTAGTTGGTTGCGATTACATCTCATGAATAACACCATTGTTGGAGATCAGCTCTACTTGTTGGCCGCGTCACCATCTTCGATTGTATTGAATTTCCAAGGGTACGAGATAAATGGGAATATATTTTACACGATCGCCCAAGATAAAAAGAGTACCAACCAAAACAGTGGTGTTCGCTTTGATGCAACAGACGAGAATGGGCAAAATGACACATACTATGGTTACATAGAGAAGATATGGGAACTTGACTATGGACCTATTTTTAAGGTCCCTTTGTTTCGGTACAGTTGGGTCAACATGAATGGAGAAGGGGTAAAGCACTACAACATGACCCGCCCTACAGCAACGCATCAGTCTGTATCTAAAAGCCCATATAAGCGTTGCAGGTGCATTCTCCAACATGCTAAGATATAAACCAACGCATACTCGTGCGTTGGTAACTAGTCCACAAAGCGTTGGAAAGTAGCAACGGGGTTCAGCCAACAATTGCATGCGTTGGTACAACCTATACGTGGTAAATCATTTATTTTCGAATTAAATATTATTTTCTGCACTGAATAGTTTGTGCTGTTCAAAAAATGGTAGTATATTTAACTGAGTGACAAAATATACTTTAACATAGACATACCACATCACACAAATCACAAAATAAAAATGCATTGTGAAGATAAAATTCAATATTTATTATTAGAATCACCATTCTGTACATGAAAACAATTTGAAGAGTACACAGCATACAATATAATATTTCTTTCAAATATGATCTATCTAATCTTATAATATTCCGTCTGACTTCAGACATGCTCCGCCCTGACATCCAAATATAGAAAGCCACTGCTGATCTTTCATAGAATACTCATCTCTTGGGCCTATGAGAACAAAATTTAAATTTCAGTATCGAAGAGGCAAAAAAGGAGCAAGGGTATAGGGAATTCTACAACATATTTTCACAAAAACATGCAAATAGGATATTCTTAACTAGTTAAGATGTCAAACGACATACAATTTCGCACGACATTGTTTGTAGGGAAAATCATAAATATGCTAGTCGTTACATGGTTTCACCTTTCGCATGCACAGTATGAATCGATATATGGTCACAGTAAGAAATACTTTACCATATTTCCATATAATGGTCACATGCATGAACAAGTAATCAGAGTTTTTACTCTCATGCAATTACAACCAAGACAGTTCACAAGCTAAAAGGGAAGTAGTTAAAGACAATAAAACACATCAGATTTTTTTCTTTCTATATTTCTCATATCTCCTTCATGAAAGACCATCCTTGCATGTTCATAGTTTATTTCATTTAGATAATGATTAGAGTAACTATATACAAAGAAAAAGAAAACACTGTAGTGATTGGCTGATACCTTGACTTGCTCCTTTCAGCTCTACCATGCACTGGCATTCACTACTAGGAAACTAACTATAGGTGGAAGGTCTTTTTGTGGCGCACCAAAGATGCCGTGCGCCAGTACTAATATTCTGTGGCGCACTATTTGTAATGCGCCACAGAAAGATGACATTTTCTGTGGCGCATTCCTATCCAGTGCGCCACTAAATTGTCACTTTCTGTGGCGCACTTGTTCCCATGCGCCACAGAAAACACGTGGGCCCCACCACCAACGGCTGGATGGCATCCTACCACGCCATTTCTGTGGCGCATGAAGTTTGATGCGCCACAAAAAGTTTTATTTCAGTGGCGCATCTGGAAGTATGCGCCACAGAATATTGTGTGGGCCCGGCACCAATGATTGGGGTGAGGTGTTTCTGTGGCGCATGGGGAAGGATGCGCCACAGAAATATTCATTTCTGTGGCGCATGGAACCACATGCGCCACAGAATGTCTTTCTATATATACAAAAAGGGGCAGCCTCCCACCCACCACCCCCATTGTCTTCTTCTTCCCCTCTCCTCCCACCTAGAGCAGCTCGTGTTCCTCCTCCCTCCCACCCCATTTTGCTCATACTTTTCTCCATTCTTTGTAGTTAAACCTACTTTATTTGATAGGTACTTGGTGAGGGGGCCGGGGGAGGCTCCATATATACTCTACTCCTCTCCCAAATACATCTCTTTTTCTCTCCAACACCGCACACTCTCTCTCATCGATCGCGGTCACGTCTCGGTGACAAATCTACTAGGTGAGTATAGTTGGATGGACATGCATATGCATGTTTTGTGTGGCCGGCACAAAACATGCATATGAAGGGGCGGTTTGCACGATGGCATCTCGTTTGTTTGTTGTGCTCCGACCATCGTGTCGTGGAGATGTAGATATTTTTGTGAAATGCTTGCAGGTACCCCGAGAGGCCCTTGAGATTGCCGGAACGTCGATTAACTTCCGTTCCGGCGAATTCGGGCACTCCATATGTCCCTTTTTTAGCAAAGGTCATGCCGAAATTTTTAAAATTTCGGCACGACCTTTGCTGAAAAAAAGGGACATATGTGTGTGTGTGCGCGTGTGCACATTGCGGTTTTACTTAACATACTCTCGTTTCTTATTTCTGCTTTTTTCTATATATAGCAACCATGGTCATCAAGATGAGCTCTAGTCAAATCGGTAGATACAAGGAAGAAGCAAAGGCGGACATGATTCGGTGCAACAGGCACCAGATAAGATGTCCGTGTCGAACATGCAAACTCGTGAGCTGGATCGACCCTGATTCCGGACAATTGGAGGAACATCTGCTCAGGCGCGGTTTCTGGATAGGCTTCAACAAGGCGCCGACAGCAAATGGTGCGCATGAAAACGAGGGCGGACATGGTTATCATGACGAAGGAGATGCAGGCGGACAAGATCATCATGACGAAGGAGATGCCGGCGGACAAGATCATCATGACGAAGGAGATGCCGGCGGACATGGTCATGATGAAGGAGTAGATGATGGTGGAGAAGACGCGGACACGCAGACCTCGCTAACTTCGGCCTTGCAGGACCCTCATGTTCAAGAACTCCTACTCAAGGAGACGAGCGACGCCAGAGGTGCAGCCAGAGAGAAAGCCAAGCTGGAGCAAATGAAGAAAGACGTGATGACTCCATTGTATCGTGATTGCCGGCCCCAACATACGCGCTTGCATGTAACGCTTGATGCTCTACAGATGAAGGAGGAAAACAGATGGACCGACGTCAGCTTCAGTAAGCACCTAAAATTCTGGTACGATCGTCTTCCCGAGGGGAACACATTGCCAAGCAGTATCGAGGAGGCCAAGAAAGTCGTGTGCCCTTTTGACCTACCGTACGAGAGATACCATGCCTGCATCAATGATTGCGCAATTTATCGGGGCGTGTACAAGGACAGAACCACATGTCCGGTGTGCGGCCAGGGACGGTACAAGAGTGGGAACAAGAATGTTCCTCGAAAAGTGGTATGGTACTTTCCTCTCATTCCCCGTCTGCAGCGGTATTTCGTGGACCCTAAGGAAGCAAAGCTCATGCAATGGCACGCGAAAAGGGAGAAGCCCGAAGAAGATCCGGAGAAGGGCGTGATCCTGACACACCCTTCAGACGCTTGCCAGTGGGAAGCATTGGACATGGCCTTCGAACATTTCGGGCGCGACGCAAGGAACGTCAGGCTGGGTATGAGCACCGATGGACTCAATCCGTTCGGTAACCAGAGTAGCACGCATAGCACCTGGCCCGTGTTTGTATGGCCTTACAACCTTCCCCCGTGGTTGTGCACGAAGCAAAAGTACATACACATGAGTATTCTCATTCAGGGGCCGAAACAACCTGGTACCGACATACATCTATATCTCGCGCTATTGAAAGAGGAGTTAGCCAGGTTGTGGGAGACGCCAGTCCGTACGTGGGACGCCTACACTGGAGATTATTTCGATATGAGAGCCGCGTTGCTCATGACGGTGCAGGACTATCCTGGTTGCTCATATGTATCAGCACAGGTAGGCCATGGATTCTGCGCATGTGTCAGGTGCATGGATAAGACCCCGCATCTCCATCTACCAAGGGATCCCGGGTCTTCGAAAACCGTGTTCCCAGGGGCTCGAAGGTGGCTTCGCATGGATCACCCGTGGAGGAAACGCGGTGATTTGTTCAATGGTAAAGAAGAGCTCGAAAGAGCCCCGTGCCCGAGGAGCGGCGAAGAAATCGACGAGCTTTTGAAAAATTGGGAGGAGTGCCCTGCGCCGGGAAAGAAGCGATCGAGGGTAGACCCCCTGCTGGGTGTATGGAAAGCGAGGTCTGTTTTCCACGACTTGTAGTACTGGAAGGTACTCCACACGCCCCATAGCCTCGATGTAATGCACATTACCAAGAACGTTACCGAGAGTCTGCTTGGCACTCTTTGCAACATGTCCGATAGGACCAAGGATGGGACGAAAGCAATATACGATCTGAAATGGCTTGGCATAAGGAAAGATCTTCAGGCACCCGATAGTGATGACGACGATGATGATGATGATCAGACGGAAGGGACTCAAGGTCGCCGCAAAAGGGTAAAGAAGAACGCGGTGGTGCTTCCCGCTGCCTGCTTCACTATGAGTCCGCAGGAGATCGAGAAGTTTTTTAGGTGCCTCCTAGGAGTCAAATTTCCTCACGGTTACGCGGGGAAGATAAGCAGATATCTGGACGCAATGAAGAAGAGGTTCAGCGGGATGAAGTCTCATGACTGTCACGTGCTGATGACGCAGATACTCCCCGTTGCGATCCGAGGGCTAATGGACGAGCATGTCCGTGATACGCTGCTTGGCCTTTGCAACTTTATCGACTTCATCAACAGGAAGTCGATTGGCGTGAGGCAGCTCCACAGGCTACAAG
The DNA here is from genome assembly GCA_012064385.1 of Puccinellia tenuiflora. Lineage (NCBI taxonomy): Eukaryota > Viridiplantae > Streptophyta > Magnoliopsida > Poales > Poaceae > Puccinellia > Puccinellia tenuiflora. The sequence continues at coordinate 242,339 of QRDG01000503.1, read as the reverse complement.
AAGAAATCGTGGTGATATTATGCGCGCTCGAGATTTACTTCCCGCCCGCATTCTTTGATATCTGCGTGCATCTCCTTCTCCATGTCGTTGATGACATCAGGCAGCTCGGGCCGACGTTCCTGCACTACATGATGTCGTTCGAAAGGCAGAACGGTGTCATGAAACGATACATCCGCAACAGGTCCCGTCCAGACGCAAGCATGGCCAAGGGCTTCCTGACCTACGAGTGCATCTCCTTCTGCCAGAATTATCTGAGCACCGAGAACCAGGATGTTGGTCTGCCAATCAGGACGCACCTCGGCAGGCTCGAGGGATTTGGTCACCGCAAGGGCTACCGCTCACTCCATGTCGACATTCATGGTCGACAAGATGACTTCAACAGGGCTCATCGGGTCACGCTACAACACTTACAATTGATCGAACCTTGGGTGGAAGATCACAAAAGCTTAATCGAGCAGAATTACATCGACCTGGGCCGACCGAGGAAGAAGGGAGACGTAACCAGAGAGCACAACTCCAGCTTCACGCGTTGGTTCAAGAAAAGGCAACTGGTTCTAGCAAAGAGCATACCGCCAGCTACGGAAGATGAAAAACTCATATTCTCCTTATCACAGGGCCCCGGGCACAACGTAAATACCTATCAGACCTACGACATTAGCGGTTACAGATTCTGCACCGAGGAAAAGGACAGGAATAGCGAATATCAAAACTCAGGAGTAACTATGCTATCCTACGGCGATGACGAGGCTACTGTGAAGGAAAGATTCTTCGGAAGGATCGAGGAGATATGGGAGCTCAACTACTGTGGACAGTTGGTGCCAATGTTCCGAGTGAGATGGGCCAAGGACGTCGTCAAAGAAGACCGGTATTTCACCACCATGATAATACCCGATGCCAAATCGAAGAACGCCTCCACGAAAAATGAGCCATGGGTACTCGCTAGCCAAGTCGAGCAATGCTTCTTCATTACCGACCCGTCAAAGCCTAGCCGTGTTGTCGTGAGGAGGGGCAAGAGGAGCATCATCGGAATGGAAGGAGACGCCAACGAGGAAGACTTGGACAAGAACGGCGATCCGAAGATCGAGGAGGAATTCGACAAGTACTTTGACATGCCTACTACTAGCAAAGAAAGACGGAAGACCTCCCTACCTACTAAAGGTTGTCCGTTCACGCGAAGAAATCTCAAGGTGCCCGGCCTAAAGTATTCAACCGCGAAGAAGGGAAAGAAGAGAAGCTAGCTCGGAACCGAGACGAAGAAGATCGACTTTTTTGGTGTATTTAATTTGTGTGTGTGTGTGTGAGACAATGCAAGCATATTTATGTATTCAATGAATATGTATGAGAGACATTGTGTGTGAGACAATGCAAGAGCATATATATGTATTAAAATGAATTGAATATGTATGAGACATTGTGTGTATTTTGTACCAAAAATTAAAGAAATAAAAAGTGAGACAGCAGCCAGGATTTGAACTGTAGGCCAGGGAATTCTGTTGCGCACCAACTAGAAGATGCGCCACATAATCTAGAATTTCTGTGGCGCATTACCTAGAAAATGCGCCACAGAAAGGAAAGATTTTGTGGCGCACCAACTAGAAGATGCACCACAGAATTCTCGGGCCTCCACTTACATGTGGACCCTCCCCCGCGCTGCCCTTTCTTCCCCAAAATTTTCCACGATTCCTGCGCGCGCTTAGCTCGACGAACCACCCTCGCCGCCGGCAACCCGACGCCACCGCCGCCACCGGAGCCGCCCCTGTCTCCCCGAGCCTCCCCTCGGCCGCCTCTTCCTCCCCTCCACCGGAGGACCCTGCAGCCTCCCCACGCGCTCCTCCCCTGCGGCCACCGGAGCCTGCCTCCCCGCTCCTCCCCTGCAACCCGACGCCACCGCCGCCACCGGAGCCGCCCCTGCCTCTGCGCTCCTCCCCTGCGGCTGCCTCTCCCTCTCCTCTTCCCCTCCACCCTGCCTCCCCGAGGTGCATGCTGCTCCTTCCTTCCCCTCTCCCTCCCCTCCACACCTGCACACAAGGTGTTTGGTCAAATGCCAAACCCAATTTTTTTACAGAATTTGTATGATTTGTTGTTGATTGCTTGCTGCAAGCAGTTGCTAATGCTTCTAGTTGGTAGTAGTGGTGTTAGGAAAATTTTGGAAACCAACAACATTTAAAATTTTGCTAAGTTAAATATGGTCACTGTTTAAACATGCCTACAAAAATTCCTTCAATTAAGGTTATAGATGTATTCAAAAAATATTTTTGAGCTTTATTATGAAGTAATAACATAGTACAAGAGATCCATGAAGGTACATTTTAAATAGGATCAAGATTTGATAATTTTGTAAGCCTCCAAAGTTGGTACTTTTTAACTATTTTGATGATGCATTTTTTAGTTGCTGCTAGGTGCTTTTGGTCCATATCATTTCTGTTTGATTTAGTCTTTTTCTTCAAATGCCGATGATTAAAATGAAGTGACACCATGTGATCCCGGGGATGGCGCTAGTGAGCCTTGTATATGCACGAATACACATCGTGCATCCTACTTGGCTCACTCGCACCATCCCTGGAACTTTTGTGTGTCCAATCTAAGTATGAGGCACACATCCAAATTACTTATAGTATTTTGTAAGCCTCCAAAGTTGGTACTTTTTAACTATTTTGAAGATGCATTTTTAGTTGCTGCTAGGTGCTTTTGCTGCTAGCTGCTTTTGTGAAATGTGTGTGCTAGATGCTAAATCATGGTTTGGTTAATTTATTGCAGCACCACAAGGAGCACCTCCACCATGCCGATCTCGGACCCGAGCCTCCCTTCCCTACCTGAGGTAGTTCCTCTCTCCCTCGATGTGGATGTGGATGTGGTGATGTATGTGTTGAAGTGATGCTGTTGCCGGCCAGCGATGCCGGCCGGAAATCTGTTGATGTGATGGATGCTGTTGCCGGCCAGCGATGCCGGCCATTATTTGTGAAATGCTTGTGCAGGTACCCCGAGAGGCCCTTGAGATTGCCGGAACGTCGATTAACTTCCGTTCCGGCAAATTCGGGTACTCCATATGTCCCTTTTTTAGCAAAGGTCATGCCGAAATTTTTCGTGAATTTTGGCATGACTTTGCTAAAAATATGACATATGGGGTATTGCGACTAATGCATGGGGCGGGGTATCTTAGTACTTAGTTAAGTGATTTTTTCCTTATATTTGGTGTACTAACTTCGACGTTTTTTTTCTTATAGGTGCGAACATGGCTGACAATAACAAGGCCGGGGGTTCTCGAACAGGAGGCGAGGAACCGATAGAGGAAAATAGTATGATTCAGACGGTCATCGCACAGGCAGTGACAAAGACGTTGACGTCGCTCTTTCCTACTGTCTGTGAGGGTGTCAGGGTATGGATTGAGGGAGGGAAAAAAGGGCCTCCCCCAATGATCAGCTTCGGCTCCAACAAGTACTCAATCAATGTGGCTACAGAAGATGCACCCCCAGCATCCCCAGAGGTAAAGAAGAAGAAGCACAGGAAGAGAAGTAAGCCAGCTCCTAAGACGACTATCCGGGGGTATGAAGACATGGTATCACCCCGTGCGGATGGCGTGACCCGAGTTCATGAAGCTGGTCAACCGATCCTGTCTCGGGAGCTGCTCCACCTTGCAGACGGATGCATGCTCTCTTTGCAAAATGCTATCTTGACGCTAGAGGGCAACCTTCTTAAAGAAGAGGATCCAAATTACCCGGTGTTCACTGTCAAGGTGCCAAAGTACTTGGCCGACTTCGTCCATGAAGCCCCCGCGGATTATTTCTTCATATCGTACGAGGACGTCTTCAAGCTGTTTCACAATAGACGGTTGGACTATAACTTGGTCCGCCTATACGCGCTCAACCAGGCGATGAGGATCAGGAGAGATAATACCCCGTACGTCAAGGTAGTGGATCCCTACTACATGCATGACAGCCAGCTGGTGGAAGGATCAACGACACGGGCCATGGCCACGGAGTTCCTCCAGAGAATCATGTTGAACAACCAGGATAAGAACAGCCTTCTTCTGCCTTTCTTTTCCGAGTAAGTACACATCCGGTCGCCGATGTCGTATGTTATGCTTTCTTATAGATTTCTTCCATTGTTGATCCTTTCCAACATTCCGTGTCAATTGTGTTGAGCAGTGACGAGTACTGCGTACTCATCGTCCTAAGCCCGAGGTGGTCCGTTGCCACTTATATCGACTCGGGGAGTCTTAAAGACTACACCAGAATAAAGGGTGTTCTCGATGAGGCTCTCGAGGGCTATGCCCAAAAGGGAGGCCACTTCCACGTAGAAAAGAATGGGGAACGTTTCACGAAGGAGAAGAAACACATTTTCTGCCATGGAACCGGGTTCCATTGCATCAAGCATGCGTCTGGCAGCGTGAAGGATGCCTTCTACGTCCTCCGTCACATTAAAGGGTTTGTCCGGGATGCAGAGAAAACGAGGTGGCCATCTAGTCTCCAAGAATGGACCAAACTTAGAGGGGAAATCACCGACGCTGATCTTAGAGAAGAATTCCATCGCATCCGGATGCAGTTATCGCAAATCATCGTGGAAGATGTCATGACAGAAGGGGGGTCCTTACACAACCCCAGAGGTAATTTGTCCATCTCCAGCCAAATATATATCCCAATCCACTCGATATATTATTAACCAAATATATATCCCAATCCATCTGCAGGGATGTCTAAGTGGGAGATCGAAGACCGCCTAGACAAGCAAAATGACATGAGGACGTGGCTGACGAAAGACCGCTTTAAACCGTTCCCTGAGCCGATAAAAAAGAAGGCTCAATCCTGCAGCTACCAGTGGAGCTAGACGTGTTCTCCATTAGCGACCCAGCAAATTAGTCATAGTACAAATAAAGTGACCCAGCAAAGACCCCAGCAGCGACTCAAGAAGAAGAGACCCTCGACGAGTGGGCTGAGGCTGCTTCAGTGTCGAGCGCAAGAACCGCCGTGATAAGTGGGCCCTAGTGATTGCTTAGACATTAAGGGTTCACTAGGCCCCACTTATCATCGGAGGTTCCTGCGTCCGACGCTGAAGCAGCCTCAGCCCACTTGTCGAGGGTCTCTGCCGGAGGAGCCACTGGAGTCTCTTCTTTTTGAGTCGCTGCTGGGGTCTCTTGCTGGGTCACTATATTTGTACTATGACTTATGTGACATGAGATGAACTTTTGTACCCCTAAATTCAGCACTTGTAATCAATGTGTGAAACGATTAACTTATGTATCATGACTTGTGTAATAATCGTGTATCTTGGGCTCTAAGTAATGTGATATACCTGTATTTCCTATAATATATACCTGTATTTCCTGTAATAAATCTGTAATTCCAATAATATACCTATATTTTCTGTAATATACCTGTATTTTCTGTAATATACCTGTATTTATACAGCATGCAGCAGAAATTTGAAAATACATTTAAATTATTCTGTGGCGCATCTTTTTATTTTTCTGTGGCGCATGGAATTCTGTGGAGCATGGAGAAATGATGCGCCACAGACATAATTCTGTGGCGCACCCTTGCTGGTGCGCCACAGAATCTTTGTATTTCTGTGGCGCACCGCCTGGATGCGCCACAGAATTACATTTTAGTGGCGAGATATCTGTGGCGCATCCCACCATTTCCTGGATGCGCCACAGAAACACTCATTTGGTGCGCCACAGATGACCTATTCCCTAGTAGTGATTGTGGCAGCCTTCTTTGTGGCCTGCTTTCTATTTGGAACTGATTTCCCTCAAGATTTGGACTCCTTTGTACAAGTATCCTCTAAGAAACAAAAATCAGTACTACAAAACCAAAAATAAGGCAATCTATGAAACGAGTGGTACAACATACTTATCTAATAGATGATCTAGACTCGATAAAACCACTGACCTTTGCATTCCCTTGATTGTTGTTGTCATTAAGAAAATATGTTTTATTTATCTGTGATTATAAAAGGTATAAATTAATTATCATGTTAGAAAACATGGGCACTTTAAATAAATTAGAAAACCTACTGCACGTATAGGGGCTTTCTTGACTACAGGAATTTTTTGTTTAACATCATATAATATCTTTTGTTAAACCAACAAAAACAAAAGCACAAGATACATTAACACTAAGATTTGAGTGATAGCGATTTACACCTAGCCACCATGAACAAGAAAAATTAAGAGACCTTTACCTGATGGTGCTCATTATCTAGCTCCATCGATAATCTGATGGGCTCTTCACACCTATGAAGATATCCTACAATAATGATTCTGCAACAAATGGAACACATGTGCTTATATTTATATACGGGAATACATAACACAAAAAGGTTCCACTCGACAACCAGATCATTCTGAATTGCAATCATACGCAGTCTAAAAAAAGTAGCTATTTTGCAGTAATTCTAGCCAAAATTCAACCAGATCATCCCGTCAACACGAGATGCAGCATGAAAACCAACCATCAGTATAACTGAAATACATCCTGGAATGAGGAAAATGTTGATGAGAGTCCATGTCAGGGGAGGCAGCAAGGTTGCACAAATATCTTAGAAAAAAAAGAATGAACGGATCAAGCCAAGGGAACTGATAGGAAACTTGAAGATGGAAAATAGAAATCACAACCTGGATGCCAGACCTCCGTCGTGCCCTCTGCTTAAACACACCGCTGCTCTTCATCAAGAAACCTTTGCAGAAATCCAGCACAGTGAACCTGTTGCGGAGATCGGGGATCTCGTGGTTACGCGAACCCAAGCCAAGTTCAAGGCAAGACTTCAGCTCTTCCAGGTACTCCTCATACGGGCTCATCTTCATCCCACCGGGCCGCTACCGGAGCCGACCGGCCGCCCTTGACGAGAAGGCAGGTGGAACTTGTAGATCTCCGATGAATGTCAATGATCTAGGGCTACCTGGGTGATATTATTCTTTAACTGGATACATGATATTGTGGTAGGATCGGAGAGGCGGAGCATAGAGGGGGTAGGATCTAGGAGATTCAGCGGCGGAGCTAGCCGGTGCTCGATAGTAGGAGACCGGATCGGCGGCGAAAGGAGGAGACCAGGATAGGAGACGATGGGAGATGAGAAGTTTAAGGGGAATTGACGGGAAGGGTAAAATTTGGTGCGAATATAGGCCCACTCATTTGCCAACTTCCCAAAAAAACCGCTCGCGTCTCTCCCCTTAGCGCGAAAAACAAAAACATAAACGCGGGCAGTAGACGAATTATTTTCATGCGCAACGAACCGGTCTGCAACGACATATATGTGTATCTACAATAAAAAATTACAACACATATGGAACTCGTTGCAAAGTACGCGTTGCTGTACGCTGGTTCTCCTTGTAGTGAAGGTAGACCAGTTGTATGGAATGACAACAGTGGATCTCAAGAATCTTGCTTACAGAGACGAACCATTCGTCCTAGCCAATGATGTGGCTCAGGTTTTCTATGTGATGGACATGTCTTCCAGACCGAAAAAAGAAAAAATAAGCAAACGAATACATCACATGATGAGCCAAAGCGTCACATAGTTCTTTCAGGGAAAAGAAACATCGTGGGAGTCGAGGACAAGACAGACATGTCAGCAGATTATGATAAGTTTGATGAAATTCCGCCCTTCACAGTGAAAACTGACCCAAGCATCCCGTTACATAATGAAGATGCTCCATGGTTACGGCCGAAGAAGCGATCATAGAGATCATAAGCAAGGCACATACGCTAGATGGGGATGTTGGTTATGTGTAATAATATATTAAACAATTTATGTATGAGTGTTCTCAAACTTGGCACACAATGTCCCATTCCTTTTGGTACCACTTGGTTCTAAAGAAAATGCATTAAACCTTTTATGTCCTACGGTGGCTAGAGAGTGCCCGCATATCAAATGCACCGTCGGGATGTATGCAGGGAATCCGAATGATTTGTATTTGGTCGATGAACTGAAGGATTTCTAGATAGAAGAAAACACACGGTTTCACCTACATACAGTCCTACTGTGACTAGAGAGTGTCCGCATATCAAATGCACCGTAGGACGTATGCAGGTGAATCCGAATGATTTGTATTCGGTCGATGAACTGAAGGATTTCTAGATAGAACCCTCTTAGCACTGAGAGAACGCTTCTATGTGGAGCCCCTCGAAGATGTCATAGGTCACTGCCCAACGACACCTTCGAGAAGCTCGTGCATAGAGGAGTCCGCTGTCTTCTCTTTTTGCTGTTGCCGTGCTCTTGTTCTTCCTCTTCCTCCTCATGGTGGGTACTTATATAGGGCAACTCTTCACCTGTTTAGTCCTGGTTCGTAGCTGGAACCGGGACTAAAGGAGCTTAGAAAAAACACACCTCTGATCCAACGGCTCATAAGTGCTAGAAGGAAACACACCTCTGATCCAACGGCTCACAAGCGCTCGAAGGAAACACACGATCCGTGTTCACACGATCCAACGGCTCACAACCGCTCGAAGGAAACACACCTCTGATCCAACGGCTCACAAGCACTCGAAGGAAACACACGATCCGTGTGCACACGATCCAACGGCTCACAAGCGCTTGAGGGAAACACACCTCTGATCCAACGGCACACGAGCGCTCGAAGGAAACACATGATCCGTGTGCTTCTTCCCGCACTTTCCACCGCTTCCCGCCTTCGTCTTCCCGCCATTTCTCACTATATATATGTAGGCTTGGCCGCCATTGCAATATCACATCTAAACTCATATCTGCAACCTCATCACTCTCCCATGGCTTCCACCGTACCAACTCTAACCTACCCTGAGGCGGAGGCGCTTTGCGCCTCGAACTACCCCTGCCCGCCCGGCTACCGCGTCCCCGCCGGCTGGTGGCTGAGCGCAGGAGGCGTGCCGGTCCCTCCTGTCCCTCAAGGTGTGGCGCGCCGGGCGGCCATCACGAACCACTACTACCTCGAGCTCACGCCGGAGCAGCGGATGGATCCCCGCTGGCATCCCGACTACCGTCCGACTAGGGAAGCCTTCTTCATCAATCGGCGTAAGAGGGCGCTCGCCAGGTACGAGGAGGATGGCCCGCCTCCTTCGAACTTCAACGAGGCCGGCCGTCGGCTGTGGTGGGGTGGCCGGACTCTCCAGAGCGTCATGGAGTACATCACGGCCGGTGATAACCCCCGCCTGCGCTACCCACACATCCAGTCCAGGCTTGCTCACCCGTCTAGGTTGGAGCCACGAGCGCCATCCGATGACAGTGATGACGACTAGGAGGACGAGTATTATAGCCCTAGGCATGAGTATGACTAAGATTGTTAGGACAAATGATCCACTATTGTCATTCCGTACTATTGTCATTGGTTAGGACTAATGATCCACTGTTGTCATTCCGTACTGTTGTCATTAGTTAGAACAAATGATTTGTATTCAGTCGTTGAACTAGTTATTATCAAATGATCCACAATTTTGCAAAAAATCATGACCAAACTATGCGGCACTTGTAGTTCAAATCAGACCCACTTCCATCAAAATCGGCAGGAACTTATATGAAATGTTTGAAATACCTAAGTATGTTTTTATATCCAAACCCAGGGTTATATGCACTTATATCCAAACCCAGAAAATTGTTTTGGATTAGTTATTCAAATTCAAATACTTTTCATGTTGAAAGTATTGTCAGATTCAAAAATATGCAAAAAATATTAGTTAATGCATTTTTTATTTGAAATGGCAAAATGGTTAATAGTTTAAATAGTTAGAATAATTAATTTAGAAAACAAAAATGGTTTAGGGTCAGTTATTCAAATTCAAACACTTTTTATTTTGAAAGTTTTATCAGATTCGAAAGTATGCAAAAGTTATTTAAATTCATATTAAAAAACAAATCAAAAGATATTTAATTTATAATTTTAATAACTTAATGGAGTTCAAATTCCAAAGTTTGTAATTAAATGAATTCACCTCAAATCTCAAACAAAATGAATTTGTTATAAATAGATAGATTACATTTTTATGAACAATTTGATATTTTAATTGGATTTTTCTGATAAACAGATCAAAACATATTGAATTTATAAGTTTAATGACTTAATGGAGTTTAAATTCCAAAATTTGTAATTAAATGAATTCACCTCAAATCTAAAAAAAATTTGAATTAGTTATAAATAGATAGATTACATTTTTATGAACAATTTGATATTTTAATTGCATTTTTCTGATAAACAGATCAAAACGTATTGAATTTATAAATTTATTACATTTTTTAAAAAACAAATTAAACTGTGGCCTTCGCGCCCAAAATTTAATTTCCAAAAGCACCTTTCGTCCCGGTTCTTGGGTGGAACCGGGACCAAAGGCTCTTTTGGCGCGCGCCTTCTCGGTGCCCCGAAAATGACCTTTGGTCCCGGTTCGTGGCTGGAACCGGGACCAAAGGGTAGGTCTTTCGTCCCGGTTGGTGGCTCCAACCGGGACCAAAGGGTCTTTCGTCCCGGTTCCAGCCCCGAACTGGTACGAAAGACCTTCACTATAACCGCGCGCCTCTGCCTCTTCTCCCCCAATCCCTCATTTTTGCTAAGGACCTAGGAGCGCGCGAAGGAACACGGATCGACGCCGTCAGGCTGCCGGAATCCGCGCCGCCCAAGCCCTCCGCCGCCCTTCGCCGCCCTCCGCCCGAGCCCTCCGCCGCCTCGGCCCTCCGCAGCTCGGGCCGCGCCGCCCTCCGCCTTGGCCCTCCGCCGCCAACCTGACGCCTCCGCCGCCCTCCGCCGGCCTCCCTCCGCCCCCTCCGCCTCGGTACATCTCCTCCGATCCTAGGTCAATTTCATGGCAAATTTTATTAGTTAGTAGGAATTTTATTAGAAAGGGAATTAATTTGTAGGAATTAGGTTAGCAATTTGTAGGAATTTGTAGGAATTCCTTAATTATTGATTTAAATCTGTAGGAATTAGGTTAGCAATTAGGTTAGCAAATTTTATTAGTTAGTTAGGTTAGCAATTTGTAGGAATTAATTTTAGCAATTTTTAAAAGTTAGGCCCAAATTGTAGAATTAATTTAGGTTAGAATTAATTTAGCAATTTTAGTTAGAATATTTATCTAGCAATTTTAGTTAGAATAATTATTTAGCAATTTAGTAATTATAGTACTTTCCTAATTTAGTACTTGTTAAAAATTATAGTACTTTGCTAATTTAGTAATTGTTGTTATTATTGCAATGTAAAAATAAAATTTAAATAGAATGTTAGAATTTTTAGAATGTTAGAATTTTTAGAATTATAATACGGGAGAGTCTTGTTAAAAATTATAAAAATTAATTTGCTGATTATAAAATTGTTTAGCTAGACTTGTTAGAAATATTAGCAATTTTTTAGTTAGAATATTTAGCAATTTTTTAGTTAGAATAATTATTTAGCAACATTATGCCATTTTAAATTATGCCAATAAAGAAACATTATGTCATTTCCTTAATTATTGATTTAAATTACTGCATTGTCATTTTGCAAAAACTATGGAACCACACGGCAGAGACGAAAATCAGGAAAATATCCTCGAGGATATGATCCGCGGCGACGATGTTAGCAAGAAGTTTCTGAACGACTCCAATGTGTGTAATATATTCATGACGATGATGTGTAATAATGGTTCCCCATATTTAACTAGTAGTGGCATTTTTGTAGTTCGAAACAATATTTAATTTAAGTTTCTTAAACATGCATGCATTTGACATAATCAAATAGTTCTTATTTTTCTGAACATTTTGATATTTTATTCATATTTTTCTGAATTACAGAATAAAAATATTGATTTTACAAATTTAAACCATTTTCTGGAATTTTTGGAAAAATTACAGAAGAAAAATTATTGATTTTACAAATTTAAACCATTTTCGAGAAACATCAGTCCCGGTTCGTAATACGAACCGGGACCAAAGCTCCACCCCATGAGTCCGGGTTCGAGATACGAACTGGCACCAAAGCTCCTCCCCCATTCATGATACGAACGGGCCACGTGGTACCCCATTCGTCCCGGTTCGTGGCCGAACTAGGACTAGCATTCGTCCCGATTTGCTATTCCCGGTTCGTGAACCGGGACGAATGGCTCAAACAAACCGGGACTATAGGGGTGTTTTCTACTAGTGTTGGGAGCTTTTCTATAGACGCATGGGGTGTTAGGAAACATTTTAGACCAGTGGCTACGATATTCAACATATCTTCTTGCAAATTACGTCGGTACCACCTTGCTGGCACAATTTATTTGGAAACCTGTTCGCACAATGAGATCTGCATCTATCTTGTACAACAAATTTTATTTTTTTGTACGCGTCTGAACCTTTCGTTTTTTCGAGCAATCGGCAAGGAAAACTGCCAAGCTTGTTGGGGAGTAGGTTGAACCGTGTAGGACCTATGTGCTTAAGGCTTAAGCCATGTATTTGACCAAACTATTTTTCGTTTTTAAACCATCTAGATTGCTACCTACGTGCCCCTGTGTCACATAGATTACGTATATATTATGGTAAGTAGGTAATGACTAGTTACCACGTGAGAATATGGTGGTTAATTAATTAGGTACCGTCCATGCATAAGATCTGATATGACAGTGACCATTTTGACCTAATCTCAGCCAGCGAGCCAGCCATAAGGAGTTTTGACTTGTATTAGGTTTGCTTTGAGCCTCCGTTGCGGTGTCAAGCTACGTGCGCATAACCATGTTGACCGCTGAGATTACTCCATGGAGTTCCGGCCTCTTCTCATGTTGTTGATGCATGCATTCCCTTTCGTTATTTCTAGATATAGTCTTCAACACGAGCTACCTAAAACTTGAAGGTTGCGCAGCTTGCAGTAACTTACTTAGACGCGTTACCATGGCTATCTTCTCCACATATTCTTTTCCCACACTTTTTCTCCTAATTAAGAAATAGATTTGGGTGTGTGAAAAATCGTGCTTGTTTTCAAATGCAGACATATATAGGTTAGCTTCGGACTAACTGATCTGCCTTGACTGTATGACTCCCTTTCTGCACAACTGCACGAAGGTTCCAGCTCCGTTCCATTTACTATAAAAGGCATTGGTACATCACCAGAATTACCACTCTTGATCTAAACAAGATAGAGAAATTGAGCAATGAGTAAGATGCCTGTCATGGTAGCGGCTGCAGCTGCCTTCTTCTTCTTCGCCGCCGTGGCCCTGACAGCAGCTGAGGCGACCCTCGTCGAGCACACATTCGTTGTGTGTACATATCTAGTGATCCATACATGATTACGCATGCTTCGCCTATAATTAATCTATGGCCTCTAATTTTCCATGCAGGTACGGCAGATGCATATGCAGCACCTGTGCAAGAACACGCTGGTGACTCTGGTGAACGGGCAATTCCCAGGCCCGGCTATCGAAGCTACAGAAGGGGACACGGTGGCTGTCCACGTCGTCAACGACTCCCCCTACGGAATAACCATTCACTGGTAGAGGCTATGTATTTGACAGAAAATCTGACGGAAATTCAGAATGTACAGTGTATGGATTTGACGTGCTGTATAATTCACTTTCAAGGCATGGTGTGAAGCAGCGGCTGAACTGCTGGGCGGACGGCGCCGGGATGGTAACGCAGTGCCCGATCCAGCCCAACGCGACCTTCGTCTACCGGTTCAACGTCACCGGGCAGGAGGGCACGCCGCACGCTGTGGTGGCACGCCCACGTTTCCAGCCTCCGCGCCACACTCCACGGCGTCATCATCATCCGCCCCAAGTCCGGCACCTACCCGTTCCGCAACCCAGACATGGATGTCCCCATCATCATAGGTACGCCCCAAGTCTTCTTCTTCTTCTTCGCTTTCTTGATTTCTCCTTTATTGATTCACATCTGGCGTGGCGTGGCGAGGAAGATCGATCACTGAACTTGATTGGGCTGGCAATTGCATACAGGTGAATGGTGGCAGAAGGATCTGACGGAGGTGGACAGGGACTACCTGAACAGCAACGACAACGACCCCGTCGCGGCGACGATCAACGGGAAGCTCGGGGATCTCAGCAACTGCTCCGGCAAGGCGGAGGAGAGCTACGTCCTGGAGGTGGAGCCCGGCAAGACTTACCTGCTGCGGCTGGTGAACGCGGCGCTCTACTCCGAGTACTACTTCAAGGTGGCTGGGCACAGCTTCATGGTGGTCGCCTCCGACGCCAACTACCTCGGGCCGTACAACACGAGCGTCGTGGCGGTCGCGCCGGGCGAGACCATGGACGTCCTCATGGTCGCCGACGCGCCCTCGTGCCGGGCGTACCACATGGTCGCCCTGGCCATCGAGGCGCCTGAGCCCGACCCGCAGCTGCCGCTCCTCGTCTCCAGAGGCCTGGTGCAGTACAAGAATATCGATACCGGCGTCGACTGCGCCGGCGTGCCGGGTCATCCGTTGGTGCCAGAGATGCCGGACCACCACGACACGACCACGACGTTCTACTTCCACGGCAACCTCACCGGCCGCGCCCCCCGTACTCACCTGCTGCTAGCGCGAGTCCGGGGTCCCGTCGACGAGCGCCTGTTCATCACGCTCGGCCAGGGCTCCGTCTGTAGAGGGAACAGGACGTCGTGCAAGAGGGGAGGAGGCAGAGAGTCCATGCTCGTCGCCTACATGAACAACGTCTCCTTCCACCTCCCGGACAAGGTGGCGCTGCTCGAGGCACGGTTCCGCGGCGACGCCTCCTCCATGTCCACGGTGGAGGAGCTCCCGAGCGCGCCGCCGAGGACGTTCAACTACACGGATCCGGCGCTGATACCGGTCGTGCCTGGCGGGGAGGAGGAGGCGATCGAGCCGACGCGGAAGGCCACGACGGCGCGGCGGTTCCAGTACAACGCGACGGTGGAGGTGGTGTTCCAGAGCACGGCGATGATGCAGAGCGACTCCAACCCGATGCACCTCCACGGGCACGACTTCTTCGTGCTCGCGCAGGGCCACGGCAACTACGACGCTGCGAGGGACGCCGGGGGGTTCAACCTAGTCGACCCGCCGGTGAAGAACACTGTGCTGGTGCCGAGGCTCGGGTGGGCGGCCATCCGGTTCGTCGCCGACAACCCCGGATCGTGGTTCCTGCACTGCCATTTCGAGTACCACATCGCCCCCGGCATGGCCACAGTGTTCGTGGTCGAGAACGGGCCGACGATGGAGGCGACTCTCCCGCCGCCACCCACCGATCTTCCAAAGTGTTCAAATTAAGGATCTAGATGAATAAGAGTGCTATGAGTATGAGGTTATAGAATATAGGCATAACCGCGCGCATAAGGTGATGAATTTTGAAGCATAGGCCTCACACACCGTGTTGACACGGTGTTGAATTCAGAGGCATCGCTATAATAGTACGTAGTATGAAATAAACGCATGCCGCCAGTTCGTCGATATGTTTGATTTAAACAGATGCATGCATGTTGAGCAAATTAAATTAACAGATTAACAGGATTATATGAGATTGGTCTTAGTGTATTCAACACCGTCATAAGACTAAACCTTGACGAAACTGACAGAAAACTGGTGCAGATTCTGGAACCTGAACCTACTGAAGAAGTTCTGAAACTACTGAATGTGCATGCACCTGGTCTTTCCTCCCAATATTTGTGTTCACGAGGAGAACGTAGCTGAGATCGTGATCACGAGGCGTGAGCTGCATGACGGGGAGGACCACGAGGTACTGCTTGATGTCGTCGGCGGCGGTGGCGCAGGGCATGATGCCTATGTGGGCGGAGTCGGTGCTGCAGTAGGAGTCAAGGGCAGGCGGATAGGGGCGCCACAGAAGGTAGAGCAACGGCTTCCCGGGGCCGGCTCCATAGACGAAATAGTCGGCGCTGGTGGTGAAGAGTATGCATAGGAGGAGTAGTCTTCCTCCGATGTGATGAGACGGGCGTATGATAGCATGTGCGCGGGTTCGTGGTGCCGGTATAGCGGACGGAGAAGCGGGAGAGCGTCGGTATTGAGAGTTTGAGGGTTTAAAGCAAATCATATCAAATTTGAGTTTAGAGTGAAATTGCTCTGATCTAATAGATTCGAGGGTGAAATATATACTTAATCTGAGAATATATATATAGGCCCGACCAAAGCATGATGCATCAGTCCATCCATTGGTAGGTCTTAGGCCTTGTCTAGATGCGTTGGGTCTGGCCCATTGAAATTAGCACGCCACCACGCTGGTCTAGTCGCTGGGCTCAGCAGATTAGAATTAGACCGACTAGAAAAAAGCACATTAGAATTTTTTTTTCGAAAAACATTACAAACGCAGACGCTCATATACACGTGCACATACTCACCTCTATGAACGCACCCACGCACATCCTACCCCTATGAGCACTTCCGATAGACTAAGCCGGCGGGTCGAGTCTTGAGATTGACGAAGTCACCCACATGCACCTCACTGTCGACGGGAACGTCGCCTACCACGGAAGAATATTCCGTCTAAATGAGAAACACCAGCGCCAAACCTGGGGTCTGAACTCTGGTGGGTTGGGGGTACAACCACCCTCCTAACCACAGGTTCTCCCAAAAAAAGAGAAACACCAGCGCCAAACCTAGGGTTTGAACTCTGGTGGATTAGAATTAGATCTTCTGCTAATTGTCCGATTAATACGTATGTATATCATATATAAGTATATACCTGTTGGGCACCCCCCAAAAAAAGTATATACCTGTTCGGCCGGGGCGCTCCATCTTCAACAGCACTATAGGCGCCCGGATCCGCCCCCTGGCAGCCGCGTTCTTGATGTATTACCTGCTTGTTCTTGCTCTATTCACAGAGATTAAGATGGATTACATGAGATTATTCTTGATGTATCCAACACCCATTCTTAGATTGTTCTTGCTCTATTCACTGCTTATCTTATCGGTTCAGTGACTACCTGCTTAACTTTAGGAGACTCAGGTGATCAGGTCGCAGGTGGTTCTCATGTAAGCAGATGTGGAAGCTTTAAAATTCTAGTAAAGCTCTAAACTGCTAACAAAAACTCGTTCCGTTGCAGAGCAGACGGATACCCCTGTTGTTATTGGTTTCTTGATTCGCTCAAGGGATCTACGAAAGACGTCACGGGAGGCTGGTAATCCTTCACTTTGTGGATGATTTGGAAAGAGCTCGTATCTGTGCTGTGACCGGCAACGGAGCAACAAGAAAATAGTTTTTTTTTTGAGAATAACAAGAAAATAGCTGAGCCGGCCGACTGCAGAAAGTGAGCCGCGTGGGTTCTTAATGGGCTGGGCCTTACCAAACAAATAGGCACAAAATTCGTTTCGGCACCAAAAGGCTGGGCGGGCTGCAGGCTAGGTTTGCCCCCATGGTAGCTCCGCCCGTGTCTCTGGTCGCAAGCCAATCAACAAAAGATCATCCCCTCAAAAAAGCAAAAAAAAATATCAACCAAAATCAATTGTAATCAAGAGCGCCAAATCACAAGAAAGAAATCTTAAAAAATAATCACTAGAAAAAGGTATACTGCTGCAAATTTTCGATTTTTCCTATTTATCTTGTGACATATAGCGTTCTCGATCTTGACAATTGTCGTAAAAGTAGAGTTTTATTGCGATTTCTCTTCCAGGCTAGGGATGTGCAGGATGTTGTATTTGCATCTTTTCGATTCAAAATTCAAAACAAATTTTTGTGTGGAAGTGTTTCACCCGGCGTGACCGAACATAGATCCGCTAAATTTTTTAATTTTCATGGCTTACAAGGGGTTCTTGACGAGGCTCGCCAGCGAAACCTCTATGGAATGTCCATGTCCATGACGTTTCCTCACAGCATTCATGTCCATGAAAAATAAAAAAGTTTCTTTGAGTTTGAATTTTTTTAACTCAAACTAATATATATAATAAAGTACTCGATTAGTTATTCATAGATCTTTCCATGTCCTAGTTGTTAGTCCACAATATCCATATTACTGGACAATGTTAGATTCCTAAAGATTTACATATACTTTGGCCTTTCATTTTCTTTCTTTTAGCTTAAAACTGAAAGTTTTTTCGAGGATACGCCATGGATATTGAAAATTTATAAATGTGAAAATGAACCGAAAATTTGTTGATCCAGAAACCGAACCGAAGACCCCTACCTAAGAAATTAGAAGGCTAACCACCCTGGTAAATAGTAACAGTTTCGTACGTTTTTTTGTCGGCAAGTTCAAATATAACAAAATATTTTGTGTGAAATTCAAATGTTACGTTGACCCTCGAAAAGCTCGAAAAGCACAAAAGTTCACATTTTTCCCCAACCACCTCGTCACCTGCTGTTGCTGCTCGGCTCTACTGGATTTTATGATGGGCTAGGCACGTACAAGGTGGCGTCGAGGTTGACACTGTCGTCACACTTGGCCAGCGAGGTCATGCTAGATTGCTAGTAGAGATCAAGCGCCAGAAATTCGTTGTTGCGTGTTAATGAAGCGTTGGGAAGTCCCCAAGAGGAAGGTGGATGTAGGCATGTAGCACATAAGCAAATTTCTCTCCGTTAGGAACCAAGATTTATCGAACCAGTAGGAATAAAGGCGTGGAAAAGTTTTGTGTAGGACCTGCACACAACACACCAAACAACTTGTCCCCGACGTTCGAGGAATGTTGTCAATCTTCCTGTCTCGCTAAAAACAATCGATTAATCGTATAGTGTATAAAGTAGAGTGAAAACACAAATAGTAAGAAAACGGGGCAACGGAGAACGAGTTTGTAATCAATGTAAAAGAATGGACCGGGGGGCATACTTCACTAGTGATATCTCTAGATAATAAAACATTGTTGGGTAAACAAATTACAGTTAGGCAATTAATAGAATTTTGATAATGCAATTATAAGAGAATGAACAAGGCAAATATTCATGTCAGCATCACGTCAAACATATATATACCGCACACCGGTACGGTACCTCATCTATAACTAATACTCCACTTCGAGTGCGTTTTAATGCTTGCTACTATTAGTATCAAGCTGAAAACAAGAGAGCATGTCCATAGACACTATACATGATCTAAGAAATATTTATTATCACGAAGAATAAACATCGCTGTTTTATCCTTAGTAGCAACAATAGCGCACATCTTTACTCTTACTTTTTACTGTCATGCGAGCCCAAGAATGAAAGAGGCATGAACGCATTATCTAACATATACTCCCAACTGGAGATTCATACAGCTATTTGGCTAGAGTAACCAGACAAATCGGGAGCATGCAAGAACGTAAATAAAGTGCATAATAAAGATAACATACACAATCTGATCATAACATCATAATTCATCATATCATTGCAAACACAATAATATGAGTAATTACATCGTATGGATCTCGATCATTCCACACAGCTCACAAGACCATTGTACTGAAAAACAAGTAGGAGAGATACACATCTAGCTACCGCTATAAACCCGTAGTCCAAGTATGAACTACTCACGCATCGTCATGGACGCAGAGCAAGGTTGGTGTAGATGTCTCCGTCGATGATTTCCCCTTTCGGCAGAGTGCCGTGTTCCAGATTGGTTTCCGCGACGGCGGTGAGTCGGTATCGAAATTGGAAAAATGAGGTCCGTCTCGTAGATTTTTAGGCCGAGGGGGTTTTATAGGCGTTGAGACCGTCTAGAAGTGGTGCACCAGGATTTTTATAAACGGTGTCAAACTAACAACTAAATCGTGAGATTTGGGTTGTCCGAAACAATTTACCCGAAAAGTTCTTGTTTTCTGACATAAAAATGCCTTTGGTTCTGGTTTTGTGAAACTCTAGCCCAATAGATGCGGTTCTGTGAAGTTCTCTCTTCAATCAAACTAGAATGCATAGTCGACGTGAGCGAAAATTTCTTTTTTGCGAAAGGACGCGGTGCGTCTATTTGTCCCCGCCGATCCAGGCCTATGTATGTATGTATATGCCGGCCGCAAGAGTTGAATTGTGGGTGTGCTAGCGAGTCAGCAAATTAAGCTTTTGTTATTGGTGTCAGCGTGAACCCAACATTTTTAACCTCTGCGTGCATGGAGCAGTCATTGGTTCGTTATCTCCAACTGACAAGTTGTTGCTAGAGAAAATGGTGCTGATGCAACTGTGAGAAGATTCAGATTCACGCGTCATCCAGCAGACAAAATCCACCACGAGCGTGTCCTTCCTACATCGCCAATCCCTAATTCCTTTATGAACTAGCATTTTTTCATTATATATGCACCCTAAAAAATATGTTTTAGTTTTATGTGTTGTGCACACTCTATGCATCCTGATTCTAAATGTTTGTAGCTCCACCCAGTACACTTAGCTTATTATATTACAATGCCCGTACCGTAGAGATTATTGCAATACTAAGAGTGGTGCTTGGCTGCTTCCACACTAGTAATTTAAGAGTTCCCCTGTTCTGGCGGATCGCACCAGGGAGATCTAGCTACAGATCGAGTAGTTTTATACCTTCTTTAGCTACTCCAGGCTCTATCACATGCATGCATGTCTATCGTAATTAACCTCTCTAACATTGTGCCGTAAAGGAATTAATCATGCGCTAAAGACGCGGCGGGATACTATAGTATACTCCCATAAAGGAAGCGAAAGCAGGAAGGTAGCTAGTTTCCAAAACAAAAGGGGGATTCTTATTCCTCCCATCGTACGCTCCTATATATATACGCGCGTGAGGACAGGCGGCGGCGGCGGAAAAGCTTTTTCCTAATCCAATCTCCGGCGATTGTGCTGGGCCCCTCTCCTTCCGCTTGCCGCTCCGGCGGCAGGAGGGAGGGGGACCCCGTTTTTTGCATGGTACTTAGGGCTAGGAGTTCTCTGGCATGGCGCGTCGTTGGGGTGGTGGGAGCGGCGCCCGGGCAAATAAATCTGCCTCAACTCTTCTCCCACACCGGCGTTGTCCTTCATGGCGGCGTCTCGGAGTTGGTGGCACTGTATGCTTGCCGATCTTTCAAATCGGTGGCTTTAGGGTTCATGGATGGTGTCGGCGAGGCGGCGGCGATGACTCCATCAGATGGTTTTTTCCTTCTGCTCTGTCCCCGTTGCTGCGGCGTTGTCTCCGGCGCCAAGGTGGAGCAGAGAGGATTCGTCCAGGAGTACGTGCAAACGGTGGTCTGCACTGGTGACAGCTGGAATATGGTGCACCTTGTGGTGGGTTCGTGGTTGAAGGCTGATGGTTCTGGTTCTCTACTCCGACATCGTTGAGCGTGGGTGCCAGTGCTGAAGTTCGATGGCGTGTTCGGGAACATGCTGCCCCGGTCTGTTTCTTTCAACGGCAATGGTTTGTCCTATGGCAAACTACATTGGAGGTCCGAAAAGCTGATGATCAGCGATGGAGCCGCGTC
Organism: Puccinellia tenuiflora; assembly: GCA_012064385.1. Lineage (NCBI taxonomy): Eukaryota > Viridiplantae > Streptophyta > Magnoliopsida > Poales > Poaceae > Puccinellia > Puccinellia tenuiflora. The sequence goes on along the minus strand of QRDG01000503.1, from coordinate 221,134 downwards.
GAGCTTGGGTGAAGAGGTGATATGTCTATTTTTTTCTTGGTGGCTGCTACGGTGATGCCGAAGAAGATGGATAGGCGTTGGTTTGTCACATAGGTTTATCCTATCTTTCCAGATCTGTAAGATCGGTGTATACGTACTTTGTATCTTGTCTTTTATTTATCAATGAGAATTGTATTACCATGCAAAAAAAAAAAACGCGTACGTACGTATGCGGTATGCGTGCTATACAACAACTAGCCATTCCTACAACAGAAATCTTTTTTGCCTCCACGTTCGCTTCCGTCGCATGGGTTGGAATGTACCGCGTACATAAAATCACGATGCCAACCTATGTGGAAACATTAGAATCTGCAAAGCTAGTGGCTCTACTTCTCTACCTCCACTAGTAGAAAACAGCCCTTTCGTCCGGCCCCTTTAGTCCCGGCCGTGGCTTGGGCCGGGACTAAAGGTCCGGCCACGTCGCCCCGAAATCGGCGGTTGCATACGGCCCCATTTGTCCCGGTTCGTTAGGACCCATTTGTCCCGGTTTGAGATACAAACAAAAACGCCCCGCGTCGCTCTCGCCCAGGGCGACTCGGGAGCGACCCCAAACCCTAGCCTCCAGCCGCCTCCCCCACCTACGTGCCCGCGCCGCCGCCGGAGGAAGCCGCCGGCGTGAAGCTCGTGCGGCCGACTCCTCGTGACTCCCCAGGTCCCCGGGCGGTGGGGCTCAGCCGGGTCGGCGGCTCGACGGCGCACTCGCGTCCTGCTCTTGGCGGGCTCCTTCGAGCCCCGCCGGTGGCCAGGCGCATCCTGCGGCGGCGGGGCTCTGCGAGTGGTGGCTGGTCGGTGTGGTGGTGCTCCGTTGGCTGCGGCCCGTTCCGGGTCCGATCTGGGTTCCGAAGGGCCGGGGCGCTCCATCTTCAACAGCACTACGCGCGCCCGAATTCCCCCCTGGCAGCCGCGTGGTGGCGTGCGTGGGGTACGTCGGCGTGTGCTGCAGGGCTGCTGCCCGGAACCATGATGGTTCTAGGCCTCGGGCAGCGCTCCCCTTGCCTTTGTCGGCATGGTGCTTGGCGGGGTGCGGTGGCTGGCGCTGCGTCCGGCTGCCATGGGGGATCTGATGTTTGTGCTGATGGATGGCCGAGTATGGTGGCCGCGAGGCGTGGCTGGCTGCGGCGATTGCTGGTGGTGTTCGATTGCCTCTTCTGTAGGGATGTGCTCAAACTCCGGGTGAGAACTCTGCATCGACTTTGTCGTTGCTGGCGGCAGCGGTGTCTTTTGACACCGTTTCCTCGCAGGAGGTGCCGTTGTGGAGCTCTAGCACCTACAGGTCTTTTGGTGGTCTCCGGGTGAAAACCTTGGACCCGGCTTGCCAGATCAGATGACGGTGTTGTGCCCTCGACAACATAATCTCCCTGGAGGCGTCATCTTGGAGACCCTTAATGGTATGGCTTCTGTTGCTGCGTTTTGGTGGTGGTGGTGCGGCTAGCTTGGGGCCGGCGGTGGTGTGTTTCTCTCCTCAGCTGGCCTTCATGTGGTCTCGGTCACTTGGATGTGCTTGCCCAGGACCCTACCTTGGTTGCCGTTGTGGTTTGGAGAGCTTCGGGCTCTTGGTGTCGTCTCGGATCATCTTTGCTCAATGACGACACAAATGATGCCTCCCCGCTCCTGCTAATCATCTTGACCTCCCGTGGCGGAGCTCCCTGTCTAGGTTAGTGCAAGGTGCTAGGCTTGGCTCTCGCCGATGATGATGGTGGTGGCTCCTGAGTTGTGCCGTGGGGGTCGATACGCATGCCGGTGTGGTGCGCTAGGCTGTTTGTTGGATCTTGTTATTGTGATCCCTCGTCTGCACCCCTCACCGCTTGTGCCTCTGATGGTGGATCTTGTCGTTCTCTCTTCTAGTCGTCTATTTATGTATTTGCTTTGTCTTCTCTTCCCTTGTATTCCCCTGTAATTTCTCCATCAGTTTGTAAGAACATGGCCCGCCAGGCCACTTTTCGATGAATGGAACAAGCGGTGGGGATTTATTCTCCCCCCGTCAATCTCGAAAAAAAAGATACAAACCAGGACTAAAGGGATCTACGTCCCGCTGCGGCCAGGTGCCCCCCCCTTTAGTCCCGGTTTGTATCTCAAACCGGGACAAATGGGCTGGCCCTATATATATGGCAGCCCCTCTCCCCTCTCTCTTGTTTTTTCCAGGTGGGAGGTGGTGTGGGTTTGTGCTTGTTTTTTTTTCTTCATATGCACTAGAGGTGTTCGGTGAAATGCGTGTTAGAGCGATGCCACTTGAGTTCACACAAGAAAAATATGATATGAGGTGCCCGAGCCACACTTAAGCTTCCTCCTCTTTATTTCCACTTGTCCTAAAAGGTTAGCAACTATTTTCTCGTTTAGACCGTGCGGTACTAATTTTAGCATCGTGATTGCGTTTGATATACAGTTGTATGATGCAGATGAGCCATCCATGGATGTACGGTGACGGACGCACAGCCGCTTACAGAGAAGGCGTGCATTCTTTTCGCGATGCGGCCGAGGCGAACAAGCATAGGGGTGGCTTTATATCTTGTCCATGTGTTGAATATCGGAATGAGAAGGATCACACTTCCTCAAGAGTCATTCAGAGCCACCTGCTTCGGTCCGGTTTCATGTCCGGCTATAATGTTTGGACCAAGCATGGAGAAAGAGGGGTTATGATGGAAGACGGCGATGAAGAAGAGAACGATGATGACAACTACCGATCTATGTTCCCTGAATACGCTGATACCGCAATGGAAGACAATGAAGAAGAAGGTCAGGGTGAAGAACGGGCACCAGATGAGCCTGCTGATGATCTTGGTCGGTTCATTTCTGATGCAAGGCGAAGCTGCGACACAGAAAAGGAGAGGTTGCAGTTCGAGCAGATGTTACAGGACCACAACAAATTGTTGTACCCAACTTGTGAAGATGGCCAGAAGAAGCTGGGTAGCACACTGGAATTGCTGAAATGGAAGGCAGAGACCGGTGTGACTGACTCGTCATTTGAAAAGTTGCTGGTACTAAAGAAGAAGATGCTTCCAAGAAAGAACGAATTGCCCGCCAGCACGTACGAAGCAAAGAAGCTTGTCTTCCCTCTATGATTAGACGTGCAGAAGATACATGCATGCCCTAATGACTGCATCCTCCACCGCGGTGAGAAGTACGAGAATATGGATAAATGCCGGGTATGCACTGCATTGCGGTATAAGATCATAAAACATGCCCCTGGTGATATTGAGGGTGAGTGATGACCCACAAGTGTAAGGGATCGTAATAGTCTTCACGGTTGTACGACCTAATTTATTGATTCGACACAAGGGGAGCCAAAGAATATTTATAAGCCTTAGAAGTTGAGTTGTCAATTCAACCACACCTGAAAATGATCTCTCTCGAATCAATTTATTAGTAGTAACAGTAATTTGATGGCAGCAGTAGAACAGTAACAACAGTAACAAAATAAAGGCAGCAATGGTGACAGCAGAAGTATTGATTGTAAACAGCATGATAAAAAACACCGTAGGCATAGGGATGGATAGACGGGCGTTGCATGAATAAGATAGCTCATGAAATAAACATAACTAGACACGAACCAAATAAATATAGCATCCAAGTATTAAACAATCATAGGCATGTATTCCTAATTTAGCCGTACGTGCTTGCAATAAGAACTTGCACGACATCTTTTGTCCTGCCATCCGGTTTGAGCCGGGCCAATTAAGGAACAAATGGCAATTAAGGTGTTCCTTTTAATAGAACTCCGGAGCAAAGCATTAACATACAATGATTACATGTAACCCTCGAGTTACCAACCATTCCCATCGATGTCCCCGTTTCTGTCACTCGGGTTCTCCGGTTCCAGTTGACAACAAGTGAATACAACTAGTAGATAGGACCCAAATATCAATTATATTCATGAAAACATAAAGTGATCAGATCTGAAATCATGGCACCCGGGCCCAAAGTGACAAGCGTTAAGCATAACTAATTGTACCAATGATGATTAACACAAATAGGGGATACTAGGTATCATGCCCTAACAATTTGGCATCGAATTACATGAGCAATCTTATTCAATCCCTTCCATCCCCTTGCCTACAGCGGGGAACTACTCACACGTAGAGGGGGATGTCATGGATGGTTGATGGAGAGGCGTTGACGGTGACGATGGCGGCGATCTCCACTCCGGCAGGGTGCCGGAACAACGATCCTGGACCTCGAATTTAGGTTTCGCGATGGCAGCGGAGCTCCGTAAGTTTTCTGGAAAAAGTGATCGGGGGCTCGACGTTTTTACGTCAAACACAGCTTATATGCGAAGGGGGGCCGACAGGCGATGCTCCAGGGGCAGGGGCGGCCCCCGGCCGTGGCCTAGGGCCCACCCGTGGGTGGGACCCACCCTGCTCCTGGGGTGGCCCCCCTCGGGGTCTTCTGGCTCCGTGGATGATTCTTCTCAAAACCTCTTTTTCTAATTTTTCTGGATTTTTCCGCGAACTTTTCAACCCTGCACAAAAGAAAGACACGAAATGCAATTCTGCTGAAAACATCGTCAGTTCGGGTTAGTTCCAAACAATTAATTAAAAATCTGAGGCAAAACAATAGCAAAGTGTTTGGAAAAGTAGATACATTTGCGACGTATCAACTCCCCCAAGCTTAGCTTATTGCTTGTCCTCAAGCAATTCGGTTGAGAAACTGAATGCGATAAAAGAAAATTTGACGAACACATTTGTGTCATTTAAAATATAGAAGTTTAAACCATGATCAGTATTTTAACAAGCATACGAAGGAGGTTGCAAAAATAATAGAACTTGAGCAATCATGGAGAATCATGCAAAACACACAAAATGCTAACAAGTAATAATTTAAACATGCAACCAGTAGCACCGATGCAATGCTTATAACTAGGCATGGTATAGTGATCTCTCGCTTGCCCCTTTTGTAGAGCAAAACATAAATGCCGGGCACCTCTTGAGATATTAAACAGAGACTAGATGTAAAGTTTTCAGAACTGAGAGGGTACCTCAAACATGCTCCAATCATTAAAACTTTGGGACAAAGCACATTATACTCAGAATGACAGCAATTCTCTATAGGATGGTGCTCAAAGAAGGGTGATGACTCAACATAAATATAAAAGAAAGGCCCTTCGCAGAGGGAAGCGGGGATTAGTCATGTGCTATAGCTTTTTATTTTTATAAAACAGAAGTAAAACAATTTTGAGAGATGCATGCTTTCGTCAATGATTTCACAACAGAGAACCTATCTAGTCCCCAATAACAAGCAAGGCTTTTAGACTTGTGAGAGCGGCTGGTTTTAGAGGAACAAGTACATTCCTCTTTCTCCTAGGTTTCACCACTGTCCATTGTTTAGAGCTGATTTCTCAGATTTTCATTGCGCGGAGGAGAATGGTGAGTTATATTTATATTTTGCTTAAGCCGCTCTCGAGTTAATTCAGGTGAGGACGTAATCCATCAACACCGGGTGAAAGGGGGGAAATGACCTTGCTTGTCACAAGTTATATCTAGCTCCCTACTACATCCTCATGAGCTAAAAACAGAGGCACAAAAATGAGCATTTTGAATAATTTAAAGGTAGCACATGACAAATTTACTTGGAGTGGCAAGGAAATACCACATATAGGAAGATATAGTGGACTCTCATGGAATACTTTTTGGCTCAGGGTATTGGATGTATGAGTAGAGTTCCCACTCAGTACAGGTGAAGGCTAGCAAAAGACTGGGAAGCGACCAATCGAGAGCACTACTGTCATAATCATGCTTTGCGACAAAATTAATCAATGAATGGAGCATAAGAGTGATACTACAATTCTAAGCACAATAAACTGTCAAGGCATAACAGACTGTATTTTTAGTCTGTTAACATGTGTGAACATGTGCCAAGTCAATCCAATTAAATCTTTTGGAGGAGGATCTCACTTCACCATACCATGTTATAAACAATGCAAAACATGCTCATGTCTACATGACTAATTACTCACTCTTAACAAGTTGAGACTAAGCAAAAGAATCCATAAGGGCTAAGCAATATCATCTACGCAACATTCTATCATGGCAAATTAAAACATGAGCACGAGGATAAACATCTGTACAAAAATGAAAGCAAATAGAGTTCATACCAAGTTCCCTCATCATATCTGTGCTGCCAAATATCCTCATTATTGCATAGGCACTCACACATCCGAAAGATATAGAGATAATAAAAGTGTGCAAGTGTCGTCACAAACATGGGTTGAACTATAAAACAACTGTACAAAATAAAGAATAAGAGAAAATATTTTTTTGTTTTTCAAATAGTAAAAAGGGAAAACGCAAAAGCTAAAAGAGAAATATTTTTGTTGTTTTCGATTTGGGAAGGAAGCAACTTAAAGCGAAGGAGAAAACGACCGAACAAGAAAAAAAAGAAAAATATTTTTAGTCTTTTTGATTATAAGAAAGAAAAGCAAACAAAGATAAATCTTTTTGGGTTTTCAAGTAATAAACAAAAAGAGCAACTGAGCAAACCAAAAAGAACAATAGGAAACAAAGAGCAAACTCATGGATAAACAAAGGAATGATGAACACACCGACATATAATAGTTGAGTGAGCGAAATAAAGAGATGTCGGTGAGACATACGTACTCCCCAAGCTTAGGCTTTTGGCCTAAGTGGGACTCATCTACCACGGTGGCGGCACGCCCCATTTGGCGCCCGGCTGTGACTGCCACTGCAAGTCCTATGGCTCCTCCTCTGGCTCCTCCTCGGGGACTAGTGATGCGAGGTACTCATCCAGCACCTCCTCAGGAAACGTGTATCCGTCCCTCACAGCTAGAAGCTGAATACTCCCAAATTTTGCACGAGTAGAATCCCTCCAATCTTCATGACAGATGCCGACATAGAGCTCCTTGAGGTACTGGGGCTGTGTGTTCATCTTGCCTACGAGCCCCGTGTTCCTCACACCCAGAGCACTGCAAAACTCAGACAAAGGCATTCTCCAAGGTTGTTCATATAACATGAACTCCACACTTGGGTGATAGTTATCATCAATGAAATTAAAGCTTTAAACAAAGATATTAGTGAGCTTAAGATATTGGGGCCGCTCCACTAATACAATATTCGTCAAACATGCATTAGTAACAAGACTAGTAAATTCATCACGTATACCTGCGGCTTGTAGAAATTCATAACATGGGTATACCGATGAACGCACGTCCGACTCCCGGGCAAGCACAATAACACCCAGTGGCTGCAAATCTTCATTGTATGAGGGCCTTATTGGTGTGTTAGATCTTGAGCCTCTTGTTTCTCGACGAGAAGAGGGCTCCTTCTTCTTAAAAATCACACCTAAATTGAACTTAGGCATATTCTTCCTTCTTTGAATATTTTCAACAAACCTCAAAAAACTTGAAAATAAAATATAGCAAGTGCATTAAACTACTCTCATAACTTAATACCAACTAATACATGCATCAAAACCATCTAACAAGTTGCAAATCAAGCATGCAAGTTCATATCAAAGGTCACCTATAGTAGCAAAATACTCAACTTACACAAAACCATTCAATATTCTAATTGGAGGAGTGATACGTGTCAAACGTATCTATAATTTTTGATTGATCCATTCTAGTTTTGTGATATTGTCACATGTTTCTACTATCATATTATATCATTTTGAGGCATTTTATTGGACTAACCTATTGACAAGATGCCCAGTGCCAGTTCCCTGTTTTTGTGCTGTTTTTGTTGCAGAAAGTTACTTCTGGAAATATTCTCGGAATTGCATGAAAATTTACGAATTTTTTTAATTGAGGAAATAAGGACCGGGGCCAGAAGGGCGACCCCGGGAGGGACCCACAGGCCAGGGGCGGTTCCCACCCGCGGGTCTAAGGAGGGCCGCGGCCGGGGGTGGTCCCTGCCCCTCGGAGACCCCCTCACGACGCCCTTTGGCCTATAAATCGTCCCCGACGAAAAAACCCTAACCCCTGAAGGATTTACCCAAATACAATACAGAGCTCCGCCGCCATCGCCAACAAGTTTCAGGGGTTCAGAAGGTCCTGTTCCGGCACCCTGCGGGGGCGGGGATCGACCGCCGGAGCCATCTCCATCAACACCACTGCTTCCCGCGATGAGGAGGGAGTAGTCCCTCACCGGGGCTGAGGCTTATACAAGTAGCTATGTGGTTATCTCTCTCTCCCATGATGTGATCCTCGTTGTGATCATGAGCTTTGTTAGCATAGTTGAATACAAGATGTTTCCCTACATGTAATGGATATGATTTTGCTCAAGTGGTGTCATCTAGTATAAGTTCAGGAGTCACCATTGTGATAACGGTATCTCGGTGACAGTGTGGGTGCCGTTTGTGACTCTAATGATAAAAGCTTAGAGGGATCTTCATGATGATTTTGTTCTTTATTATTGTTGGATTGAATAGATCATGAGCTTTCTTGATGCTTGTGTTATTGAAGAAAGAGACTATTCAAGAAATAGGTTGTGGTGTTTGTTAGTACTATCTTTGGATGCGGATAGTGACAGCATGAAGTGTCCATAGATGTGGAATACGAACTTTAAGGTGTGCTTTTCGTAGCGCTACGCAATTCTCATCCTATTTGATCCACGAAAGAATGATCTCCGAGTAACGTCTACCATGCATGTGTTTTTGTGGGAACTATCATGTGTTTAATTATGTTAATGATGTTGAGAGTAGTCACTAGTGAAAGTATGAAGCCTAGGCCTTGTTTGCAAGCATTTATACACCATTTTTAGTCACTTTTGTCACTTGTTTTCTTGCTGCCATTTTATTACAGAATTACAAAATCACCTTTTACCATCCATATCACTTGCATTTTACTATCTATTCGCCGAACTAGTGCACCTATACAATTAGCCATTGTATCAGGTGTGTTGGGGACACAAGAGACTTCTTGTATCTTAATTGCAGGATTGCTTGAGAGAGGTTACGTTCAACCTCTTCCTCCCGTGGATTCGATACCTTGGATAACTCACTTAAGGGAAATTTGCCGCTGTCCTACAAACCTCTGCGCTTGGAGGCCCAACAAGTCTACAAGAATAGAAGCGTGTAGTAGACATCAAGGAGTCACATCGGAGAAGATTTGCACAAAATTTCAGCAAGAATGATAGGCTGAGCAAAGAGATCGAAAATTCCAGCACCAAAGAGCAAGAACTCGGGTTTGAACAATGGGGGAGGTATTTTTCGAGTGAGAGAGAGAGAGTGGGAGGAGACTCACCTGATGGGGCCCTCCATAGGGCAGGGGCAGCCCTTGGCCGTGGCCAGGTCCTCACCCGCGGGCGGGACCCGCCTCTGCCCCTTGGGGGTCACCCAGGTCAGCCCCAACCATTTCTGTGGCTCTTTTGAAAAATAAAAAATTATGAAATTTTTCTGGAATTTTTCGACAACTTTTCCCGTGGAACTTAAATGAGATTAGAATAAGCTAATAAAACAGGATATTGATATTTAAAAGGGATAAACTAAATAAAGAATAAAAATTATAGAAAAGTAAAATATAAATAACAGAGGAAAAACTAATGGTCATTAAAATCTTTATGTTGTTAAAATTTATTAGTTAGCAAGGGTGATCAAGTCTTGCTACCACACCAAATTTATTTGACATAAAGAATTCAATTTGCAAATGACAATTATGTTACCTCATATTATAGCAATTGTCCCAATCATAAGAGTTTCATATTTTCTATGATGTATAATAATAGGACAATCAATAGCTCCAACCTTGATGGCTTCAATATTTTCAATGAAATTCAAAGCAATTTTAGTATTAATCTTCTTTGGGAAATATACCATGTGCTCTTTATCATCAACATTAGAAGTAACTTTTCCTTTATTGCAATCAATAACAGCCCCTGCAGAATTAAGAAAAGGTCTTCGAAGAATAATTGACATATTATCATCTTCAGGCATTTCCAACACCACAAAATCAGTTAGGATTAAACAATTATCAACTTTAACAGGAACATCCTCACAAATACCAATAGGCATAGCAGTACATTTATCAGCCATTTGTAGGGAGATATCAGTAGGAATAAACTTGTCTAATAAAAGTCTCTTATAAAGAGAGAAAGGCATAACACTAACTCCTGCACCAAGATGACATAAAGTAGTTCTAACATAATTATTTTTAATGAAGCAAGGAATAGTGGGTATACCTGGATCACCAAGCTTTTTAGGAATCTTTCCATTGAAAGAGTAATTAGCAAGCATAGTAGAAATCTCTTCATTAGGATTTTTTCTCTTATTAGAAATAATATCTTTCATATATTTTGAATAAGGAGGTAATTTAATAGCATCAGTCAAAGGGATCTTCAAAAAGAGAGGCCTCATCCATTCACAGAATTTATTATTGTGTCCCTCCTCGTTAGTTTTTTGAGATTTAGATGGAAAAGGCATGGGATTTTGCACCCATGGCTCTCTTTCCCTACCATGCTTTTTAGCAACAGGAGGTGCAGTCTCTTCCTCCCGTTCTTCAGGTTTATTGATATCATTCTCATGCTCATTACCACTTTCAGTTTCAGCATCAGAAATAGAAACATCATTAGGATTATTAACTACAGGTTCTTTATCAATTTCCATATTACCAGTTTCTCCTAATTCTTTATGTTTCTTCTTTTTCTTTTTCCTTTTAGGGGAGCTAGCAATATTATTTTCAGCCAATTGAGACTCTTGTTCAATTCTTTTAGGATGTCCTTCAGGATAAAGAGGGTCTTGAGTAGTGATACCACCTCTAGTTAAAACACCACAAGCTTGTTTATTACTTTGTATAGGAATACCGGCAAGAAAATCTTTTTGTACTTTAGTAATTTGCTCAAGTTGAGTTCGAACCATGTGAAAATGCTTAACAAGACCTTTAACATCATTAGCAGTTTTCTCCAAGACAGAATACAAATTTTTAATAACCAGAGTGTTATCATTTAATTGTTCTTGAATTTGCATATTAAAATGAGTTTGTTTAAAAATAAAGTTATCAAATTCATCCAAATACTGACTAGGAGGCTTGCTATAAGGAATATCGTTGACAGTAAAATAATAAAGAGAATGTACCTCTACCATAGGTGGGTGAGTGGTAGGCTCACATAAAGTTTCAATTGGAGGTAAATTCTTCACGTCTTCAGCTCTAATACCTTTCTCCTTGATAGATTTCTTGGCTTCTTGCATATCTTCTAGGTTCAAGAATAGCACTCCCCTTTTCTTCGGGGTTGGTAAAGGAGGAGGACAAGGATTACTCCATTCATCATGATTTTGGGCTATCTTAGCCATTAATTCTTCAGCTTTAGCTACAGTCCTTTTCCTGAAAACACAACCGGCACAGCTATCTAGGTATGTCCTAGATTCAACAGTTAGTCCATTATAGAATATATCAAGAAGTTCATTCTTCGGTATATCATGCCCTGGCCGAGCCCTGAGTAATGAGCCAAATCTCCCCCAAGCTTTAGGGAGATGCTCATCCTCCAGTTCTCTGAAATTGAAAATTCTCTGCAAAGCCTCATGCTGCATGTGAGTGGGAAAATATTTTGCAAAGAAAACATCAAGCAATTCATGAGGACTTTTAATGGAACCATAAGGTAAAGCATTATACCACACTTTAGCATCACCCTTTAATGAAAGGCTTAATGAAAAAGGAAACAACTTTACTAAATAGTAATACTGTATCTTCTTGTTATCAGAGAAAAGTAAGCTAAGCGAAGCTAATTTATTCATGTGTTCTATAGCACCATCATTCTTAGTTCCACAAAAAAGATCAGATTCAACATTTGATATAAGTGAAAGATCAACAGAGAAATCAAAATCATCATCTTGGGCAAATTATCCTTCTGCCATCAGTTGTGTCCATGTGCTCACTTTTGCCCTCAATTGCGAAACGTCCTCAGTTTTACCCCTAGTCTGTGCGCAAGGACTTATTCCGTGAATCTTGCCGTCTCCATCTGGTCAAGGTAGTTGACTCGGGTTTGTAGCCACTGCTTGTGGGACCCCCCTGTCGACCGTTCCTGAGGGCAAAACTGAGCAAATGGGCACACACTGATGGCAGCCTGTCGACCGTTGCCGGCGCCGCGTCTGTGATAAAAGCGGCGTACCGTGCCCCCAGAGCTCACAGCGGATAGCAAGAATCAGAGAAGAGGGGTTGGAGGCGGCCACGCGCAGAGGTGGGCGGCGAGCTAGGAGCCGGGCGCAGAGGTTGGCAGCTAGGAGTCGGGCGTGGGCGACCGAGAGGGCGGCGTCGACGGGGAGCGCCGCCGACGGTGGGAGGGCGCGGCTATGTGCTACAGCTACAGGTGACGTGCGTGGACGCGGTGAGTTCCCCTTCGGCTCCGGGCGTTCGCGAATTGAGCTCCATGTCTTCTTCTAGCTCCCGCGCCACCTCGTAGATGGAGATCCCGGCACGCACGGAGATGCCGATCTTCGTCTGTCCGCGGTGCCGGATGGACATTGCTCGGAGGATATCGCAGACATCGAGGAACAAGAATCGTCCATTCTACGTGTGCACCAGCGCGATTGGTGTAAGAATCGGGAAAATTTCACAATTTTCATGGATCGGCATCCTTCAGCAATCCATTTGATTTGTTTGGCGATTTTGCAGTTAAAATATTTCTTCCTTTGGGAAGATGTTCTGGTCCTGACGCTGATGAATCAGCTGCTAGTTGAGCACCAAGAATGGCTGCCACAGACGGCAGCAGCCGTAGCGCGAGTTCTGGAAGAAGAGACGGAGGGCGGAGCATGCATTGATACAGAGGTTGCTGACGAGCTAAGGAGATTGAACCAGAAGATGAGGAAGCTCGAATATCAAGCACAAATTCCCATTTGCATTTGGGAATTTGTAGGGGATATGCTAGTCGTAGTGGGTGTAATGTTGAAATTGTATGGAATGGCATGAATTTGGGAGGAATTTGTAAGAGGAATTTGGGAGAAATTGTATGGTAATCGCACTGGCTGGGTGTAGTAGGAGTTTGTAAACTTGAAATTGTATGAATAAAGGTTGAAAGAAGGGAAAAGAAATGGGAAATTCAGAATATTCAGTGTGGCAAATAACTCCTGTGGGACACTTCTCATCGAAATAGTGAAAAATGCGACATCGTTCGAAGAAATAGCTACTGCGCGACTTTTCTGAAGGCCAAAATAGCCAGCACACGACATGGTTGATTAAACGGTTGTAACATTGGATTGATTCCGATAGGTGGGTCATAGAATCGTGTTCTCACTTAGTTGTGCTCATAGATTTAGATTTAGCAAGGACATGATTTTCTATTTTTTATAAGTTGAAAAAGAGGATTAATCAGAGATCGAAAAAGAAGGCCGTGAGATATCAAGGTTGAAAAAATGAAATGATTTTCAATTCTTTTTTAAGTTGAAAAGGAGGATTAACCAGATATTAGTGTCCTATATTTAGGATATAGGACACCAATATTTGTTGATCCACTGGTAGGGGTGCCACATTCGGGGCTTATAAACGGGTGGTACACGCTATGAACTAGCGAGGTGGGACTAAACACGCTGTAAATTGCTTTGATGCGACGTAGACGGCAGCGCGAGCAGAGCTGCGACTGGTCATGCATGCAACAGGCGGCTGCGTGGAGGCGAGCACACACGAAGGACACGAAGTCAGACGCGCGTACGCTTGTTCCATGCACCGCATCATTCTAGGTCGCCGAATCTTATTGAACGGCTTAGATTGAACCAGCAGGCCGATCCAAACCCCATTTATCCAGCCAATCAGCGCATCACATGCCCACGAGCCAATCAAATTGCAGAACGAGCGCACACACGGATCGGCGCGTCACCTACGCACACATGGATCGGCATGTCTGATCCCAACCGTTCACTCACCAGCGATCAACGGTTCAGAAGCGGGAGGGGTTTCGGATGGGGTTTCTGGGGTTTAGGGTTAGGGATTTCGGGGTTTTCGGGGTTTAGGGTTAGGGTTTCTCTGAGCTAGGGTTGAGCATAACTAATTAAAAAAAATCAAAAAAATATAAAACTTTCGCACATTGTCATATTATGCAACAAAGTTGCTATAAAAAATATTAAACTTGGATTTTGAGTTAGTCAACGTTTTTTTGTGAGGTTTGACCGAACATTAAAATGAGCACAAATAATTCAAAAAAAATCATAAAAATGTGAAACCAGCGCACATTGTCGTAGTATGTGACATAGTTACGATATAAAATAATAAACTTGGTCTATGTGTATTTGCATGAGAAAACCTTCACACAAATGACTTACCACGATCGATGTTGCAGATAGTTCAACTCAAAGTGAGGATAAGTGATTTTGGATTTGGAACATGAAATTTTCTAAAACCTCACCAAAGCTTCATTTTGGAATGACTAACAAGGATCCAGGCTTAGTTTTTCATTTTCATGTTTTAAACTTGTTTAAATGTTGGTCAAACTTATGTTTGACAAAAATTGAAATGAGCATAAAAAATTCAAAAAATAAAATGAAAAACCAACGCACATAGTCTTATAATGTCATATACTAACGATTCAAGTTGATAAACAAGGTCTACATACATTCAGACGAAAATTAATGCATCTTGGCTCATATCGCCCAATCTCAAACTCCGTCGCATTCAAATGAGCATAAAAAATTCAAAACAAATCAAAACATGAAAAACCAATGCACATAGTCTTATAATGTCATATACTAACGATTTAATTTGATAAACAAGTTCTACATACATTCAGACGAAAATTAATGCATCTTGGCATCTCAAACTCCGTCGCATTCAAATGAGCATAAAAAAATCAAAAAAAAAATCAAAAAATGAAAAACCAATGCACATAGTCTTACAATGTCATATAATAACGATTCAAGTTGATAAACAAGGTCTACATACATTCAGACGAAAATTAATGCATCTTGGCTCATATCGCCCTGTCTCAAACTCCGTCACATTCAAATGAGCATAAAAAATTCAAAACAAATCAAAAAAATGAAAAACCACCTCACATAGTCTATATATATGGAATAGATATGTAGGTAAGTTATTTGGCTGATTTAGACAAGGTCGAAAAAAACCTTGCTTAGAAATGAGGCCATTTACCATACCTTTGGAGCTCTTTTTTAGAACATTTTTCATGAATGTGAGTTTACTTCGCAAAAGGGATCAGATTGATGACCAAGTTAGAACAAACAAGTTCACCATAGTTTGGAAAGAATTGCAGCATCTAAATAGCATGTCGATTTTTAAGTTTGGATCAAATTTGAAGTTAGGTTCACATATTTTAATCACTCACCCATTTGGCCCTCATTTTGACACGACTTGCTCAAAACATGCACCATCATCATCCAAACACCATTAAAACATATTTGTAGCATAGGTCCAACATCATTCAACATACTCCCTCCATCTCGGTTTATTAGACACAATACCAAAATCAGATTTTATCAAGAGTTAGGCGCAATTAGCATTAATGATCTCCTAGAAATGCACCCAACCACTTCCTCTCCCCAATCTACATGCGATTTAGCCAATGGTCTATTTAATTAGGCCAATGCATGCGCTTCCGATTAGACCTTATTGGTCTTTCCTAATTAATTACCTGATTTTGGAGTGATTAACTCGGCCAATCGTCACTTTCCTAGGTCTCAGAGAAATCCCAAAAGGTCTCAGAGTAATACAACATCATTCAAAATGTTTCATAAATTCTACTTGGTTCCAACTCAATGACTGTGCTCCTTGTGCTTCTTGTGCTTCTTGCCACCATTGTGCTACTCGCGGAACCGCTTCTCCTCCTCTATCGCCGCACCTATCCATTCATGTGGATTGTGGTTTCATTTATGTGGATTGACCATATGGCAGAACGAGCGGCACCTATCCATTCATTCCTATCAGGAAAGTACGTTCAGAATCCAAACCATATCGTCGATTCTGATCAATTTGAGATATATTTCTCTTTATGACCAGACGAGACAAACCTGAGAGCCTTCCAGCACGTGCATGGCGCTGCGTGCACATTGAATGCATGTGTGGGATGCCATGGTAGTCCACCCTGCGTCTATATATGTGGCGTGCACGGATGGACATGGCCATTGAACGCGTGGCAGAACTTTTGCCTCACCGCTAGCCTAGCCTAGTCTATCTGTCACGTCCAATCACCGTATTAAATATACAACAAACGATCAGAGAAACAATTTACATAGCAACGGTATGATTAATTCGATTAAATCGATACAAACCCTAAAATTATTCAAAAGAAAAAAAATACAAACCCTAGAAAACATTAACTAAAACTACTTCTTCTTCATGGCGCCTTCAGGACGTGACTTCGGAGACGTCGGAGCCCTCGGAGTCCTCATCGGAGTCATCGGAGTCGGAGTCGGAGTCGGCATCGTCGGCGTCGTCAGAGTCAGAGTCGTTGAAAGTGCATGGTTGCTCCCATGCATGTTTTTGGTAATTAATGACAATCTCTATGGACTAATATTTACATTGATCTATATTTGTAGGTGTCCATTAGCTTGCTTATCTCCATTTGTTGGAGTCAAGGTCTTGCTTATTCTCCATGTGTTGGAGTCAAGGTTAATAGAAGGAGATCATTTGTTGATCAAGGCCGAGGTGTTCGTCATCAAGATAAAGGCCAAGTGAAGATATGCCAAAGAGTGTTTTCCCCATCTTGGTGTATGGGGGAGCGTCATGTGATTCTTCACCAAGCAAAGCGCAATCAAGAAAGGTGGTTCGTCTTGAGGAGATGAAGATCGTCTTCATCGACCTCAAGTGGATTAATGCGCAAGGCAAAGGTATGATCTTGGTAGGGATTTTATTTTAACGGTCTCATGATGTTTAGTGAGAGACCGGATTATAGGATAGATAGCCGTACTATCAAGAGGGGCAATCGACCGAGTAGCTTGATCGTATCGTTCGTGGAGAGCTCAACCCTTTGCATCCTTGCATCCTTGAGATCATCTTCTTTGGTTCCTATTTGGCTCTTATCGTAGTGTGGTCTTGGTGCTTGTCATGACAAGGCTAAGTTCACCAAAAACCGTTTTCATATGCGTTTTATTTTGCATTTTCGGTTTTGGAGATTTTGCTGGTTCCTCCGTGTGGAAGGTTTCACCCTTCCAACCCTCCGCACAATCTCCTTTGCTTGTTTCATATTTTCAGTTTTTGTAGGGTAAGCTCTTGTCGTCCTCTTTCCAACAAAATTGGATTCACTCGATTCGGACTTCATTTGCAAAAGTTATGGCAGTTCTGGTTTTCACTGTTTTGATCTAGCCCGGAGATGGTCCAGAGTCTCCGGTCACTCTGGAGTCTCCGCCCCAAATGACCGGAGTCTCCGGTCCCCCTGATTTGGCTGCTGTTTGTGTCCGCTGTGGTGCGGTATTGTATAGGGGTCCGGAGTTCCCCCGGAGAAGGACCGGAGTCTCCGGCCCACCGGAGTCTCCGGCCCGAGGACCCGGAATCTCCGGCCCTCTTTTTTCTCAGCCCATTTGCATCTGTGTGGTGCGCCTTTGGATAGGGGTCCGGAGCTCCCCCGGAGGGTGCCCGGAGTCTCCGGCCTTGCCGGAGTCTCCGGCCCCAATGACCGGAATCTCCGGCCTCCCCGATGACCCAGCAGGCGGGAGTCTCCGGTCACTTACTCCGGAGTCTCCGGCCTGGATAGGCTCCAACGGCTAGTTTTTGGGGGAGGCTATAAAAAGCCTCCTTCCCCCCCCCCCAAAACCTGGTTACACACCTTGCTCACTTGTTCTTACTCTTCCCCTTTGTTCTAATCCTTGTGAGCTTGATTCCTCTCTTCCCCTCCAATGATTCTTGCCCAATTTTAGGGTTTCAAGAGAGGAGATCTAGATCTACCATTCCACCGATCAAAATCCCCTCTAAGTGAGGGAAACTTGTGGATCTAGATTTAGGGTTGCTTTGTGTTCTTCCCTTTGTTCTTTCTCTCTTATTCCCCCCAAAGCATTTGTTGCTTGGTTGGAATTTGAGAGTGAAGGACTTGACCACTTTGTGTGTTCTTGCCTCTTGCATTAGTTGCATTGGGTTGCTCTCTCCACGGTGATACGTGAAGTTGAAGGTTGAAGAGCTTGTTACTCTTGGGTGCATTGTGTTCCCAAGAGCTTGTTGCCTCTTGGGTGCATTGTGTACCCTAGACGGTTTGGAGGTGCCGCGAAGACTTCGGTTGTGAAGCTTCGGCACGAGTTTGGGAGCCCCCAATTGAGTTGTGGGTGTGTGCCCCAAGAAGAAGTTGTAAAGGGCTCCGGAATCCGCCTCGAAGGATTCTGATAGTGGAAGGTGAACCAATCCCTTGGGTGCGGTTCATCAGAGAATAGGGTGAGGCCTTTGTGGCATCTTGAGTAGGCCTTTTGTGGCGAGCTCACACCCCTCCAACGAGACGTACTCTCTTCACAAGGAGGAACTCGGGAATAAATCTTCGTCTCCGCATGCCTCGGTTATTTCTATACCCGAGCTTTTACTTATGCACTTTACTTTGTGATAGCCTTCGTGCTTGAAGTTTATATCTAGCTAGCACCTTGTTGCTTGCTTTGCTTAGCATAAGTTGTTGGTGCACATAGGTGAGCCTAGTAATTAGGTTGTTGGCTTGTTAATTTAAACACATAGTTTTATTCCGCATTTATCAAGCCCCTAATTAGAAAAAGTTTTAATCGCCTATTCACCCCCCCTCTAGGCGACATCCGGGCATAGCTTGTTCTTTCAATTGGTATCAGAGCCTCGTCTCTCTTGTTTGGCTTTACCGCCTAGAGAGTAAAGATGTCCTCTAGGGATTTAGTGCACAATTCCTTGTTTAGATTTAATGGCACAAATTTTAATGTTTGGAAAACTCATATGCTTAATCACTTACGGGTCTTGGACCCCAATATTGAGCGTATCTTAGATATAGGTTTTTCTCCTCCAAAGGATTACGACAGTAAGACTTTAGAGGATGAGAAAGACTTATATCTAGATGCTCTAGCTTCTAATGAGTTTTGCAAAGTTGTGAGTGTTGTAGTTTTTGAGTCAATCATGCCTCTCCGGGACGCTCATGAATTATGGACAAATATTCAAGATAAATATGGCAAGTCCAACATTATTGAGGATGATTGTTCTCCCTCCACCTCCGGCCGTGACGAGCTCTCGTCTTCATCTACTTCACCAAAATGTGGTAAGCCACAAACGAATGTGATGGTGAGTAGTGATAGGTTTTGCAACTTTGATAGTGAGCTTGTTATTGATGATCATTTATCTCTATCTTGTTGCAATGCTTCATCTTTGGACCGAAACACACATAGCACTATAAATGATTTACATGCTAGTGTTGATAGTCCTTGCATATCATCAAAAACTTGCTTGGATAAATCTCTTTATGGTATACTTGCTTTATCTTGTTGTCATGATAAAAATGATTGTGTTCCCTCTAACTCTTGCATGAATAATAATGTAGAGGAAACCCAATTGGCTATGCAACAAGATGCGAACTTGAGTAGTTCAAAAACTAATTATTCTTCTTCATCCATCACTCATTGCCTTATTTCTAAATCTTCTTCTAGCAATGATAATAATAATGATGATAATGATGATGATAATAATGATGAAGAAGATGATATGGAAAAGATTAATGCTCTACTTCAAAATAAAGGTCTAATGATTCTTAAAGCCCTTCCTAGCAATAAAAGTGCCCAAGCTAACCTCTTTGAAATCATGAGCACCCTAATTGAGCGTGGGGAAACCATTCAGGCTTTGGAAGCAAGCCTTGAAGAAAAAGGTAAGATAGAAAGAGATGATGCTATGGAGAAAGCATCATTAGAAGATGCTCTTGTGGAAGAGCAAGAGACTTGTGATTCTCTAGAGGAGAAACTAGAATCTATCGAGGAGTCTCATAATGATATAATTGCTAAAATCATTAAAGAACGTGACCATGCTCATGCTAAATATAAAGTCACGAAAAATGAAAATGCTAGATTAAATGATGAGCTTGCCAAGTTATCTTCTTCTATTCCTAAAGTTAATGATGCTTGTGCTACTAACTCCACTTCTTGTGAAGCATCTATTATGAAGGAGAATGTTGAGCTAAGGGCTCAACTTGAGTTGCTAACTATCAAGTATGAGAAGTTGGAAGCAAGTCATGAAAAGCTATCTAGCTCTAATGATAATCTTCTAGCATCCTATGGGAAGTTGGAAGAAAATCATGAAAAGCTATCTAGCTCTAATGATGAACTTCTAGCATCCTATGCTTGTCTCAAGTTGGCTCATGAGGCCGTCACTACAAAGGTAACATCTTGTGAGCCTCATGTGGATAATAGCACAACCATAACTAAAAATGCTATACTGCCATGTGCTAGTCCTAGTAGTTCATCCACTAAAAATGTTGGTACATCATGTGATGAATTACTTGCTTTGCCTTGTTGCTCTAACAATGATGCATCTACCTCCTCTAGTACTTGTGTTGTCACTAACCATGTAGAGAAAAGAGGAGAGCTCAAGGCCCAAGCCACTTCTATGAAGAAAGGTTTGGAAAAGCGTCATGAAGGGAAGCGTGCACTTGACAACATGTTGAGTGTGCAACAATCCCCCAATGACAAAAGTGGACTTGGATTCAACTCCAACAACAAGAACAAGTCCAAGGTTGAGAAGAAGAATAAGGGCCAAGTTCAAATCAAGAATCCGGCCAACATCATTTTTCTTCAAGTGCAAGGTTGAAGGGCACCATGTTCGGGATTTCCCAATGAAGAAGAAGCCTATTAGTGAGAAGCAACTAGGGAAGCGGCCTCTTGTTCAATCTCGTGCTCAACCACGAGTTGAACAATGGCCACCTCCTAAGAAGACTCAAGCCAATGCTCCTCAAGTTGAGGAGCCTAGGAAGAAGAAAGAGAAGAGTCGATGTTGCTACCTTTGCCGTGGCAAAGGTCATTTTGCTTCTTCATGCACTAATGGTACCCCATCCAACCCTATCATAATTGATGATGTTTATTCTCTTGGGAAGGATAGAGTTGGCAATGTGTTTGCCAAGTATGTGGGAGCTCAAAGTGGTGTCAAGAAAAGCACCATTTGGGTTCCCAAACCTATTGTGACTAACCTCTTAGGACCCAACTTGGTTGGGGACCAACAAGCTTCAACTTGATCAATAGGTGTTTGTGGAGGATATTGGTGACTTGGCTTTCATTTGAAGAATTAAGGGATCTTCATGGTTATCTTTTCATCTAGCCAAGTCAATTGGATTCTCACATATCTATCTCATATCCAATGCTTCCTCCTTGCGGTAACTTGTATTTAATCATTTATATACATTGAAAGTTGCTTGCTCCCTTGCATGTGTTAGTTTTGTTCCTAATATGTGCTTGTATGTGATATGCTTCTTTCCTACTAGTCTTGTTACTCAAGGTTGTGTATGATAGTTGTGTATCATGTATGTGTAATTTGTGTGTTGAGCTTTATTGAATCTTGTGTGGATTTCATTTGGCTCGTTTGAGATATTAATGGACTATCCCATTTTGGGGGAGTGATGTGCTTTGTGCACCTCACAAACCTAAAAATGTGTGTACATGAGGCATACCACCTAGTATTGATATTTCAATATTATCTAGTTACTATGTGGTATGTCATATTCATGAGAAATTCAAATTCTACAATGTCCATTAATTTCTCCAGTTAATTTTATTTGCCTCTTGTTTAAAAATAAAATGAATTATCCCATTATGGGGGAGTAATAAGCTATGTGCATATTACAAATCTATAGAAATGTGAACATTTGAGGTTTGCCACTTAGAATTGATATTATAAATTATCTTATTCTTATGTGGCATGTTTGCTCAAACAAGTTCCCAATTTTCTTTTGTGGTTATCCTTTGGCTCTTGTTTGTGTGAGTTTGCTTGGTGTGGTTTTTCTCCAATATCCATTTCCATATATTATGTTAGAAACCATTTGTTTCATTTTATTCTAACCATGGCTTTGCCGGTTGGTTCGAATAGTTGAAACTACCTACAAACCTTTTTCGAAACAAAACACCTTATTTATTATTTCTTATTTCTTGTGTTTTAATCCCTATCTTTTGCCATTCGCTAGTTTGTGGTGAAGTTGGTCTTGTAGATCATTCCTATATACCACCGAGAAATATCTCTATATACTCCTTGTCCATGACAAGTGATACTAGTAATTGTGGTGGATTTTGTAGACCATCTTCACATTGGCTCTTGCGTTGATTTGCTTTATCTATTGCCTTCCTTGCCTTTTGAATAGATCCTAGTCTTTAATTGGTAGTGTTTAGTGTTGTAAATAAAATATGGAGAGTAATGATCCCTTGTGCATGCATTTTGTATTCAAATGCAAATATCAAAGATAATGCATGAATATTGGGGGAGCATTCCTTTTTATTTAGAACACTAACCTATCTATCAATTTTTGATCCTTTCAATTGGCATTTGATTATTTATCTTGTGTTGGTACCTTCAATTGGTATTGATTGGAATTTAATATCTCCTCCATAGATATTTGTTCGAATTGATATTTGTTGTGGGAGTCTTGATACCTTTTTGCCTTATTTTAACTTTACCTGGCTCCGGTCAAGTATTATTCTCTTCTTGGTATCTTTTCTCCTAGTTGGTATTTTTTTGTTTTTAATTGGTATCTTATGTTCAATTGGTGTCTTATCAATCATTTGTTGTGTTTATTTGATTCCTTTTGATAACACATTTCATGTGTTGATGTGTTTTGGAATCAATCATTTGTTGATTTGATTTTCCTCAATCATGTGTTGATTTGGATTTTGATATAATTTGGACAACCTTTTTGTGTCACACCTTGGTGTGCTCCCTTCTTGGTTACTTAGTGTTTTCGTCCAAATTATGTCTCATTCGGTTCTAGAAAGCCTTTGCATGCTCGGTTACTAATTTATTTTATTTTAGCATGCTTATCTTTCTTGATCCAATATATAGGGGATACTCCACCGAATCCTAAATCGGCTAAGATGTGCATGAAATTCAATTTCATATCTATATGCACATATTTATGTGGAGTGTTTCCTATATATTGTAGTTGATCTAACTACTATGGAACCCAATGAGTTTGGGAACCATTTTGTATTCTAATTGTGTTTTTAGGTACAATTGAGATGCATTGGATGCTTGCCTCATTCATAAGGAAGGTGTTCTCACCGTGTGATTGTCGGAGTCAAGCTTTGATGTCAAACCATCTCTCATCATCTTCATCACCAATGTCATCTCGGTAACAAGTATCTATCTCATGCATGTTTTTCTAGTTTCAACCTTGTGTAGGTTTCCTCTTGGCATAAAATCCCTTATGTGCAATTGTTGTGGTTTTGGCTTTTTCCTTCACTTAATATATCTTTGTGATATGTGTGATGAACTTGCAAAAACCTTTTCTTCAATTGATATTATTTGTTTGTGATACTTGTTGCCTAATTCAAAGCATCTCCACTATCTCTTGTCCCCTTAGTGATATGTGTGATGCATTTGATATATTTGAAGTTCATTTATATATAATGAGATAAATTTGAGCTATGTGCTATGCTTTTAAGGAACAATCTCCCTTGTATATTTATGACTTCCTTTTGAATACCTTGCTCTTTTTTTCTGAACCATCTCGTATGTATATGTTTCTTTGCGGATGTATATCTTAAATGGTTTGTCTAATTAGAAACCTATACATATGAGAGAGGTCACCTTTTAGTTGGTATCCTAATTCTTTTGAGCTACCTTGTTTTCTTCTATAATTCTTTGGTGGCTCCAAATTTGTCTCATGAGTGCGTGTCTTATTGTTTATTGGTATCTTTTCACACCCATGTAGTTGTTGAAGATCTTTGACTTCATGTCTACCATGGTGAGCATGTTGATTTTTCTTTGACTAAATGCTCTCACTAGCTTTTTGGCATTTTCAATTGGTTTTAGTTTCCAATTGGTATCCCTAAGCTTGTGAACATACTTTTTAAAGATCTTCCTTTTATATCGGTTGGGCCTATATTATGTTGATTTCTTTTTGAAAATTGGTATCTCTTTTTGGCTCAACCACATCTTTGGTGCAAGTGCTATGATTTGCTTTTGCATTATGCACTCTTGCACTTGTTGCGTGTTCTAGATAATTTTGGGGAGCGAGGATGCCATTTTTGTGCACTCCTCAATTGTGCATGAAAATTGGGGAGCTTCTCCGTTTTTATTTAGAACGCTCACTTTGGATCTTTTTGATTGATTTTATCCTTTGTGGAGATGTTTAAAATGGTTTCATCATTTTTGCAATCCTTTGATCCTCAATATAGTTTGATTTCCTCTAATTTTTCGTTAAAAGGGATTGTCATCACCTTTATGGAGGAACTCATATTATATTGGCTCTCTAAATTTTTCTTCCCATTTCGGCAATCGATGCCAATGGGGGAGAAGTTTAGAGGGTTTAAGGGAATTTGGGTTTTATGCTTTTGTTGCATTTGCCTTTAATGCGCTTTGCATTCTTGCTTGTTTGTCATGCAAGGATGCTCTATTCGTTATATAAACCCGCTTAAAAAGGGATTGCCATCAATTACCAAAATGGGGGAGATTGAAAGTGCATGGTTGCTCCCATGCATGTTTTTGGTAATTAATGACAATCTCTATGGACTAATATTTGCATTGAGCTATATTTGTAGGTGTCCATTAGCTTGCTTATCTCCATTTGTTTGGAGTCAAGCTTGCTTGTTCTCCATTTGTAGGAATTGTCATCAATTACCAAAATGGGGGAGATTCAAAGTGCATGGTTGCTCTCATGCATGTTTTTGGTAATTAATGGCAATCTCTATGCACTAATATTTGCATTGAGCTATATTTGTAGGTGTCCATTAGCTTGCTTATCTCCATTTGTTTGGAGTCAAGCTTGCTTGTTCTCCATTTGTAGGGATTGTCATCAACTACCAAAATGGGGGAGATTGAAAGTGCATGGTTGCTCCCATGCATGTTTTTGGTAATTAATGACAATCTCTATGGACTAATATTTGCATTGAGCTATATTTGTAGTTGTCCATTAGCTTGCTTATCTCCATTTGTTGGAGTCAAGGTCTTGCTTGTTCTCCATGTGTTGGAGTCAAGGTTAAGGAAAGGAGATCATTTGTTGATCAAGGCCGAGGTGTTCGTCATCAAGATAAAGGCCAAGTGAAGATATGCCAAAGAGTGTTTTCCCCATCTTGGTGTATGGGGGAGCGTCATGTGATTCTTCACCAAGCAAAGCGCAATCAAGAAAGGTGGTTCGTCTTGAGGAGATGAAGATCGTCTTCATCGACCTCAAGTGGATTAATGCGCAAGGCAAAGGTATGATCTTGGTAGGGATTTTATTTTAACGGTCTCATGATGTTTAGTGAGAGACCGGATTTTAGGATAGATAGCCGTACTATCGAGAGGGGCTCTCGACCGAGTAGCTTGATCGTATCGTTCATGGAGAGCTCAACCCTTTGCATCCTTGCATCCTTGGTTCCTATTTGGCTCTTATCGTAGTGTGGTCTTGGTGCTTGTCGTGCTTGTCATGACAAGGCTAAGTTCACCGAAAACCATTTTCATATGCGTCTTATTTTGCATTTTCGGTTTTGGAGATTTTGCCAGTTCTTCCGTGTGGAAGGTTTCACCCTTCCAACCCTCCGCACAATCTCCTTTGCTTGTTTCATATTTTCAGTTTTTGTAGGGTAAGCTCTTGTCGTCCTCTTTCCAACAATATTAGATTCACTCGATTCAGACTTCATTTGCAAAAGTTATGGCAGTTCTGGTTTTCACTGTTTTGATCTAGCCCGGAGATGGTCCGGAGTCTCCGGTCACTCCGGAGTCTCCGCCCCAAATGACCGGAGTCTCCGGTCCCCCTGATTTCGCTGCCGTTTGTGTCTGCTGTTGTAGCGGACCTGCACTTAAAAATAGGCAAGATCCCTGTGTATAGTGCAAATCCCTGGATCGAATCGTTTGCACACACAGTTTACGATGAATACCATAACATTGTATCAATTTATTACACAAATGATCCAGACTTAAAATATTCCATTACAACTTTGCATAGCTCGAAGCTAGCATAAACAAAATAACAGCGGAAGACAAAAATTATTGCATGGAGTCCCAATCTTCATGTAGCCACAGGCGAAAACATGTTGGTTGGGACTCCATGCAATAATTTTTGTCTTCCGCTGTTATTTTGTTTATGCTAGCTTCGAGCTATGCAAAGTTGTAATGCAATATTTTAAGTCTGGATCATTTGTGTAATAAATTGATACAATGTTATGGTATTCATCGTAAACTGTGTGTGCAAACGATTCGATCCAGGGATTTGCACTATACACAGGGATCTTGCCTATTTTTAAGTGCAGGTCCGCTACAGATGGTATCAGAGCACTGTGTTGCCTGTAGGTTCGAAACCCTAGGTTTGGAATAGAAATAAGAAAGCCCATAGGACTAAAAGCTAATTTCTATTCATCCAAAAACTTTTCTAATGTCATTCTTGTAACCATCTTGTCTAAATTGCTTTCTAAGTATCTTCTCTTGTTTTAGATGACCACCCTCATGGAAGCCATCAAGAAAGGACCAGTGATGACCATGACTCTGCAATGTGAGACTGAGTTCCCAAGAGCACTCAAGGATAACATGAAGAGCTTGGGATTTGAAGGAGAAGCTGTATACAAAGGATTTCCTTTCATGGGTGAAGGTCAAGAATACTGGTGGGTGCAACTCCATTTGTACAAAAGCAAAGACGATGACCACAAGACTGAAGGATGCTGCATGTTCACCAACCCAATAATTCACACATCTTTCTTTGATTCAGCAAGAAGTGCAGCATGGGAGGCCATCGAATACCTTGGAGCAAGACATCGTTTTAGACTTCACAACACCCAGAAGTACCTTGACGAACTCAAGAAAATCGGTGAAGAACTCGATGCACTAAAGAAGGAGATAGATTAGACCACCATTTCATTAGAATAACAACCCCGATGGTGTATTGACCTACCAACTTGTGGTATGGCAGTACTACCGCTTTTGTTTTTCAAAACCTTGGTGTGTTTTTCCTTTCGAAACGACTAGTTCGTTTCTATCAAAAAGTTTGTGTTGAACTTTTGATTGATTGTTTTCTTTGGTGTTACTTGTTTGTATGGGTAGGAGTATTTCTCATAGATCTGTCTATCTTTTGCTCATCTATGCTAAAACCCCACAGATGCCTCCTCGACGTGATCCCAACAACAACAACAACAACAACAACACCGACGCTATGCTTCAACAGATGATAGCGGCACAGACTCAACTGATGACTATGATGGCTCAATTCATGGCAAATCAGAATGCGCCGCCACCACCACCCCCACCACCGCCGCCACCCCCTCCTCAAGTGGACAAGCTTGAAAGATTTCTGAGGCTAAGGCCTAACAAATTCTCTGCTGCTACTGAGCCAATTGTGGCAGATGATTGGCTTCGCTCTGTGCACAAGGACTTGGTGGCTTGTGAGTGCACAGACCCTGAGATGGTGAGATTCACCGCTCATTTGTTGGAGGGTCCAGCAGCTCAGTGGTGGGAAACATATCAAATCACCCACCCTCTCAATGGCTTGACATGGGAAACTTTCAAGGAAGGCTTTCGTAATGCCCATATCTCTTCAGGCATTATGAATTTGAAGAAGGAAGAATTCCGAAGCCTGAGATAGGGAAACAGGTCACTCAAGGAGTATATGGACGACTTCTACTCATTGTCTCGTTATGCTCCTGAAGATATTGACACTGATGCCAAGAGGAAGGAAAAATTCCTCAAGGGATTGTGTGACGAACTCAAGATTCCCTTGACAGTTGCATATGCCCCAAACCATCAGGCTCTTCTAGATCAAGCAATCACATTGGAGGATAATATCAAGAAAGCAGAGGACAGGAAGAGGAAGCACAATGGCAGCAAGTACAACTCAGAATCTGTTCCGAAGAAACCACATTATCATGGGAACAGTGGAGGGCACCACAACCACAAGAATGGGAACGGCCACAATCACAATGGCTATAATCATAATAATGGAAGCAATGGTGGAAATGGTGAACACAAGAACAATAGTTACAATGGACAGAATCACAATCACCCCGCAGGCAAGGACCTTAGTCATATAAAGTGCTATAAGTGCAAGCAGATGGGACACTATTCCAGCGACTGTCCCGAAAAGAAGAGTGAGGAAGCTGCCAAGCCAAACCCTTTTGACAAGGGATATGTGAACCATGTCCACCTGGAAGGAGCCTACAATGAGCCTGGTATGGAAAATGGTACATTCTATTCAAGCTTTCAGTTTGAAGTTTGACATTTTAAAACTACCAAAAAAAAATCTTTTAAGGGTGGTAGCCCACCCAGTTATCAAAACCCAGAGTTTTCAAACCCATTCTTCTAGCCTCTTCGAATCTCGGGGACGAGATTCCTTTTAAGGGTGGTAGTATGTAACATCCCAGATTTTTCAAACTTTTGAAAAATCAGAAAAAAATCAAAAACTTTTTGAAAAATACATTTTTTGTGTTTTGAAATTTTCAAAACAAGCATGGCATTCATGTTTTCTTTGCATTGTGCATTTGTGCTCCTGGTTTTATGAAGTTTCAAAAGAATAGAAATTTATTTTCTTATATTATGAAATAGCAATTACCCTTTAAATGCCCAAGGGTATTTTGGTAATTTACTTTGGGTAAAAATAACAAAAATGAGTTTATCATGGTTATACCACATGATACCACTCATATTATTTTCCTGGATTTTATTTGAGTTCAAAAAGAATTTATAAAAGCCTATTTGTTATTTTTGACATAAAGGTGTCAATTATGCAAATATTCCATAATTGATTTTATTTAAAAATAAAATATTATGGGAAGAGGTTTCAAAGTATTTAAAAGGATTATTTTGTTTTTACAAAATTTTGCAAATTGGTTTGAATCCATTTGGATTCATATTTTAAAAGATATGAATTATTTTAGAAAATAGGAAAAAAAAAATGAAAGGGCCACCACGGCCAGGCCGGCCCGAGCCAGCCCAGGAGAGGCCCAGCATCGTCCCCGGCAGCAGCCGCAGCCCGCCTCCCTCTCTCCCACGCTGACATCCTGGCCCCACCCGTCAGCGCCACGTCACCGTGACGTCATCGTGTTCTTCCCCAATCTCCGCGCCCGACATGGCAAGCTCCGGCCGAAATCCCTCCTCTTCAATCCGTGCCTTTATGGCCGAGATCGGCGCCCCCTTCTGCACCCATATAAACCCCACCTCGCCCTCTCTCCTCTGCCCCAAAAATCCCTCTCCGAGAGCCCCCAGGCTTCTCATATCCGAGCTCGACGTCCGCCTCGGCTGCCGGCGACTTCGTGCATTTTTCGGTGAACTCCGGCGACCACAGGACCCCTATTCGCTCTCTTCTTCCTTCTATTAACCCTGCACACCTCTCTGACACCATTTGGTGATTTTTGTGCCCCCAGACCGACGTGCGCATCCTCGACCGACGACCCCGACCGCAGGCGCTACTCCGGCGAGCGATTCCGGCGGAACCCGTGCACCCTGACGCCGTCTCCCACGCCAACAAGCTCGCCCCAACGTCCTGCACCTCGTGGTAACGATCCCCTGTCCCCTCTCCCTCTCCCTTCGCCGGAACGCGTGACGCCGGCCATGTCACCGCCACGGTTAGGTCACCGGAGCAACTCCGGCCGCCAGCACAGTAAACCCTAGCTCCTCTACCGTCAGATCTGTTTTCAACGGCCTAGATTAGATCTAGTTAAGTGAACCGGTACGCCCAGTCAGCAGCCCAGTCAGCAGCCAAGTCAGCGCCAACTCGGATCTGTCAGCCAATCAGGAGACGCCGCGTGGACAAGCATTTCTGGATTTAGATTTAATCTGTCTGTTTTGCAGAAAAACCCCTACACCTTAGTTTTATCATATCTTTTTATCTGTTGTGCCAAATTCAAATATTTTTATATATTTGAAATCCTTAGAACTAGTAGAATCTTTCTGGCGTTTTAGTTTTCTGTTTTGACAAGTTTAAATTTATTTGAATTTCAAATGTGAAATTTGAGTAAATTTGTCATAACTTTAGTTTAAAAATAGATTTTTGAGTAAATCCAATTGGGTTAGTTTAGTTTTGAAGCCCTCTGTCCAGTAGGACCAACCCCTTATTTTTGTAGTTATTTTTCTTAACATTAGTATTTATTTTGTGTTTATTCCCTTTTTGGGAATTGTTTTATGTTGCTTTTATAATAAAATTTGTTTTAAATGCATTTTGACCTCATGCATACTTTCACAAATCAGAAAACTTAGTGTAGTAATTTTCTTGTGATTTTAGATGCATTTCATGCATAGCATATTTTGTTGTATTGTTATTTTTATTATATTGTTATTATTGTTTTGTATGTTTATGTCTGGCTTGTTTTATTTGTTAGACCTTTCGGAGAGACCCGGGAATTTTACCAATTGTTGCTCCTACTCCTCCTGCTGCCAAGGCAAGTGGCACACTTGCATACTTTTCGTCCTATTATTTTGATATATGCATTGTTGTAGCTTTTACTTAGAAAATTTTGCATGATAGGTTATTAGTATTACTATGCTATGCTAGACCTGTTAGTAGTTTTCCAAATATTTCCTAAGTGTCTAGTACCTACTTGATAACTTAGTAGAATAGGAAAAATGCAGTGCTAAAGGTTTTATATGAAAGGTAAATAAAATTCTACTAAGTAATGAACTACCTGGGTGGGTGGTTGGTTTAAAGCAATTCCCCATACGTGGGAGGATGAATTGTAGAAGAGGGTGATTCCCTACTTTGGGAGGAAGGATCATACGTGGTCCCCTGACTTAGGAGGATGAATCACACTTGTGGAAAGCCACCCAGGATCAAAGGGATTTGAAGTTACTCCAAGAGAAGATTGCCTCCAGTGCAGCCATTAGTCATATGGGCTCTGTCTTGATCAACTAAGTTGCGTGGACTCATCCCGGCTTGACAGGTGGTGGTAGAGGTTTGTAGGTGGAGCGCGTCAGGCCGGTATGGGATGGGAAAATGCTTCTGAAAGATCTCGTCTTAACCTTCTTCTTTTCCCCGGAACACCAATGGAGTGTGAGGGATAGTTTGGGTTGGTTAAG
Organism: Puccinellia tenuiflora; assembly: GCA_012064385.1. Taxonomy (NCBI): domain Eukaryota; kingdom Viridiplantae; phylum Streptophyta; class Magnoliopsida; order Poales; family Poaceae; genus Puccinellia; species Puccinellia tenuiflora. The sequence goes on along the minus strand of QRDG01000503.1, from coordinate 190,125 downwards.
TCTAATGGTGAAAGTGCACAACCTCTGCAGAGTGTCAAACTAAGTACTTAGCCGTGTCCCCGGTTACGGACAACTTTGAGCAGCTGATCAAGGACGTCAACGGAGGATCCCAACATTTCAATTTCTCTAAGTTAAAACTTGATGGGTGAACAAGGGTAGATGAGACGGTGGTTTTCATGCCATGAAAGTCTCGTATAGATGAAAAGATGCTTTACAAAGAGTTAGGAAAAAAAAATTGGCTTTATGCAAACAGCCTTCAAACTCCACCAAGCCAAATATGCATATAGGATACTAGAGTTGTTCCAATATGAGTCCACAAAGTGTCACTTGCCAGATCCATTTTATGGTTCTGACCCATCTTGTTGAATTATTTTATCAGGTTGTTCTGACGATGAGTGAGGTTTCGTTAAGGGTTTCGAGTCTGCAACCAACATGTTTTCGCCTGTGGCTACATGAAGATTGGGACTCCATGCAATAATTTTTGTCTTCCGCTGTTATTTTGTTTATGCTATCTTTGAGCTATGCAAAGTTGTAATGGAATATTTTAAGTCTAGATCATTTGTGTAATAAATTGATACAATGTTATGGTATTCATCGTAAACTGTGTGTGCAAACGATTCGATCCAGGGATTTGCACTATACACAGGGATCTTGCCTATTTTTAAGTGCAGGTCCGCTACAGCTGTGGTGCGGTACTGTGGAGGGGTCCGGAGTTCCCCCGGAGAAGGACCGGAGTCTCCGGCCCACCGGAGTCTCCAGCCCGAGGACCCGGAATCTCCGGCCCTCTTTTTTCTCAGCCCATTCGCATTTGTGTGGTGCGCCTCTGGATAGGGGTCCAGAGCTCCCCCGGAGGGTGCCCGGAGTCTCCGGCCCCAATGACCGGAATCTCCGGCCTCCCCGATGACCCAGCAGGCCGGAGTCTCCGGTCACTTACTCCGGAGTCTCCGGCCTGGACAGGCTCCAACGGCTAGTTTTTGGGGGAGGCTATAAAAAGCCTCCTCCCCCCCCCCCCCCAAAAACCTGGTTACACACCTTGCTCACTTGTTCTTACTCTTCCCCTTTGTTCTAATCCTTGTGAGCTTGATTCCTCTCTTCCCCTCCAATGATTCTTGCCCAATTTTAGGGTTTCAAGAGAGGAGATCTAGATCTACCATTCCACCGATCAAAATCCCCTCTAAGTGAGGGAAACTTGTGGATCTAGATTTAGGGTTGCTTTGTGTTCTTCCCTTTGTTCTTTCTCTCTTATTCCCCCCAAAGCATTTGTTGCTTGGTTGGAATTTGAGAGTGAAGGACTTGACCACTTTGTGTGTTCTTGCCTCTTGCATTAGTTGCATTGGGTTGCTCTCTCCACGGTGATACGTGAAGTTGAAGGTTGAAGAGCTTGTTACTCTTGGGTGCATTGTGTTCCCAAGAGCTTGTTGCCTCTTGGGTGCATTGTGTACCCTAGACGGTTTGGAGGTGCCGCGAAGACTTCGGTTGTCAAGCTTCGGCACGAGTTTGGAAGCCCCCAATTGAGTTGTGGGTGTGTGCCCCAAGAAGAAGTTGTAAAGGGCTCCGGAATCCGCCTCGAAGGATTCCGATAGTGGAAGGTGAACCAATCCCTTGGGTGCGGTTCATCGGAGAATAGGGTGAGGCCTTTGTGGCATCTTGAGTAGGCCTTTTGTGGCGAGCTCACACCCCTCCAACGAGACGTACTCCCTTAACAAGGAGGAACTCGGGAATAAATCTTCGTCTCCGCGTGCCTCGGTTATTTCTATACCCGAGCTTTTACTTATGCACTTTACTTTGTGATAGCCTTCGTGCTTGAAGTTTATATCTAGCTATCACCTTGTTGCTTGCTTTGCTTAGCATAAGTTGTTGGTGCACATAGGTGAGCCTAGTAATTAGGTTGTTGGCTTGTTAATTTAAACACATAGTTTTATTCCGCATTTATGAAGCCCCCAATTAGAAAAAGTTTTAATCGCCTATTCACCCCCCCTATAGGCGACATCCGGGCATAGCTTGTTCTTTCAGTCGTCCTGGTGGCCGGAGTCGTCCTCGTTGACGACATTGGCCTCGGCCATCTCGATGTCGACGGCCGCAGGTGGTTGGTCGACAACAGAAGGCCCATGCTCCTCGTCCGAGTAGGGCTCGTCCGAGGACTCCGATGCCCCGTACTCGTAGAACGGCGATTGCGGCGGAAGATCTTCATGCGCCGCCTCGCGGTGGCCGTCTTTCTTCTCCGCCTTCATCTTGCACAACCGCTTCTCCGCCGCAATATCGTCGGGCAGGGCGGAACACCCGCGCTCCTCGTGGAACCGCTTCTCCTCCTCTATCGCCGCCTCCATCTCGGCCTCCTCCTCCTCCCTGTAGGCATTCATGGTATAAGGCGAGAACTCGGGGTCCGACAACGGCAAGAACGGGCTCTCCGGGCTGGGAGGGCTCCACATTTTGGAAGAAGAGAGAAAGAAAGAAGGAATGGCTTGTGTTCTTCGAGCGCATGGTAGGGCCCATTTTATTTAGAGGCGGCGGGGGAGAGAAACCGCCGTGGGGGTCCCACTTGTAAGATGCGGACCCACTTCAGTGACGCCTCCAGACGGAATCCGCTTTAGACTGGCCCTTTGGCCTCGCCATAGCAGCTGCGACAGAAGTAGTGGCAAAACGGAGCACCATTTGGAACTAGTGGCAAAACTGAGTAGTACCAAGCTTCTAAGGGCAATCAATTAAATGACCCCATCATCTTTAATGCATATAGGAGAAGTAGCAAACTCAGGATCAGGTGTGAAATGGTTTTTAACAACATGTTTTTCAAGCAATTTCATCAAAGCATCTGGATCTTTTGAAGCTCCACAATCCATATATTGCCTAATAAACTCATCATTAACATCAATATAGGAATCATTAGGATACGTACTCTCATAATTATATAATTCAGGAGAGCTAGCAGGTGTAATAAGACTTTCATCAGGATTTGTAATTTTCTTGGAATTAGCAATAAGAGCATCCAGAAAAGGACCTAAAGAACCAGAATCATCAAGCATAATAGAAGCATCATCAAATTCATCAGAAATAGTAGCTGAACTAGAAAGTGATGCATCAATAGTAGGACGAGTGTTTGCAGGTGGTGTAACAAGTTGATTTAAAACACTAGGTGAATCAAGAGTAGCTTTAGAGTCCATAGCAGTACCTTTCCTTGTGGTGGATGGTAGTATCGAAAACTTAGGATCACGCTTACCCTTCATGATGAAGAATAAATTACGGCAGATAGAAAAACTCCCAGGTGAACTTATAAATAGAGCTATGCTCCCCGGCAACGGCGCCAGAAAATAGTCTTGATGACCTACTAGTGTAGGGGATCACAACAGTCTTCGCGGGTAGTATGACCCTAATTTATTGATTCGACACAAGGGGAGCCAAAGAATATTTATAAGCCTTATCAGTTGAGTTGTCAATTCAACCACACCTGAAAAGGATCTCTCTCGAAGCAATTTATCAGTAGTAACAGTAATTTGATGGCAGCAGTAGAACAGTAATAGCAGTAACAAAATAAAGGCAGCAATGGTGATAGCAAAAATATTGATTGTAAACAGCAGGATTAAAAAACCTTAGGCATAGGGACGGATAGACGGGCGTTGCATGAATAAGATAGCTCATAAAATTAACATAACTAGACACGAAGCAAATAAATATAACATCCAAGTATTAAACAATCATATGCATGTATTCCTAATTTAGCCGTACGTGCTTGCAATAATAACTTGCACGGCATCTTTTGTCCTGCCATCCGGTTTCAGCCGGGCCAATTAAGGAACAAATGGAAATTAAGGTGTTCCTTTTAATAGAACACCGGAGCAAAGCATTAACACAAAATGAATAAATGTAACCCTCGAGTTACCAACCATTCCCCCCCGTTTCTGTCACTCGGGGTCTCCGGTACCAGTTGACAACAAGTGCATACAACTAGTAGATAGGACCCAAACATCAATTATATTCATGAAAACATAAAGTGATCAGATCTGAAATCATGGCACCCGGGCCCAATGTGACAAGCATTAAGCTTAACTAATTGTACCAACGATGATTAACACAAATAGGGGATACTACGCATCATGCCCTAACAACTTGGCATCGAATTACATAAGCAATCTTATTCAATCCCTTCCATCCACTTGCCTACAGCAGGGAACTACTCAGACATAGAGGGGGATGTCATGGATGGTTGATGGAGAGGCGTTGACGGTGACTATGGCGGTGATCTCCACTCTGGCAGCGTGCCGGAACAGCAATCCTGGACCCCGAATTTAGGTTTCGCGATGGCGGCGGAGCTCCGTAAGGTTTCTGGAAAAAATGATCGGGGCTCGACGTTTTTAGGTCAAACGTAGCTTATATGCGAAGGGGGCTGAGAGGCGATGGTCCAGGGGCAGGGGCAGCCCCCGGCCGCGGCCAAAGGCCCACCGGCGGGTGGGACCCGCCCCTGCTCCTGGGGTGCCCCCCTCGGGGACTTCTGGCTCCGTGGCTGATTCTTCTCAAAAACTCCTTTTCTAATTTTTCTGTAATTTTCCGCGAACTTTTCAACCCTGCACAAAAGAAAGACACCAAATGCAATTCTGCTGAAAACAGCTGTTCACACCCATTTTTGGCACTTGGCCGGCATGTCCCTGGATATCCTTGGTTCAGGCGAGACGCTCTCAGGAGGACCACAAAACATGGACAAAGAGGAGGGAAATATGCTATAGTCAACCCACCAGTCTGCAGGACACCGTGCCCCAAGACCCGGTGCTTGGTCACCCAGGACCCGGCGTTGGTCATCCAGAAGCCAACATTCAAGGAACCGGCATTCCATATCCCGGCGGCAGCCACAAGCCAGCTTATCTTGAGTATTCGAGGAACCGACATCTCGTATCCCGACGGCAGCCACAATCCGGCTTACCTTAACTCGGCAGTGCTGTGACCGGAGTAGGTATACTGAAGCAAGCATTTCGACATCTCCAAGCCGGCATGCTTCCACGATACGTCAGCAAACTTCCTACCAAGATGATAAGGTTATCCAGTTCACCTGCAAACCGGCAATCCGACATCAAGCCAGTGTGCCACCAAGCCGGTTAGGAACCAGAAGGAAACGGAAAAAACTAGTGACTCGGTAAATACGGCACCCATGGAAGGAAACAGGCCGGGACGGACCTTAACTCAGATTATGGCGCCATGGCAGGAGTCAACCCGGCAGGAGTCGACCCGGCAGGAGCTAACTCGGTTTGGTCAGAACCCGGGTCACAGGTTCAAGCACACTCAGAAGGAAAGGGCGACTCGGTGCGACCCGGCAGGAGCCAACCCGGCTTAAGGTTCAAAGCTCACAGAAGGAAGTGATGACCCGGAAAGAACCTGGAACCCGGCTTAGTCAGAACCCGGCTCAACCTGTAACCTGCCAAATTTGGACCAATAGACAAAGATGGACCCGGACGGCAATCAAGATGACCTCGGATGGAAAAGTGATCATCGCAAGAGTTGTTCGTCTCATCAAGACGTACAAGTTGGTATTTGGGCCGTATCCATCCGAGTCGTTTTGTGACTCCGGCGGCCACGACAGGAGGCAGGACATAAGGAGACGAATCCGGACAGGAGTTTGACTTGGACTAGGACTAGTTTTAGGACGTGATTCAATGTACCTCTCTTGTAAGGAAAGCCTAGATGAGTCCTTTGCTTGTACGCCAAAGACCAGGCCACCTATATAAAGGTGCACGGCCGATTGAGAAAAACACACAACCCCAATCGACAAACCAATCTATCTTTTCGTCTACCTTTACCCTTGTACCTATGCTTCTCGTTCCTCCGTAGTTAGCTAGCCATGCCGGCGATCTGCGAAGCCACGAGGCTCTAGGGGCGGTCAGGCCGACCTAGAGCAACCAATCGCCGCCGCGAGCCCTGACGGGGTCCCTCCCGGGTGAGCGGGGCATCTGGTCTAAAAAGCGTCCGTCGGATGTCCTGCGTACTGCGCTTCCGGTCGGATCTCCTTCGACGTGAGCTGCGGTGCATCACCCTCGGCGTCAAGATACCCGGATCTTAGGTGTGGTTGATCAAACACCTTGGCGACTCTCGATTTGCGAGTGTGGGGCCCCGTTTAAAGCGCAACACACTTTTTGGCAACTCCGCTGGGGACGAAGCGTCAAACGATCTACAGCCCGTTCTTGCAATTAGGAGCGCATCAAGAGGCAGCAATCTACCGAGGTAACATGTATCATCAATAAAATTATGTCGATGCAAATTGCCCATATGGCGGTGTAGATGTACATCCTATATCGGCTGGTTCTGGTTATCTTCCATATAGCTATGAGCAGAGGCCGATAGAGGATTGCTGATTCTACACACGACAAACAGATCCGAGTTCTCATGCATCGGCTGCCCCGGATTATAGGCCGATGAATAACATTGAGTACTCGGTTGATCAACACGGGACACTTCATAGGCTAGAGGATGTCTCGAGAGTTTATTCATCGGGTGAGGGAATCGGCTATGGTTTTACGAGCTATGTGGCCGGTTATTCTCAGCCGAGTTACTCTCAGCCGAGTAACTTTCAACTGAGTTACACATCGCCTCATGGAATTAGTGACTCGGCGCTATATGATTTTCATGAATCGGCTAAACTTCTTGCTTGTAGCCTGTTATACAAATATTCTACAGGAGTACAGGTGCCGACTCAGGATACTGCAGCCAATAACGCCTCCCACTCATCACTGCAAAATTTTGGCGCACCACAGCCGAAATATTTCAATGGACTTGGGGGGGCAATCCTATGATGATCCTTTGCTCGCCACAGAAGGTGAAGCGTTGCAAGCCAGACAACGAGAGGAGGTTAACTCGACCAGTGCGACCAGCTCTAATAAGTCGGTCATAGCCGAGTCAACTAACTCGGATAAATCCGGGAAACCGTACACTAGGGATGCAGCAGCTAACACCAGTGAATTCACTACACCAACTTGGGAACAATTATCCGACGAACAACGTCAAGGCTTTGAAGTTTTCAAAAGGAGGCATAGAAAAGAATTCGAAGCACTCGAGAAAAAGATTGAGGAGGAACACTTGCAGACGTTTATTGCAAAGCTCGAAGAACATAATGCCAGGTCCGTTCCCCCATGCAACAATCATGACTGATCATCTGCGTTACCGAAGCAAGAAGACGAATCTCTGCAAGCCGACCCGGAGAAGGTTGACTCGGTTAACACGATCGAGCCGGAGTTCGAAAGTGCATGTACCAAGTCCAATCAGCAGAGCGAGATTGATCCGGCAGACACAGCCGAGTTAGCAGAAGCCGAATCCAGCAGTTCGGGTAATGCCGAGTCGGACGCACATGCCGGGTCCATCAAGCTGACACAAGGAAAATTCGTCAAGATGGAGCACGGCAAGCGACGCGAGTCAGCAGTGTTCGACTTTTCTGGATATAAGGGACCAATTTTGCTACCCTATGAGTTCCGTGCCAAAGATGACGAGCATCAAGATCAAATTTACAAAACCGAACAAAATTCGGTCAATGATGATCATCAAGAGCTAGAAAGAGAAACCGGACAATGTTTGGTTAATGTCGAGCGCGCAGGAGACGTAATGCGGGATCCAAAAGAGGTAGTTGAAGCGTTGGAGAGTTATCCCGGGACGGAGCAAAGCATTGTTCCTTTTGTGTCACTACCGAGTTCTCCCAGCATCTTCAAAGAGGTACGCCGAGCCGACAGTTTGCTTGTTTTTCGATCCGGTAAGAATTATATTATCGATAAAAATACTAGTTTGATTCTAGTTAATTTTAAAAGATCGATCGAGATGAGTGATTTGTTTGTTAGGAGTAATCTTGTTACTAATTATGCCAGTCTACATATCATGCCAAACATAGAGGCTAATAATGACAATTTATCACAACCAAAGTTGTTCCCGTCATGCCGGCTAAATTTTATATTCATATGGACAACTTTGCTTGTTACGTGCCTGGCTAACATTTGGTCTCAGGTGAGATGTATATTCTGTAATTATTTTGATTGCAGAAACATAAAGCCCGGTTCACAGCTCCTCCAAATAGCCGATTCAAGAGTGTCGGAAAAGGAGGACGAGATACGATTCAAAGCCTGGTCGGGTGACATTGATCCGGTACCACTCGGTTGCTTAAATCCAAAACCGATATCTAACTATCGGCGGCAAGATGAGCAATGTACCTTCAGTCCGGGTATAGATGGTCACATTGTCGGTGCATCGCCGGCTAATCCAATTATCATAGATGATCACTATACCGAGTCGTCAGGAGAAGGACGAATCTGGGATTCGTGCGAGCAGAATATTGAAAGCAACGTGCATCATCAAATTGCACAATCGGCCATTCAAGGACGATTAGAAGTTGGTGTAACACAAGCTGATGACCAATTAGCACGAACTGGACTTGACGGCAATCAAGTGTTGAATCGGCTATCCCAAGCCGAATCATCCAAAGTCGGACAGGTACACAATGAAGCTACAGCGAAGACGCTTAACACTGGGGGGCAACCAGAAAATTTAGAGACCGATGTCGGCAAAGTCAAAAAGGACAAAGGCAATGATAAGCACACGAGAAGAAAATCTAAAGTTACCTTCGCTCAATTACTGGAGAAATATCAGAGGATAAGCGAAGAAAAAAGTGCTCATCGGCTAGCTAATGCAAAGTCATCGAAGTCACCCCCAGGGCGTAACTCGAAAAAACCGGATTGGCGAAAGAAGCAGCCTGATATGCCGAATCTACGTACTCCTTTCGGGCCGCCAATGCCAAATTCATCCATGCCTTCCCGAGTCAGCTTCTATTCATATCCATCAAGGGACAGGTATGATTAGTCGGCACACCATCCTTCTTATACTAAATCACCTCGCCAAGTTTATGCCGCTCCGAGAGGAACAAACCAGCAAACGCATGATAAAGACCGACTCAATACCGAGCCGGCCCAGAGCTCGTGGAGGAAGAAAGAGGTGGTGAAGCAAGTCTACCGAGTAAAAAGGGATGGTCACAAATGTGTTGTTTCGGATTCAACTCCGAGTATCAAAAAGCCAACCGAGTTGACGTTGGCTATTAAGGGCAAGGAAGTGAGGCGAATTACTTTCAAGGACCCAATTGTCGAGACTGGACAAGCCAAGCCGGAGGTGCCCAAGCCCAAAGAGAAATTGCCAGTGCATAAATCTGAGTCACAGCCGAGATGTTTAATCGGCTTACCACATTGACAGGAGAGACAGCTGAAGCGGCTCAGGGCCGACGAGCTGAAGAAGAGGAACATGGCGTGGATTCCCAAGCGAAGTCCGCAAACTGAGAGTAGCGTGCCAGCTCCTGTTGTGTCAGCAGAAGTAAAGGAGGGCAAACATGGAGCCGGCAGAAGCCGGAAATGTAAGAGATCTCGGACGGTGCAGCATCCATGTTCTTCAACCGTTCCACCAAGGCCGGCATCTAGAAATTTATCCCCAGCCGAAACGTACGACTTGATTCGGTTATTCACGCATTGGTGGAAGGGTTCTCCTAGTCCTTCGAGGTGAGGACGCATGGCCGATATCCGTATATCGCCCCAAGAATACGTCGTGTTGGCAAAATCAACATCTGGCTCATGGTCTCATAGAAGCCGATGCTCAGTTTTGCCAATACCGACAAGGCTGGCTTAATTGTTGAGTCGGTTGCTAACAAGGATGTAGTGCAAAGTATCTGTTTCTCTTATCTGCAGGATGCGAGTTAATGATTAGGCAAGCTACACCACGGGATGCATACATGAGGGAGCTTGTGCTATCAAGATGACGACATTCTGAAGTGTCTCTACCCGGATGGCAGCTAGTCTGAGCATATGGCCGATAAAAGGATTATCATCCTTGGCATATAAAGCCGATGGAGTGTTGACATCGTGCTAAGACCCTAGGCAAATTATTTTCTGGCACGCAAGCTCTGCCAGAAACAGGGGGGCATGTGTTCGCACCCATTTTTGGCACTTGGCCGGCATGTCCCTGGATATCCTTGGTTCAGGCGAGACGCTCTCAGGAGGACCCCAAAACATGGACAAAGAGGAGGGAGATATGCTATAGTCAAGCCACCAGGCTGCAGGACACCGTGCCCCAAGACCCGGTGCTTGGTCACCCAGGACCCGACGTTGGTCATCCAGAAGCCGACATTCAAGGATCCGGCATTCCATATCCCGGCGGCAGCCGCAAGCCGGCTTATCTTGAGTATTCAAGGAAGCGACATCTCGTATCCCGACGGCAGACACAATCCGGCTTACCTTAACTCAGCAGTGTTGTGACCGGAGCCGGTATACTGGAATAAGCATTTCGACATCTCCAAGCAGGCATGCTTCCACGATACGTCGGCAAACTTCCTACCAAGATGATAAGGTTATCCAGTTCACCTGCAAACCGGCAATCCGACATCAAGCCAGCTTGCCACCAAGCCGACATGTCATTATATCTCGGGGAGAGTGTTCCGTCATTTCCATATGGAGCCGGGTCTGGCAATAATCAGGCTTGTTAGCCGGTTAGGAAGAGAAGGACCCGGAATGAACTAGTGACTCGGCAAAGATGGCACCCATGGAAGGAAACAGGCCGGGACGGACCTTAACTCGGATTATGGCGCCATGGCAGGAGTCAACCCGGCAGGAGTCGACCCGGCAGGAGCTAACTCGGTTTGGTCAGAACCCGGGTCACAGGTTCAAGCACAGTCAGAAGGAAAGGGCGACTTGGTGTGACCCGGCAGGAGCCAACCCGTCTTAAGGTTCAAAGCTCACAGAAGGAAGTGATGACCCGGAAAGAACCTGGAACCCGGTTTAGTCAGAACCCAGCTCAACCTGTCACCTGCTAGATTTGGACCAATAGACAAAGATGGACCCGGACGGCAATCAAGATGACCTCCGATGGAAAAGTGATCATCGCAAGAGTTGTTTGTCTCATCAAGACGTACAAGTTGGTATTTGGGCTGTATCCATCCGAGTCGGTTTGTGACTCCGGCGGCCACGACAGGAGGCAGGACAGAAGGAGACGAATCCGGACAGGAGTTTGACTTGGACTAGGACTAGTTTTAGGACGTGATTCAATGTACCTCTCTTGTAAGGAAAGCCAAGATGAGTCCTTTGCTTGTACGCCAAAGACCAGGCCACCTATATAAAGGTGCACGGCCGATTGAGAAAAACACACAACCCCAATCGACAAACCAATCTATCTATGTTTTCGTCAACCTTTACCCTTGTACCTATGCTTCTCGTTCCTCCGTAGTTAGCTAGCCATGCCGGTGATCTGCGAAGCCATGAGTCTCTAGGGACGGTCAGGACGACCTAGAGCAACCAATCGCCACCGCGAGCCCTGACGGGGTCCCTCCCGGGTGAGCGGGGCGTCTGGTTTAAAAAGCGTCCGCCGGATGTCCTGCGTACTGTGCTTCCGGTCGGATCTCCTTCGGCGTGAGCTGCGGTGCATCACACTCAGCGTCAAGGTACCCGGATCTTAGGTGTGGTTGATCAAACACCTTGGCGACTCTCGATTTGCGAGTGTGGGGCCCCGTTTAAAGCGCAACAACAACGTCAATTTCGGGTTAGTTCCAAACAATTCATTAAAAATCAGAGGCAAAACAATAGCAAAGTGTTTGGAAAAGTAGATATGTTTGCGACGTATCAGCGAGCCACCCAGGAAGAGGGTTCCTGCCAAGGTGATGTGGTATGCTCATAATACCGCGGTTGAAACGCCTGTTCCGAAACAAAGAGCATGCCAAGTTGTTGCGATGGCACATGGAATACCGTAAGAAAGATGACAAGTTGAGGCACCCCGCTAATGGTCGGCAGGGGAGAAAAATCGAGAGAGAGTTCGGGGACTTTGCAGGTGACGCAAGGAACTTATGGTTTGGTCTAAGTACAGATGGCCCGTGAAACTATGTATCTACAACCTTCTTCCTTGGTTGTGCATGAAGCAGAAGTTCATTATGATGCCAGTGCTCATCCAAGGCCCAAAGCAACCCGTCAATGACATTGATGTGTAGCTAAGGCCATTAGTCGATGAACTTTTGCACTTGTGGGCCAAAACAGGTGTAAGTGTTGTGGGATGAGCACAAATAGGAGACATTTGACCTACGAGCGTTGCATTTCATAACCATCAATGAATGGCCTGCTCTTAGTAACATTTCAGGACAGACGAACAAGTGATACAATGCATACATGCACTGTTTGGATCAGACAGAAAGTATATATCTGGAGAAATGTAGGAAGAATGTGTACCCATACAATCGTCTTTTTCTTCCGCCCAAGCATCTCTTAAGGAAAAAAGGCAAGCATTTCAATGGCAAGGCAGAAACCCGGACGAAGCCTGTCACCCGTACTAGTGCTGAAGTATTTGGTATGGTAAAGGATTTAAAAGTAATCTTCGGAAAGAGTCCTGGCAGCCAACTTGTTCGAACGGTGCTGATAAGCGCGCACCCATGTGGAAGAAGAAATCTATATTTTGGGAGCTACCCTATTGGGAAGTCCATGGGGTCCGCTCCGCAATCGACGTGATGCACCTGACGAAGAATCTTTACGTGAATATTTTAGGCTTCCTGTGCTTCTATGGGAAGTCAAAAGATACACCGGAAGCACGGGAGGACCAGGAATGTCATAAAGGATGAGACGGCATGCATCCAGGGCAGTTTTAAGGGCCTGCCAGCTACGCTCTTACCAAGGAAGGTAAGGAAATCTTTTTTGAAATCCTTTTCAGTATCAAGGTCTCGACTGGCTTCTCGTCGAATATAAAGGGAATAGTAAATATGAAAGAGAAAAAATTCCAAAACCTAAAGTCTCATGACTGCCACGTGCTTATGACGCAATTGCTTCCGGTTGCATTGAGTGGAATTCTAGCAGAAAATGTTCGACTGGCCGTTGTGAAGGTATGTGCATTCCTCAATGCAACTTCTCAGAAGGTAATCGATCGAGAAAGTCTATCAGGGTTACAGATTGATGTGGTCCAATGTCTGGTCAGCTTCGAGTTGTTGTTCCCGCCATCCTTCTTCAATATTATGACGCACCTCCTAGTTCACCTAGTCGAAGAGATTAGAATTATCGGTCCTGTGTTTCTACACAATATGTTCCCCTTCGAGAGGTTCATGGGAGTCTTAAAGAAATATGTTCGTAACCGTGCTAGCCCAGAAGGAAGCATCTCCAAGGGCTATGGAACAGAGGAGGTTATTGAGTTTTGTGTTGACTTTCTTCCTGTCCTTAAGCCGATTGGTGTTCCTGAATTTCGGTATGAGGGGAGGCTGGCTGGAAAAGGCACACTAGGAGGAAAGCAACGGTATGTAGGGAAGGGCATTTTTTCACTCAAGCACACTACATAGTTCTACATAATTCCACCATGGTGGCTCCGTATATCGAGAGACACAAGAATATTCTACGCTCCAAAAACCCGGGGAAGGCTGACTCCTGGATTAAAGGGGAACACGAGAAGACTTTCGGCAGTTGGTTGCAGACACATCTCATGAATAACACCACTATTGGAGATCAGCTGTACTTGTTGCCCAGGTCACCATATTCGACTATATGTACTTTCCAAGGGTACGAGATAAATGGGAATACATTTTACACGATCGCCCAAGATAAAAAGAGCACCAACCAAAACAGTGGCGTTCGCTTTGATGCAACAGACGACAATGGGAAGAAGGACACATATTATGGGTACATAGAGGAGATATGGGAACTTGACTATGGACCTACTTTTAAGGTCCCTTTGTTTTGGTGCAAATGGGTCAAGCTGACAGGAGGCGGGTAGATGTAGACCAAAAGTTCGGCATGACAACAGTGGATCTCAACAATCTTGCGTACATGAACGAACTATTCGTCCTAGCCAACGATGTGGCTCAGGTTTTCTATGTGAAGGACATGTCTACCAAAATGAGAAAAAGAAATCAGCAAAAGAATACATCGTCTGATGAGCCAAAGCGCCACATAGTTCTTTCAGGAAAAAGAAACATCGTGGGAGTAGACGACAAGACAGACATGTCAGTAGATTATAATAAGTTTCATGAAATTCCGCCCTTCACAGTGAAAACTGATCCAAGCATCCTGTTAAATGATGAAGATTCTCCATGGCTACGGCGTAGAAGAAAATAGAAACAATAGATTGGGATGTTGGTGATGTGTAATAATGTATTAAACCTTTTATGTAATGCATTCTATGGAATGTATTAAACCTTTATGTAAGGAGCATGTGTAATAATAATGAATGTGTATTTCGAATGTGTATTGTCAAGAAGCTTCAAATCAGCTGCAGTTTTACCAACACAATCTCTGCATTCTCCAAGATCTTTAGCATTTCCAAGTGATGCAGAAAGCGCGACAATCCGGATGTTACTGCCATTCTCCAAGATCTTTAGCATCTGAATAGTTCCCAAGACGATCTCTGGATATGAACTGACTCTCAATTGGCAGTTGTTGATTCATAAGGGAGAGGTAGTATTGCAATTCACTGTGGCCAGTTAAGATTATTCCCTCTCCGTGTGTATCATACTTATTAGAAAGAGGTAGTATTGCATTAGCAGCTTTTGCCGTCTCCTCCCTAGAGTGCACAAACGTAAGCACTTGATGGTTTTGGATTAGTTATTCATATTCAAGAACTTTTCATGTTGAAAGTTTAGTGAGATTCAAAAATTTGCAAAAAATATTAGTTAATCCATTTTTTAATTGAAAATGGCAAAATTGTTAATAGTTTGATAAGTTAGAATAATTACTTTATAAAATAGAAAATGGATTTGGAATACTTATTCAAATTCAAGCATTTTTCATGTTGAAAGTTTTCTCAAATTCATAAGTATGAGAAAAATAAATTATTTAAGTGTTTAAATGTTTTGAACACCTCCCAGATTTGAAAATAAACTCCCAGACAAAAAAAAAAATGGCCCAACCGTTGTGCCCGCGCAAAATTTGGCCCATTTGTCGCGGCCCGCTCCCCCAGCCGGGACTAAAGGCCCATTTTTTGCGCGCACACGGTGAAACGCTCCCCACCCCCTTTTGTCCCGGTGTGTGGCACCAACCGGGACTATAGACCCCCTTTAGTCCCGGTTTGAGCCACGCACCGGGACAAAGGGGGGGGGGGGTATTTAATCACGGGGCGTTTCTCGAGCCGTGACACCGGAGGCCAAATCACAAAATCACGCCGCCAGGCTGCCCAACCCCCGCGCGCGCTCCTCGCCGTCGCCTCCAATCTCCGCCGACGCCGCGCGTGCGCCTGCCCCCGCGCGCGCCTGCGCCGCCGCGACCACCTCACCGTCGCCGCCGCGTCCACCATGCGCCTCCCCCGCCGTCAACGGCCGCGTGCGCCTCCCCCGCCGTCGCCGCGACCACCACGCCGTCGCCGCCGCCCCGCCCCGCGCGGCCATAGGGAGAGGAAGGTAGCAAAATTTCCTTAGGATTTTTTGCTTAGGTTTTTTCCTTAGGATTTTTTGCTAGGTTTTTTCTTAGGATTTTTTACTTAGCAAAAATAGTTGATTACAGAAAATAGAGAAATAGAAAAAATATGTGTAAAAAAATAGAGAGAAGAAAAAATTGATATAGAAAAATATGTGTAGAATATATGTGTGCAATATTATTGTGTTCAAATATTGAACAATTATTGTACAAAAATAGTTGCATAGAATATTTTTGCATAGAATATTGTACAATTATTGTGTTCAAAAATAGAGTACAAAAATAGAGTACAAAAATAGAGTACAATATTGTGTTCAAATAGGTATTGTGTTCAATATTGTGTGCATTTTGAAATAATATTGTGTGCATCTCGCATTTTGCAGAAACTATGGATCGCGATCCAATCCGCAGAGACCTAGCACGAGAAGAAGCTCTCGAGAATATTATCGCCGACGCTCATACACCGGAATCTCCATCGATTTATCTGAACCCATCCGGTGAGGGAGAGGAGGTCGGCCGAAGAGAGGGAGAGGAGGTCTACCGAAGAGAGGGAGAAGCCACCGGCTCCGGTGATGGAGAAGCGGACAGCTCTGATGATGGAGAATCCGACAGCTCCGATGGTGGAGAAGATGGTGGACCCTTAACGAAGTCCGGCGAGGTATATATATGATGTCAGGTGATCACTAGATATATGTGGAAATATTGGAGGAGCTGTATATACTGAGTTGTATACATATAAATTGACGAATGTTTATTCTCTTAGGCCTCGACATCGAGCAAAGCTACCAAACGAGGCCCGACCAAAAAGTTGGCCACATCTACGCATTACACATTTGAGGTCATATCCCCTACGGGCGAACCCAAGGAACCCAAGAAGGCTGCCGTCGTATTTAAAAAACAATGCGGAGTTCTCGTTAGGGATCTTGTCCCGATCAGCGTTTGAGACTGGCATAAGCGCAAAGGGGGCGAACGATAGTGAGTATGTCGCCGAAAAGTACAAAGCGGGTCTTTGGAATGACCTCATGGCACATTTCAACCTGCCAGAATGTGAGGATCCAGCCGCTGCTGAAAAATTGAGGGCGAAAGTCAAGCAGTGGACTCTTAAGAAGATGGCCGAACTGTTCCGGGTGTGGAAGAAAACATTATGGAAAAACTATCAGAAGAAAAAGAAAATGTCAGTATTCGAAGGCCATCTAGCGAAGCAGGCGAATCACTGGAAGGCATTTAAGGAGTACAAGGAGTCACAAAATGCCGAGGACTTGTCAGAAAAGAACAAGAAAATGCTGAGAAGAAGAAATATCACCACAATTCGGGGCCAGGGGGCTACGAGTCTGCCATGCCAAAGTGGGAGAAAAAAGAGCAAGAGCTGCTTGATAAACGGATCGAACCAGAATGGATGCGCGAAGATTGGGTATTGAGAGCAAGAAATTGGTTCCTTGCGCATGGTGGTTCATACGATGAACAAACATGGGACCTTGTTTGTAGTGACGGTCTTAGGATACCCAGGGAAAATTGGAAGAAAATAGTGAAAGAAATTAAAAAGGGGAAGAGAAAGTTCCGTCCCGATAGAGAGAAAGACTTGCTGACACTGGTCCTCAGGAATGACGAACACGGAGGACGAACACGATGCCTTGGCCCTTCATTCCCGTGGTGGCTTGGGTTTGCCAAAGACCAAGAGACTTACAGAAGTCGAGCGAGAGCAAAGCAGCGATAGCAGGAGGAGGAGATTGACAAGTTCAACCAGTTGCTTGCCAGATTTAACGAGCAGCAGTAGCATATTGACGAACTTAGAGGAGTTGTGCGCCTGCAAGATCCTGCACTCGATATTACCGCCGGCCCATCTCAGCGGAAAAGCAGCGTGGCAGACTCGGAGGCCCCGGCTGACGATGCACGACGGATGATAGAGGGCGGTCCCGGCTACCCCATGGATGGAATCAAGGAGCAGATATCTCGTGAGCTCCATCAGAAATTGAAGAACATATCCATGAAGGTGGTGGTCGGATATGCTTTACCTTGTCCACCTGACGCACGCTGGCATTGCTGTGAGATTCCAGCTGGCTATGCTAAAGTTGGGGTGGATGAAATCGTATCAGGGTTTCATGATATGGAGCTTGACATCCCTGGACCTGAAGATGAGAGGACACTCGGAAAAGTTGTGGGTACTATCATTCTATGGGACAAGAACTACATCAGGTTTCCAGGCCCGACGCCAAGGACAACACCGCCTCCGAGTCGTCGTAGGTCACCTACACCTCCAGCGCCATCACCAGCAAGAAGCCCACCCCATGACTACGGCCATCACAGCGCGAGTCCATCTCGATCTCCGCCGCCTGACTTGGGTCGGTCGTCTTCGCCGTCGCCGCCGCCGCCGCCCGCTAAGGGGAAGCGTGCCAAAAACGCTTCGTCGCTGAGTTCTAACAAACGGAGCCCGGAGTGAAAACGGTCGCACCTCCCAAAGGTACCTCATCCGAATCTTCCCATCAGACCTTACGATCGTACCCCCGAGGAAAACGACAGGATCGCAAAGGAACATAAAGATGCGCAGATGCAAAAGAAGAAACCCAAGCCCCGCCCGGTATACACCGAGAAGCAAAAAAACTATGCAGTGAGTTTTCCGAACACACCATCTCAATATCAGTTGCACCATCATCCTGATGACTATCTACGCACACTTCAGAAGGAAGGGAAAAAGAGCAGATCAAGTAGAAGTGCAAGCGGGAGCAAATCAAGTAAAAGTGCAAGCGGGAAAAGATCAGACGTTCCCCAGCTCGGACAACAGGCCAAACAATCGATCCCACCCCTCAAGGTGTTATCCGAAAATGTTCCCCCCTGCACCAGCAGCAAAGTTTGGAAGAAGCAAAGAAGTGGGCGGCTGAATGGAATATGAGTGTTGAAGACATTCTAGTTTCCCAAGACGACAAGTTTCCCAAGGCTGTTGTAGCCCCTAAGCCTACATTTGTCATGGGGGAGCCTTTGGTTAGCAAAGAGAGGTTGGATGAACTGCCAACACATCTGCGTAATTTGCATGCCTTGTACTTGACTGCCGCAAGGAATGAAAGAATAATGATCGTGGCGAAAGTCCCACGGGAGTACTACTTCCGACCCGACGAGATCCATGTCGACTTCTTAGAACTCTTCCAGATGTACAATTCCGAAGCCCTCGACAAATCTCTCATGAGTTGCTATTGCCTGTAAGTTGTTCAATTCATTGTCTACAGATATGTTGTTCAGTTATTTCAGTTGTTCAGTTCATTGCATGTAATTATCCTCATTATATCCTTTTGTACTCTATTATGCAGAATGAAGATCCTGGTCTGTAAAAGTAGGAACATCATAAATGTTGGGTTCATTGACCCAGATAAAGTACATATAGAGACGCTAACTTGGAATCCCGACGGGACGGAGGGAAACCTTCTAATGTTTCTATCGGAGCAACATTTCTGTGACCACATATTGTTTCCCCGCAACTTCAGGTGATGGTCTTACTCTGTTGTGTCCATTCACTTACAAGTGTAATTGATGAGTTACTGACGTATATATAAACGTGTGCAGCTTCCACTGGATTCTGCTAGACATTCAAATTTATAAGGGAAGAGTTGATGTCTTCGACCCATTAACGAGAAACATCGAAGAGTTCCAAAGCATGCCGGACATGCTCCAGAGGTAATTTCAATCATTCTCGCGCTATATCGGTCTCATTCGATGATTTTCTGAGATATCAAGTAATGAATAACTCATTCATTCATTTTTCTTGCCGGGCAGTGTTTGGAAGCGGTTCAAGTGTGTGATTGACGGTATCTCTCATGAGGAGCTGACGTTTATGAGGGTTGAGGTAAGTAGTACGAGATAGGGCCGCGCATCTCTTTACTTCTATTTTCAATACAATTATGATGCTAGATTATTATTTTGATTGAATTCTATTCTCGTAAAGTGCGACCAGCAGCCACCGGCGGCGGGGACGCATTATTGTGGATACTACGTTTGCGAGTTCATTCGCACGTTTACCTCTGAGCACAAAGATTATACATACGACGTAAGCAATACATTCACAACTTTATTTTATTATCGTCAGTTTTTGTTATCATGATTGATATTCATATTGATCTCCTTTTCTTATATAGTTCCAGGCCATGCGGGAGAGGTTCCTACCAGAGCAACGATGTCTAGTAATTGAGGAGCTGGCGGGTTTTTTGATGACAGAAGCTATAGTCGACAAAGGACGATTTAGTGTAGCTAAGGGCCATTACTGATGTCGATCGTGTAATCGAATAGACGGGCTCTAGTCCCGGTAATTGTGATCTCCATGTAATTGTATATATTTGTATGCTCGATCGCAAGACAAGTTATCATATATATACGCACGAACATGTACGCGTAGAAATATACGAAAACTATTTTGAAACGAAGAAAGTAATAAATAAAAGAAAACAAAATGAATTATCTGCCGCGGCACAGAAAGTGCCCAAATTCTTGCCGCGGCAGAGAACCATTAGTCGCGGGCCGTTATTCGAACCGGGACTAAAGGGGGTGCCCCGGCGCGCTTCGCGGCGGCCACATGGAGGACCTTTGGTCCCGGCTGGTAACCGGGCCGGGACTAAAGGCTAGGCCTTTAGTCCCACCTGACTAGTCCCGATTCGCCAACCGGGACTAAATCCCCTCGGCCGGGACAGAAGGGCATGTCTCCACTAGTGCTCCTACACATCTTCAGGTGGCTAGGCCACCTCTCCATGCGATTATATTTCTTCGAAAGTTAGTGTTGCCAAAACGAAGTGATCGATACAGTTGTTAAACCCAGGAATGTCGCTGCTTTGCTCCGTCCCTAAGGAAGGCCAAAGCGACCAAGCTATATATCTTCAGTTTCTCATCATATATATAACTAGTCGCAAACATATTAAGTATAGAAACGAAGGACGCCTTTTGGACGGTTCACCTATTGAGAGTGAAAAACAATGATTCTGTCCTTTCGGAAGAATCAGACTTGCATTTTCAGGTCACATGCAATGCAATGCTGCACAACTCCACTTTATCTTTCTTTTTCTTTGTCTATATCTATGCATGCCCACCTCCTACGTACACCTATCGATCTTGACCAAGCAGCCCAACGACGTTGGAGCTAGCTTGATGTGCGGGAATGCTTGGGGTGACCTGGCATGCATGCGCCCAGACGGGAGTGTGGTGCATGTGCGCTAGTCAAACTGCGCAGCGTTGTCCTATATATATCACAGTTCACAGAACCTTACTTAGCACGTACGATCTGAGAGTGCCAAGAGGGACCGGGCAGATCATAGATCAATGGAGCCGTATCCGCCACCTCAGCGCCGCCCCAGCCTCGGGTGCTTCTCCTGGATGCTGGCTGCGGTGCTCGCCGTCGTCACCGGCTACTCCGGCATGGCGGCGTATCGCTTGAAGGACGACGCGGCGGCCGCCGCCTCCGTGACGAGCTCCTTCTGGATATTCCTCGTGCTGCTCCTCTGCTGCGTCCTCGCGCTCAAGGAGGGAGTGGTAGCAGGATCGGCATGGAGGGACCGGCTCAAAGCATTCGCCTTCGCGCTCGCCACGCTGCTCTACTTCCACGTCGCCTACATGGCCATGGCGGCAGCTGGCCTCACACTGAGCTTCGCTTTGCTCGTGTGGTTCATGCCGGCGGCCGCATGGGCTGGGTTCTTCGTCTACGCCTTCTTCAACCACGGCCACGGGGGCAGGTAATTGAAACTACTACTCGTGATCACCTTGCGCCGCTGCGACCCAACACCGACGTAGGTACCGGCCGGCTGCAGCACGCCACTCATGCGCCGCGCGCGCAAACCGACGTCGTTCAACGGCTGGCCACGCCGTCCCTTTAGCTCACCGGCCGTACGCCGCTCACTCGCCATCCGCGCGCGGTTGCCCTTTCAACACAGCCGTGCATGCTGCGCCGAACGCAGCTCGGCCACACCCGCTGGATCGTCGCGCGCGGTTCAACGGCGCTAGCTCCTGCCTGCTGCTCCAGCCGACACACTGGTCGACGCATGCCGCTCGACAGCACAGCACCCGCCGTCCTGCCGCTGTGCCCTGCCCCCGCCACTGCCCGCCCGTCGTTCGACGCCGTTCAGCATATGTACGGCCCCCGGCCTCTAAGCCGCCGGCCTGTCGCGGCTTGTCCGTCATCTGCTTCCGCTGCATATGTACTATCGTCCATTCCGATCGAGGGCTGCTAGCTATCGCACACCATTCATCCACATCCGCCAGGCCGGCGTTGCTCGACGTACGTAGCTCCTCCGTGCCCACTACGGAAACGCACGAGACGCCAAGCCGTCGGCGTATAATGAAAAGCCGTCGGCATATAGATACGCCGATGGCTGCCGTCGGCGTACCGGCATTGCCGTCGGTGTATGTGAACCCCGTCGGCATACGTGGTGTGGGCCTCACAAGACGGGATCCGACCGTTTCCGTCAGACCAATTTTTTTATTTTTTTAAATATTTTTTTGACTTTTTTTAATTCTTTTTATTTGTATTTGGAAATTTTCAACTTAGTCACATACTTAATCCTTAATTGTACACTTAATTATAAGTTAAAGTAGTTATCCTGGTCAAACTTTCCATTCGGTCACCCATCCTCCAACCCGAGCACGCTTAACTTTTGAGTTCCTTACAAACTAGCTTTCAAATGAGAAATTAGAAATTACTGATATTACTACCCTATCAATCATATTAACCCTCGGTTATGATATTACACTTTTTTATTTAAATTTTAAAAATTTGTTTCAGTAAAGTAACAATGATTATGTAATAGTATATTTCGAATAAATAAAAATAAAATGAATTTTACTTTATTATTTTCCTTTTTACATTTAATATGGAATAATTCATATTTTTAAATCTGTAAATCGAATTTGGACAAATTAAATACCTAAATCGATTAGAAAAATGAGTGGAATTCAAATATTTCATCCATTTCATCCTTTGCATCACAAAAACCTTGATAGTTATAGAAAATTGGGAAAATACTCAAAAAATAAAATCCATTTTTTATTTTTTTAATGTCAAAACGGGATTTTTTTTTTGAATCAGCTACCAAAACGGCTCACCGAAAGAGGAACATCCAAATAGATAGAAAATAGTAGACCATCTTATAAGTACATTTAACCTTGGGTTTGGATATATAAACATACTTGGGTATTTCAAATATTTTAGATAAGTTCCTGCCGATTTCGCAGGAAGTGGGTCTTATTTGAACTACGAGTGCCGCATAGTTTGGTCATGTTTTTTTTTCTAAAAATCACTTTTAGATCCAAAATGTATACTTTCTTTAGAGATCTTTGACGGTTTTTGTTGGATCGAAGTTACGGTTAGGTTTAGATTTATCATTAGGGTTTACTGTCTCGGTTTCAGGCTAGGGTTAGACATAACTAATTCAAAAAAATCAAAAAAATAGAAAACCTTCACATAGCATCCTTTTATATGACCTACCACCTGAAAAAAATTATAAACATGAGTTATGAAGGTTTTTATAAAACAACCTTCATAGAAATGAGCTACGAGGTACAAATATGTATGGTTTTCGACTGAAATGAGATAAGGTATAAAATTCAACATAGCAAAAAAATGTCGGACTGAGGCAATATTTGACACACTGGTGTATCTTGGTTGTAGAATAGTATTGACTAAGGGGTTTAGGGTTTTCGTTGAATAAAAAACCCATTTTTCATTTTTTTAGTGTCAAAACAGGTTTTTTTTGTGAAGCAGCTACCAAAACGGCTCACCGGAAGAGTAACATCCAAATAGGTAGAAAATAATAGACCATCTTATTAGTGCATTTAACCTTGCGTTTGGATATAAAAACATACTTGGGTATTTTAAACATTTCAGATAAGTTCCTGTCGATTTCGTTGGAATTGTGTCTGATTTGAACCACGAGTGCCGCATAGGTTGGTCATTTATAGATATTTGACGGTTTTTATTGGATCGAAGTTACGGTTAGGTTTAGGTTTATCCTTAGGGTTTACGGTCTCGGTTTCGGATTAGGGTTAGACATAACTAATTCAAAAAAATCAAAAAATAGAAAACCTTCACATGACATCCTTTTATGTGACCTACCACCTGGAAAAAATTATAAACTTGAGTTTTGACAAATATTTAAAAAAATGCTTCACAAAAAGGTTTATCATCTATAGACATGTATAACTTTCGCGTCAAATGACCAAGTTATGGCCATCCCCATGCCATAGTTTGTGATAATGTGTCCATACTTGACACATAGGGGTGTCTTGGTATGGAAAACATTGTTGCTAAAATCAATTTCCAAAATATTTTTGTAAATATCATTTTCCATTTTTTAAGTGTCAAAAATGACTTTTTAATTAAGCAAGTACCAAACATATGTTTCAAAATGTCATTTGCATGGTTAAAAATATTTTATGGATGTCATATTTGGATTCCTCTCATTTTTCTAATCGACTTAGACATTTAATTTATTAAATTTCGATTTACGGATTTAAAGATATTAATTATTTCATATTAAATGGAAAATAGAAAAAAGTAGACGTCGACGACCGCCGTCGGCGTATAAAAGTAGAGGCCGACGGCCACCGTCGGCGTCTAAATTCAAACATATGCCAACGGCAAGGCCGTCGGCGTATCAACGTAGCGAGACGGCCGTCCCCGCTCCGTCACGGCGGGCGTTTGTTGGCCGACGGCCTTCGGTTCGCCGACGGCATGAATATCTACGCCGACAGGTATTCGTACGCTGACGGCCTGAATCGCGGCTGCCCTAGTTCGGGTTGTACACCGACGGCCCCGACATTTAACCGTCAGTGTATCACCCGGCCGTCGGCGTCGTGTGCATTTCTTTCCCGTAGCGGCCGTCGTTTACTGCCGGGACGCGGCTTGCATGCATGCATGCTCCGGTCCTTTACGGCAACGTGGCGCGCATTCACTCCTTTTTCTCCCCAAAAGCATGATGATAACCTTGCCCTTCCAGGTTTTAATGTAAGCCCCTCCATTTCTCCTGCTTGTATTAGCCTAAGATTTCCGCAAAGCAGATCCACGATGAAGAGATTTGGCGCACGCGCAGCTTCTTAACCCCCCTTTCTCTCTCTCTATGTGTGCACGCAGCATGCATGTCGATCGCCGGCCGTCCGTTGAAACGCTGCCGCTGTACGTTACTCCCTCCGTTTAGTTTTACTTTGCGTTCTAGCTTTTGTAAAAAAAAATCCCTTTTACTTTGCGTTCTCGAGTTGATTCCCCAATATACCCCCACGTTTGTCTCCACATTAAAGTATCCATGCGAACGCTGTAAAGCTGAGAGAGGCGCAGATGGGCATGCATGCTTTCAATAGCATAGGAGGCAAGGCGACGACCAATGCATGCATGGGATTAACAGCCGCTGTGCATGCATGATTAGGGGTAGGTTAGTCCATTCTTCCTCTAAATTGAATCATCGGAGGCTCACCTTGGTATCCGTTATTCACTCAGAACGCAAAGTAAAACTAAACGGAGGGAGTGTATTCATTATTATCATCATATCTACTCCCTCCGTTCCAAATTAATTGACTTCCAAATGGATGTATCTAGACACAGAATAAATTTACAGACATCTATTTGAAAGTCAAGTAATATGGAACGGAGGGAGTAATTCGGAAAAGCTAGCTAGACATGTACGTACGGAATCTGATCAACTAATTTTATAACTAAAAGCTGCATCTTTTTTGCTGCAGAGTCTACCAGCCGCCGGATGGAACCATGCTGATGCCACCAGTGTAGCTAGCTAGGCGCGCGGATTGCCCGATTTCTGCACGACGATGTTGGGCTACTGATTCTGCTACATGGAGCTTCTGTTACCGCGTCGTTTGGTCATCTGGTTTGTACGTGGCCTAGGTAGAATAAAATGAAACCACTATATATTGTGGTTGAACGTTACTTGGGTTTTATGCGTGCCTCTTTGTAAATTTATCTTCAAGCACGTGTCAGTACGTACGAGCTCGACTTCAGAGTTGAGAGTTGACGACAGAGGTAATCTTCGTGTAAATCGTTGATTTATCGCTGTCTTCATTTAGCAGGTACTAGCTATAGCTAGGCGAGCGCTTAGGAGATAAGTGCATTAATTCGCCTGTGTCTGTGAGTTGTATGCTTTGCAGGTTCTTGATGTTTAGGCATCCTTCCTGATTATCTCATCTTTTGGATGCATGTGATCATGTACCTTGGGTCGCTTCTAGGTTTCATCCAATCTTTGCTTCCCAGTTCTCTTTATTTCGTCCCCAATTATCTCATTCACTTCACGTGTGGGTCCTGTCATAAAAAAAGCACGGAGTATATGCCTTCCCCAGTTATCCCTTAATTTAATATGAGACTTGTTGCTTCCAGCCTAATCACTCTCGGTCAATTTATTTCGAACTGTAGTGTCCGCTAGCTGCATATTACTCTAGAATTTCGGAACTGTTATAAGATACCGAAATAGCCACTTCTCATCTGATTGTTTTGAAGCTTATTTCTTGTTGCTTCCAGCCTGATCACTCGGTCAATTTATTTCGAAGTGTAGTGTCCGCTAGCTGCATATTACTCTAGAATTTCGGAACTGTTATAAGATACCGAAATAGCCACTTCTGATCTGATTGTTTCGAAGCTTATTTCATGTGTGTGCATCTAGGCTTTGTTCCTCAGGGTGAATGTTGTAATGACCGAAATGTAATCTGCTGTAATATGTAATGAAAGTTATTCCTAGATCAAAAAGAAAACATAAAATATACAATCATGGTTGCACATGTACCGGTTTAGAGCAAAACAAGTCACAGGAAGCATTTATTGGCTTGACCGGAAGCTTCCTCTTAGAGCAGCCACAGTGTTGTTAATTGCTACATTTGCCGCATAGTTAGTTTTAACTAGATGGTGCCCCGCGCGTTGCTGCGGAAACATGTAGATACACTATATATAAAGAAAAATGCACAGTTGATATTATGTCCAACATGTAAGTGTCTTGTAATGTTTTTTTAAATTGAGATTTGAGAGTTTGAAAAATCATGATACGATTTGACTGAATGTTACAAATAGAGAGATTTCTGTGAATACATAAATTTAGTTCAGATAGCACGCTAATGAAAAAATATCTAGCTTCATTCGGCAGTTATTTGCATTCGAGGAGAGGTGGAGTACAATTCGTCGCCCCATAAAAGAATAGACAACCTTAGTCGTCCACTTGTCCTCATGGTGGAAAATATGCCATAGATTCTTTGGAGTCCCCTATTTTCAAAATAAACCAAAAAAAAACGTTGTTACATGTATCTAGTCAATAAGAACGTTGGTCAGAAAATTGCAGACAATGCAAAACAAAGCATCGGATTGCTGTAAGTGGATAGGCACTGCTGGGAAAAGCGATAAACGATCAGTTAAAGAAAATTGGTACCTCTGATCAAATTGCTTGATCGACAAATCAGCTTGAGTTAGATTTAGGATGGGGCATTTTTTCCAATACCTGCAAGGCAAAGGAGCATCACTACCAGCAAATTTCCGAGCTAAAATTGAATAAATGTTCATCAAGCATGATGAATCAGAAAATAGAAAACAAATTGGTCACACTCCAGGCTTACCTGAACTGAAACCAAATAAATATTTGTCACTTACCTGGATTGTGCTCCCGAGTCTTAAAAGAAACTGAAATCAGAATAAATATTGGGGGACATGACTGGAAATAGTAGAAGAATGACTCCATGTTTACTCCGAGTTTCACCTTAAAAATAATGTTTGCTCCGGCATTTATATAGGCAATAAGATCATTATTTGACTACATTCCCAGAAGACCAATCAATAAACCTGCAACGTAGAGATGTCAAATACGGAGTAGTACACACATTTAGTTATCTATGAACACTTCTATGGAAGGAATGAACGAAACAAAATTAACAATCATGGAAGATAATCTCACGGTAATGTAACAAGATAGTAGAGAAGGATTAGAAATGGAGGAATCAAGAAGAACCTGGTACAGTTAGAGGACTGAAACATGACGCAGGTTGAAATCCAAAATGACAGCATATAATCCTGTATGAGCCAAACAGATCACGCAAGGAGCAAAAATAACTGTAAGGTGTGGTTAATTAGGAAACATTAATTAGAGATTAGAACAAAAGGTTAGTTGCCTGCTCATGGGGAGGGCATCGACATCGGAGGGCATCAACAACAACCTGTAGGCACTGCGACATCCTACTCGGGAGGTTGGAGTCGATATCTCCTCCTAAAACTATGGGCCGGCAGGAGGGGCTTCAATTCCTCAGCTCCAGCAAGATGATGTTTTGTGTCAGAAACTTGAGCAATCCTCAATAACATGTGTGTGGAGACTTGGTTGTAGGGATCTGGCGGAGACGACGGAAATGGAGCATCGCCATGGCTTAGAGAGGAGACAATATGTCGGTTACTTTGATTTCTTCGGTGGAGAAAATTAAGAGTGAGAAGGAAATCAATTTCTTTGGAAAGATAGTGGAGGAGATGAAACACAAGGGGGTTAATTTGCTGCAGAATATTAAGAGTCATCCAAATCGATCATGGTGGAGCACACGGAGACAAAAGGGCCACACTACCTCATTGCTGCTGGGCTGGCACGGGCTTTAGCTGTGAGGGCTTCTTCTTTTCTTATTTTAGTAGACCAATTTCTAGGTGGAAACGGTCACGTCTGAGTCTAATGGATGGGTAGTAGTAATAAATTTTTTTTTGATAATGTCGACCACTCAAACGCAGCGGGCAAAACTTGATGACATGGAAGCCTGCATGTGCAGGAAAATACAATAGTGGGTTGCTCTCATTTAGTTACTATAGATTGATATCGGGTCCTACGGCTTTTCTCCATAACATAGTTGGTGCCAAATTCACTAGCATGTGGACCCCCTGCTCACACAAGTTGAAGTAAAGAATATTTCTCCCCCAGCACTCCCCATCCAGCTCTCTCATGCACCTCATCTAGCTCACTCTCTTCAGTTTCATTCATTTGATGAGTTTTGGCATTAGCTCTTCTAGGTGAACCCCTTCCCTCTTTTGAAATTTGGCATCTCTATTTGGCAAACCTCCACACGGTAGGAAACTGCTGCCAAAGCGCCAAATTCGCTATTGGCAACGCTACTAGGGGGATTTGATATTTTTCCGTTTTACTTCAGAACTATCCAATTTGCCACACTTTACTTTGGCGCAGTTGATTATTTGACCTCTGAGAGATTAGATCCACACTCAATGATGAAAATACTCGAATAACCTGGGTCGATAACTCTTTCTCTTTCCGTTCTTCCTGCATCGCTCCAACAAACTAGAACAGAGGAACCATGTCCACAAAATAAACTGTGGAACCAGGAGGCAATGGAGTCAACCATGATGGTCGCCGGAGCTAGAGAGGCCGGTGACGGCGGGCACCGCCCCAAGCAGAAAACAGGGAACTGGGAACTGGCACTGGGCATCTTGTCAATAGGTTAGTATAGTAAAATGCCACAAAATCACAAGTAATGATGGTAGAAACATGTAATAATGATATGAAATAAGCATGGAACAATAAAAAATTATAGATACGTCTGACACATACCAGTGCCTCCCCATGGCCGCCTCCTACGCGTGAGCGAACTCTGCCGCTCGTGCCTCCTGCTCCTTGACGACACCCTCGATGGCGAGCAGCGCCTAGTGGAGGTCCTCCGCCTCACGCTTCTCTGCCGCCCGTGCCGCTCGAGCAGACCTGCGCTTTAGCTTCTCGAGGGCGTGTCGTTCCGCATCGTGTTCTCCGACAATGTCGCGTTCGACGATGCCCTCGCCTTTCGACTCGTCGCTCCATGGCACGTACGTGTCCGGTGAGGATAGCGCCGCGTCGGAGTCGGAGAGCCCCGAGGAGGGCGCCCTCCTAGGGTTCCGCGAGCTTCCCTCCTCCGCGTCGTTGCGCGTGCGACGGAGGAAACCGTTGGATGGTGACGGAGAGCAACGACGGCGGCCATAGCGGCGAGCCATGCTCCCGTGCTTGGCGTCCTCCGCCTCTTGCTTCTT
Organism: Puccinellia tenuiflora; assembly: GCA_012064385.1. Classification (NCBI taxonomy): domain Eukaryota; kingdom Viridiplantae; phylum Streptophyta; class Magnoliopsida; order Poales; family Poaceae; genus Puccinellia; species Puccinellia tenuiflora. The sequence continues at coordinate 160,782 of QRDG01000503.1, read as the reverse complement.
CAACACCCCACCGGCGTGCAGGTAGCGCAGAGACGCGTGCATGCGTAGGTCGCTGGATATGGCCTGTTGCGCTCCCGCTCGTCGACGGCGCCGCCACGGGAGCCACCGCCGTGGGAGGAGGACCCGCCGCGGGGCCGATTCGTCCGCCCCCGACTCCGATTGAGTGGCAGCATCACGCGGCGGAGAGCTTCAATCTACTGCGCGGCGGCCGATTTGACGGCGATGCGGTGGAGGAGAAGAGGAGGATGCGGGTCGAAAACCGGAAAAGGGGGTGCGAACCACATATAAACGGTGCGCGAGGGGAATCTCGGGCCAATGAAAAAAAATTACGGGCCGGGAGCCGTGTCTGCGGTCTGTTCGGGCCACGTTTTGTGCCAAAACCGCGAATACCCTTAGATTTTTCAGTTTGTGCAAGTTTACAGTGTTTGAGTTGCTCTTAGTAATGTGATGGTGCGAGAGTAGACTTTTATTTGTAGCCGCGGTCGAACACCACGGCTAAACATGTAAGACTTCATAAAAACTTTTTAATCAATAAAAATAGTAAGTCTTTTGCAAGAAATCGTGTTGTGTCATACGTACGTATACACAACTAATATAGATGGTGAGCTTTTTTTTTTAGATAAAGTGATTTTATTACTTAAGAGCTTTAAGCATTACACGCGGCCTCTGCATAGCTAAGATGCACACAGCCACCAGTTCACCAGAAACCAATTCAGAAAAAAAGAAAAAAAGGCGAATTACATATCATAATGAGAAATTGTAGATCCGCCTAAGATGCTGGTAGGTCTATCCGGAGTCTATGTTGCCATCCATACCGGGAGAATAACTCCCTGGCCGCATCCTCCAGCCTCGACACCACCTCCAAAAATAAGTCTCGGTGCTCCACATGCTGCAGAGCCGACCATGCTCGCAGCGTAGCTGTACACCGATAGATAACCTGCATAACAGAATCATTTTTATCGCTAAAAAGCTTATCATTTCTACATAGCCACAACGACCAAATAAAGGCAATCGCGCCCATCCTACTGAAGAGTTTAAACCTAGGATCCACACCATTTAACCAGTTGCCAAAAATATTTGCAACAGTACGCGGTGGATGTAAGGTAGAACCTATCTGGACGGCTGACCATATAGACCTGGCGAATTCGCATTGGAAGAATAAGTGTGTAATGGTCTCGCCATGTTGACAGAAAACACACTTTTTACTTCTGTGCCAATTACGCTTGGCAAGGTTGTCTTTTGTAAGAATTACACCCCGACGAAGATACCATGCAAACACTTTAGTTTTAAGCGGGATCTTCATCTTCCAAATTTTGTTATTATCCATAATATCGACTGGCACATCGGGCAGAATTAGTGCTCTATACATAGAATCAACCGAGAATATACCATTCTTCGTAAGATTCCATTGAAATTTATCTGGACCTTCCGACAATTGGACTGAATCCAATCAGATGAGTGTTGGAGAACATCTCTCCAGAACCTTCCATCGAGGCTAACCTTGGAGTACACGGCAAGGAAATCGTACCGGCCGAGTCTTACCAAACTTGTATACAATTGTAATCGTATTGTAATTGTTCTCCTGCATATAAATATATGAGAGGGCCGAGGCGTGCGGTGAGCAGCCCGGTATCATTGTTTACATGGTATCAGACACCATCCGATCCTCCCCTATCGCTAAACCCTAAACCTCTCCAATCTCCCAACCCTAGCCTAGCCGCCACTCTCCTCCACCATGGGTTCGGCCGACGAGCTCAAGAAACTCGAAGCCGAGCTGAAGGAACGCGAGTCCATCCTTCAAGCGCGCCAGGAGGAACTCGATCGCCGCATTACTGCCCTCGCCAAGACCTCAGAAACCTCACCAGCAAACCTCACCCCTACCCCTTCCACCTACGTAGCCTCCATCAAGTCCCATGTTCCAATTACCCTAGACCTTCAGGAATCCAACTATGCAAAGTGGCGGGAGCTGTTTCTCGTCGCTCTCGGCCGCTACGGCCTCTCCAGCCATGTCATCGGCGATGCCGACGCCACCCCCTCCAATACCTCGCCGACTTCTGATTGGGCTCGTGACGACTACACCGTCCTTTCATGGATTTATGGCTCGATCTCCACCGAGCTCCTCGGCGTCATCCTTGCTCCTGGATCCACGGCACGGCAGATTTGGGACTCCATCGCCAACCTCTTCCACGACAACAAGAAAAGCCGTGCCCTAGCTCTCAATGCTGAGTTCCGCAACACTCCTCAAGGCGATCTGTCCGTCCATGACTACTGCGCCAAGCTCAAGTCCCTCGCCGACGCTCTCGGTGACGTCGGCCAGCCCATCTCCGACGAGACTCTCGTTCTCACGGTCCTTCGCGGCCTCAGCGAACAGTTCAGCCATCTGCGCTCCTTCCTCCCGTACCAGGTGCCGTTTCCATCGTTCCAACAAACGCGCTCTGCGCTCGTTCTTGAGGAGGCGCAGAAAAAGACCGACGCCAAGAACGCCGCTGCAACAGCACTATGGGCAAGCGGCAACAGTGTCATGCCTCAGGCCGGTGGGGAACGTGCTCCTCCCTCTGGTCGTGGCGCCGGCTCCAGCAGCGGTGACCCACGTCCTCCTGCCTCTCACATTCCCGGGCTCTACTTCAACTCTGCCCGTGGCGGCGGTGGCCGCCGTGGCCGTGGCGGCGGTCGCGGGCGGGGTCGTGACAATCCATGGATGTTCAATCCGTGGACCGGCCTTCCACCTTCCATCGAGGCTAACCTTGGAGTACACGGCAAGGAAATCGTACCGGCCGAGTCTTACCAAACTTGTATACAATTGTAATCGTATTGTAATTGTTCTCCTGCATATAAATATATGAGAGGGCCGAGGCGTGCGGTGAGCAGCCCGGTATCATTGTTTACAATGAGCAAGGCATTCCACGATGCTTGTCTTGTTCCAAGTAAACTTCTTCTGAACGAAACATCTGGTGGGGAGATACCCAACACCTTCGCGATCATGTCTCTTTTGTTTCGTACAATAGTGTACAGAGCCGGATATTGTTCTCTAAGGGTAGATTGGCCTAGCCATTTATCCTCCCAGAAATGAATTTCCGATCCATCCCTAATTGAGAAAGATCCATGTTGAAAAAAAAAACTTCTTTGTAGCCATGAGGCCAGCCCAGATGTGAATCGCCAGATTTCCAAAAAACCTGAGAGACAGCTTTATCTCCCACATATTTTCTCCTAAGGAGGGTTTGCCAAACTCCATCTTCCGATAGAAGTTTGAAGAGCCATTTACCTAGCAAGGCTCTATTCTTGACCTCAAGGTCATGAATTCCGAGCCCTCCTTGGTCTTTAGGACAACAAACCACACTCCATTTTGTCAGACGATATTTTTTCTTCTCGCAATCCCCTTGCCAAAAGAATTTAGACCGGAAATAATCCAATCTTTTTAAGATTTCTTTGGGCAATTGGAAGAATGAAATCATGTACAGTACCATGTTTGTTAGTACCGAGTTTATGAGAACCAATCTTCCACCCAGGGATAAGAGTTTGCCTTTCCAGCTATTTAAGCGTAATTGAAGTCTTTCCTCCACCTTTTTCCATTAAGCATTTGTAAGTTTCTGATAATGAATCGGAATACCCAAATAGTTGATAGGAAATTGACCTTGCTCACAGCCAAAGAGTTCAGCATACAAGGCGGCCTCTTCTCGAGCCTCACCAAAGCAAAACAATTCACTTTTATGGAAATTTATCTTAAGACCCGAAAGTTGCTCGAATGCTGACAAGATCAGCTTAAGGTTACGAGCTTTTTCGATGTCATGTTCCATAAAAAGAATTGTATCATCAGCATATTGAAGAATCGATAGGCCACCATCTACAAGATGTGGAATCACTCCTTCAATATGACCCTCAGACTTAGCACGTTCGATCAAGATAGCCAACATATCAGCCACTATATTAAATAGTATGGGCGATAACGGGTCACCCTGTCTGAGGCCTTTTTTCGTTTGAAAGTATTTTCCAGTGTCATCATTGTTCTTAATGGCTACACTTCCTCCCGAAACAAAGCTATTAACTAACACGCACCACTCAGGAGAAAAACCTTTCATTCTGAGGGTCTGCTGAAGGAAAGACCACTTGACTTTATCGTAAGCTTTCTCAAAGTCAATTTTAAGAATTACCCCATTCAGTTTTTTCCTATGTAGCTCGTGAACCGTTTCATGTAGGATCGCAACTCCATCAAGGATGTTGCGGCCTTGCATAAAAGCCGTCTGAGATGGACGCACTACATGATCTGCCACACTGTTCAGTCGAATCGTAACCACTTTGGTGAATATTTTAAAACTAACGTTAAGAAGGCATATAGGTCTAAATTGTTGAATCCTTTCTGCCTCGTTAACCTTAGGTAATAAAATTATCTCACCAAAATTGAGACGAAACAACTCTAGCTGTCCATTGTGAAGACAGGAAAACAGTTGAAGTAAATCAGACTTGATAACATCCCAAAAGTTCTGGTAGAACTCAGCCGGGAAACCATCAAGTCCAGGTGCTGTATTATGTTTCATTTGGAAAACCTCCATCCTCACTTCCTCCTCTGAGTAGAGTTTAGTAAGTAGACTATTTTCCACATCTGAAACCTGGGGGATATCCTCTGTTCGAGACTCATCCAAAGTAAAATTTCCTTCCTCTGGAGAACCGAAGAGGCCTTTATAGTAATTTGTAATGTACGACTTTAGTTGTTCATGACCCTCAATCGTTCCCTCATCCTGGACTAGAGAATGAATGCGTTTTTTCCAGTGTCTGCCATTGGCAATACTATGAAAATAGCGAGTATTCGAATCCCCTTCTAGGATGAATTGGGCTTTAGAACGTTGATACCATTTTAACTCCTCCTCTCGCAGTAACTTCGCTATCTGTGCATTGGATTGGCTCTTTAGCTCAATCTCTTGCTCGGATAGTAACCGAACTTCTGCTAATGCTTCTAGAGCATCAATAATCGAGGAAAGTCGTTCCTTCTCTTTTTTAAGTAAACCAGAAGTATGACGGGCCCAACCAACGAGGTGCGTGCATAAAGCACGTATCTTGTTGTTCCACCGCTGGATAGGCGTATCACCCGCAACTGGTCTTTCCCAAATTCTTTTAACCATCTCATGAAAACCCTCGCGGTGTAGCCACCCAAGCTCAAACTTGAACCGTTGCTTACACTGTGGCCTAGGTATTCCAGAAGTCAAAAGATTGGGAGCATGATCTGACAAGCCCTCAATACGTTCTAGAGCCCGTACCGAGACCAGTGGGAACCTAGATTCCCAATCAGTATCCATCAGTACACGGTCTAGTTTCTTGTATGTGGGTTCGGGGAGAGAATTAGCCCAAGTGAACTGTCTCCCCACCATTGTAATCTCTCGTAAGTTCAAGCTATCAATGACTGCATTGAACAAAAGAGGCCAACGGTTGTCAAACCGACCCTTACTTTTCTCAAACGGAAAACGTAGCATGTTGAAATCCCCACCAATGATAATAGGGTGTGGGTTATCTTTTGCCAAGTTTACCATTTCACAGAGAAAATAAGTCTTAGCCGCTTCCTGGGCTGGTCCATACACGGCAACAAGACTCCAGATAAAATTATCGGATTTATTACGGATGTGCATTTTAATATGAAAATCACCATCCGTAACATCCAACACTTCCATGGTATCAGTCCTGATGCCTAATAGAATGCCACCGGAATGGCCATGAGGGGGACGCGAGTACCAATCAAACTCTATACCGCCGGAAGGTCGGTTCAATAGAGATTGCGAAAACTCACGTCTACCCGTCTCAGAAATAGCTAAGAAATCCAAATTATGGTCCCGCACACAACCAGCAAAGTGCAAATATTTAGCCAAGTCACCAAGACCTCTGCTATTTGCAAACATGCCATTCATTGGGAAACCATGGGGGATTTGGATAACTTGGCCCGTTTACAAGACTTGTTGGTGTTAGGTTTAGATTTTCGACCGGATGCTTTTAACTCATACAATGAGCTCAAACCGTCGTCATCCAAACCACCCTCCAACACTACGCCAATTAGATGTCAAAAAGTTGACCATCTGATGTGGCATTCGCTTGTTGTTCATCCAAATAGGTGGTTGTCAACCCAGTCGAAGCTTTAGGAATAACCGTAAGATGGTCAAATTCCATATGCCTCAAGACTTTAGTCGACACAACAACTTGAAATTTACTACTACCAAGATTAAGACCTATACTGGAAAGATTTGACTGAATGGAATTAGGAGAAAAAGAAAGGAAGGACTTCCTCCCGAGCTTCTGGATGGCGGCGAACAACTTCCTCCTGGAGCCGACGACGCCTATGCCCGTGACCTTGCGGTCCTCCAGGGTGAGAAGAGGGAGCACCTCGTCGTCCACGATGGCCTACAACTGCCACGACACCGACCACGTGGGGGAGACGCTCCACGAGAGGGACCAGAAATGGGACGTGGAGGCGGACGGGCCGACGGCCGCGGCGCCGGCGTGGGAAGGGGACGCGCGCGCGCGGCCGAAGGAGCGGTTGCGGTGGGAGGCGAGGAAGGAGGCGACGCCGCCGCTGGCTGCCACGGTGGTGTCGTTGATGAGGAGGACAGATAGGTCGAAGATGGTCTTGCGGGCGCGGCGGAGCTGCCCCTCGTGGATCTCCTCGGGCGCGAGCAGCACCGAGGCGGCGATGTCCGCCAGGCGCTCGAAGCGGCGCACCTGGTCGACGCCGTCGCGCGCCGCGTTGCAGCCGTTGAGCGCCTTGACGGCCCTCTCGTGGAACTCGGCGACCAGCATCTCCGCCGGGGCCGGCATCGTCCCCGCGCGGCGGCGCGCCTGGGCCACCACGACGCGGAACTCCTCCTGGCAGAGGACGAAGGCCTCGAGGAGGCGGCGGATCCAGGCGACGGAGAGGATCCCTCGGCCCCTTCCACGGGCAGCAGGTCCCCAAGGTTGGCCGCCAGATGGCGCTGGAAGAGCTCGAGGTCGGCCTCCTCGCCCGACGGCATGGCCACGTGGTCGCGGCGGAGCGAGAGGAGCGAGCCGAAGGAGAAGGGCGAGGGGGAGGAGGACGACCCCTGGAAGTCCGTCACCGGCATGGCCTCCGGCGGGGTCGCCGGCCGGAGGCGAAGCGGATCTCGCGCGGGGGCGGGCGGGCTTAGCGGGCATCAAAACCGCCCCCAAGTCAATCCCTCAGCTCTCTGAAGAGACCGACTCAAACCCGTCTGATCATGTGGTATGCTCTATAGATGGTGAGCTAGTGAAAAGTCGTGAGATATGCTATGATAGGACGATCAGGCTATCAAGTATGAACCACCATTCACCTGACGCTGATGCTACCTGCAGGCCGCAGTCGCGGGGCACCCTAGCTAGGTGGAAAAACGTGACGAGGATCTGATCCCACGCGATCGGTCGCTTTCCAGCGCGGCTCTTGGCGTGCCTCAAGGGTCAGCCATTTCGGCGAGAAGATGAGTGCTCTCGAGTACCTTATCATATGCATTTAATGGTGCCAACTTAGTAGAAAGCAATTAAGCTAAGCTACCGACGTTCTCAAATAAATATAATTCTATCATTTGTCTTAAGATGTGCTCTGGCCAATATTTCAGTCTGCTACTGGTAACACAAACCTATTGTTGCCCTGGGATCGAGGAGCAACCATTGTTTGAACGATTTTTTTAATAATGCATTTTTTTAATCATTATGGGAAATAATATGCGGTTTTAAGAAATTTCAAAAATAATACAGCCTCGGCCAGGCCCAAGCCGAGCAGGACTTATCGGCCTGGCCCAAACCGACCAGACCTGCTCGGCGTGGCCCAAGCCGAGCAGGTAAGCACATCTGCGGCGGCCTGCAATCGGTCACGCGTGTGGCCTGCAATCGGCTTCGGCGAAGCCGACTGCTGCATGTGACTCGCAACACGCGGCCAAGGCGGAGCGGAGCGGCCAGGTAGACGACGCTGGCGTACTCGACGGGTGCGCCTAGCACGGGGACTGGAGGCGTAGGGATCGTGGATTTGGGCTCCATTTTCTGCTAGTGTTTGGAGGGGCGGATTTGGGCTCCAATTTCGTCGGTTTGGGCTAACCGGTTTCGTCAAAGCCGACTGTCTCGTCGGCCTATCGTGGGTTGGGCCAGCCACCTGCTCGGTTTGGACCACGCCGAGCAGGCCTGGTCGGTTTTGGCTAGGCCGATAAGGCCTGATCGGCTTGGGCCAGGCCGAGACAGTATTATTTCTGAAATTGATTAAAATGCACATTATTTCTCAAAATGATTAAAAAATATATTATTATAAAAATAGGCAAGAATATTGGTTACTGGACACCAGGAGACAGATTTGTCCTATCGCAGTTACAAGGTGTGGTCTGCACAAACTAAATTGGTTTACTGACGGCAAGTTGAGCATGCACCGTGATGTGTACGTTACATGGCCACTTGATTTTGAGTGCTCTCCTAGTGGCAACAAGACTGGCCGACAAGTACTTCCAATCACAGTACGATCTTAAGAAAAGTGCAGTTGTACCACAAATCTTTGCAAGAACAGTGCAGGCTTTACTAGTTAGCTGGTCTCATTCTTTTTTTTTTTTTGAAACGAGCCAAAAGATTTGCCATTTTCATTAATAGAGAAGAAGTTTTAGAGGTTTTAGGTTTTAATGCCTAGGACATGCCCTAGGACTTGCACAAAAGCCTACTCTCCCGGTATTACATTTGTTGAATATAAATATATTGCCTAGCTCCTTTTCATCAGTTCGGACTTTTGGTCTAGATGGCTAGTGCAACAATTCTATATGGTATTAGAGCCAAGAGGTCTCGAGTTCGAGACACCGCTCACGCTCGAGCCAAGAGATCCTACGGCCCGCTCCTATCCCACGATAAGAACTAAAATAGCCTAGACGTGAGGGGGAGTGTTGAATATAAATATATTGCCTAGCCCTTTCCATCAGTTCGGATTTTTGGTCTAGATGGCTAGTGCAACAATTCTATAACATTACCCAAATGTTTTGCTCCGGCCCTCACCCAAAGCTTGGCCTCCTCTTTTAAGTTGGCGATGATGACGTGTGAGGGAGTGGCGTGGTGACGAAAGACCCTAGCATTCCTGGGTTTTGTTGCCATCCTGAGTTTCACACTACCAGGAAACAAGGGGATTAGTGGCACACCAAATTGGGTATTCTGTGGCGCATCCCGTAAACAGGGGGATGCGCCACAGACATCTCGCCACTAAAATATATTTCGGTGGCGCATGCCCACGGTGCGCCACAGAAATGCCAAGATTCTGTGGCGCACCCAGAACCGTGCGCCACAGAAATATTTCAGTGGCGCACCCACCACCATGCACCACAGAATTTGTTTTTGAATTTCAAAAAAAAAAGGGCGGCCATATCTAAATCTACCCGTCGGAATTTCGCCGGAATTTTGTCGGAGCTCGTCGGAGGCCGTGTTGCCGTGGGTGGAGGAGGGGGTTGCCGGAGGAGGGTGGAGGATGGGGGACGCCGGAGGTGGGTGGGTGGGTGGAGGATGGGGGCCGCCAGAGATGGTGGAGGAGGAGAAGGATGTCATCGGAGGAGGTCGCCGGGGTGGAGGAGGAGATCGCCGGGGTGGTGGAGGAGGTCACCGGAGGTGGAGGTGGAGGTCGCGTGGAGGTGAAGGTCGCCGGAGGTGGAGGTGGAGGAGGAGGTCGCCGGGGTGGTGGAGGAGGTCGCCGGGGTGGTGGAGGAGGTCACCGGAGGTGGAGGTGGAGGAAGAGGAGGAGAGAAGATGTGGAGGAGAGGAGAGGAGACGAGAGGAGAAGGAGGAGGGAGGAGAAGGGGAGAGGAGAAGTGGAGGAGAGGAGAAGGGAGAGGAGAAGTGGAGGGAGAAGTGGAGGAGAGAAAGGGAAAAGAGAGGGAGAATGGGGGGGTGCTGGCGGGATTCAAATTCGAATCCCGCCCAACAATTTTGTAGCGCATATGTGGATATGCACCACAGAATTGTATTTTCTATTTTTTTTGATTTTTTTTATTTTGCAGGAAAATTTCTTCAAACGGCCATAACTTTTTTTTCTTTTGGAATTTTGAGAGTCCGAAATTTTCTCTAGTCTTTTTTGAGATATTGAACGCATTTTTTCGACGTCGTATGCAAAAGTTATGGCCGTTTTAATATTTTTTCACCTACTTTTAGAAAAAAAAGTCAAAATGTGTATTTTTTTTATTTTTCCTAATAACTAGACCCTAAACCTTCCCTATATCTAAAAGGATTTTATTTTTTGATTTTTTTATCATTTTCTTTCATTTGGTGCAAAACTGAAAAGGCGATCCACGGGGGGTGGGGGGGTGGTGATGAACCTAAAATGCATCTACTTTTCCAATCACTTTGCCTCATAATTTGCTCTGGAATCTTCCCATATTTGAATAAAACTGCTGAATCTGACGCTTTTTAGCAAAGTCTCCTTTCTGGTTATTTTTGCAGGAATTTAAATCGGAGAAAAATACCACGTCATTTTTTATGGAAAAGAAGGATATCGTGCAAAAAATGGACATGAGGAAGTGTCCGAGGCCCAAAAGAGTGGGCCCCACGCGGCCAGATTCCTTGGCCGTGTGGGCCCACCTATCTGGATCCTCGGGCACCTCCTCTCCTTCGGCTTCGGCCTACCCCTTCATATATACGAAAAAGTGTCTGTCCTAGGAGGGGAGGTCGATTCGCGAAACAGAGCGTCGCCGCCACCACGATCTTCATTTTCGGAGTCAGATAGATCCAGGATTTCTCCCCCGGAGGAGGGATCCGGAGGTCGTCTTCACCGCCATCTTCACCACCTTCATCTCCATCGACCATGAGCTCCCTCACCATCACCATGTGTGAGTAGTCCGCTGTAGGCACATGAGGTGGATGGGGATTGGATGAGATTGATCATGTAATGATACCCGTTGTCCGAGATCTTAGGGGTTTATCTTGAGGATATTTTTGTATTGTGTTGATGCACTTATGCTATGTTTAATGCTTGCTACTAGGGCCCGAGTGGCATGATTTCAGTACTGAACTTATTTTGCCCCATCATATAATTGAGTTTGGTATTTATCTGCAAAGTGTATTGCCTGCTATTATGTTGAACCTGCGAACCCTAAAAGTGACATATAGGGAAAACAAGGGGGAGATGTTTTAGTTTGAGGATTCTATGTGTTCATGAAGTGTTAATGCGTTGTTCCGGGCTATTCAAAAGGGTAGACCTTAATTACATGTAGTTCCAAGTTGGCCCCGGTGAAATTGGCAGGTAGGACAATAGATGTTGTGTAAATTCTCTTGGTTAGTACGTACAACTATTTATGGAACACATACATACATATATCGGAGTTAGAGATAAGTCCCATTGATATATGAATCTTATTGTATGATCAATCTTATTCAATCTTATTGGACAAGAGGAGATCCAAGAAGATGGGCAAGAAGAGGAGGAAAGATGCGAAGACAGGGTGGCCGGCCCCAAGGCCGGGCTCCAACCCGAGGCGGCCGGCCTCCCAACCGGCCCAGGCCGGTCTCTAGGCCGGGCTCCCGCCAGAGGCCGCCGGCCTCCATACCGGCCCAGGCCGGCCCCCAGGCCGGGCCACACCCCGACGCTGCCGGCCCCCGCGCCGGCCTCCCAGCCGGCCTCCAGGCCGGTCAACCACCTGAGCCGAGGAATTTGGCCATGGGAACGCAAAGGGAGGTAGATCAACAAGTATAGCAATGGATCCACGGATCAAAACCTACCAAAACTCACAAGAATCTCAGATCGATCCAAAAGCAATTTGGGGCTATTTTTGGTGGAAATTTTCGAAATTAGCAAAATCAAAGAAAACATTTGTGGATATGGGGGTGGAAACAAAGGCAAATCCGTGGGAACCCTTGCTCTGATACCATATGATGTAGGGGGTTGGCCCGATCTTCACGGATTTGGGGGGGAAAGAGGTTGAACACGAAGAACACGGAGGTGGAAAAGAAGAACACGAGGGGAAAAGGGCAAATTCGTGGGGATAACTCGCGAAGCCTACAAGGGAGAATCACCCGGCAACAAACCCCCAACGGAGTAGCCTCCGGATCCCAAAACCCAAGTCAACAACACGCTTAATGAAACCGATTTCTCTTACCGGCCGGTCCACCGATCCAATAGAATCCACAAGGGAAAGATTGGTTTGCACTACTAGAGACACCTCAGTGAAAGAGTAGCTACAACAAGAGATTCATCATCCTCCTCGGAGGAACCCATCACGGGAAGGAGAAACGCTCAACTCTAGTTCATTCTTCTCTACCTCCAAAATGGAAAAGGGGGAAAGCTATTTATAGTTTAGTACAAAAAGGGGCTGAAAGGTGGGGGTCCGGCCTGGAGGCCGGCGGCGTCTGGAGGGGGCCCGGCCTGGTGGCCAGCCTGGGCCGGCCTGGAGGCCGGCGTCGTCTGGAGGGGTGCCGGCCTGGGGGCCAGCCTGGGCCGGCTGGGAGGCCGGCCGGCTCTGGTTGGGTGCCGGCCTGGGGGCCGGCCTAGGCCGGCTGGGAGGCCGGCCGGCTCTGGTGGGGTGCCGGCCTGGGGGCCAGCCTAGGCCGGGCTGGAGGCCGGCCTGCCTGTCTTCGCCTCCTTCTTCCTCTCCTTGTCCATGACGCTTCCTTCTCCTCATCCACGTGTATGCCTTAGTTGATTGGAGTCCATGGAGTTCCTTGCCACCCTTTGGAGTCCTTGGTGGCTTGTCGTACGTTGGAGTGCTTGACAAGGTGTTGTCGTTGGGTTGGCCTACATCACCGCTGTCACCTCATGCCTACGTTTTGAAATCTCTGAGTTACACTTTCACTTTTCTGGTGAAAACTGGGAAACCCTTGTTTACTACTGCTGTTTCATTTTGTTTGCTTGAATCATTCTGCTGCCATCACTATTACTGCTGCAAGTTTAATGATATACAGATGTGGTTGAGAGTGACGCCTCAATTGCTAAAGTCTAATTGGTATTCTTGTGTTCCCATCGAGTCGAACTATAAATTTGGGTAATACTTCCCAACGATGATTTCAGTGATCCCCTATACTTGTGGGTATCAAGACGTTTTCTAGCGCCATTTCCGGGGAACCTAGCTTTATTGGTAAGACAACTTGTTATCATTTATTTGCTGCATTTGCTTGTTCCCAACCATGGGAAAGGAAAAGAACACTCCGAAGGAAGTAAGGCCTTCCACTACTCGAGGAGGTACGGACTTGCCAAGTAGGCCATACTTTTCACCTAATGCTAATTTTGCTATTGTTGCTAAAAAGAAAGGTAAAAATATATCTAGTTCACCATTGTCTAAAATGTCTACTAGTACTGAAAATGATTTAATATGTGGTAGCATAGACAAAGAAGTGACACCTGAAACATCTGAGATAATTGAGACACGTGAAATTCCTGAATCTTCTATTATTGAAAATGTGGAGTCTGAGTTAGAAGATAATGAATATTCTGATGATGAGCATGAAACTTCTTCTGAGGAAGAAGATGCATTTACTATGGCTTTTATGGATTCGAATTTTGATAAATTGGAAAAAGTTGATAGCTATGCAAATTCTCCTCTTGATGATTATTTCCCTGTTACTAAGAGAACGAATGCTCCAGCTATTAAAATTAAAGACAAAGATTATGAGTTTAGTGTTGATCATGAAATAATTGAAAAACCTGAGAAGTTTAAGTTTTATGGGAGAGATAATGAATTTCCTTTTGAACACATTGCTATTTTGCATGATTTGTCTGTGTTATTTGGTAAAGATGAAATCCACCAACGTTATTATTTCTTAAAGTTGTTTCCTTTTACCTTGGGAGGAAATGCTAAAATTTGGTATAATCATCTAGAACCTGGATCTATTACTAGCAAAGAGGAATGCTTGCAGGTATTCTATAATAAATATTTGCCTGCTGATAAGATCCACTGTTTAATTATTGAGATTAGCAAATTTTCACAGAAAGAGAAGGAGGATTTACCCCAAGCTTGGGGGAGGTACAGTAAGATGGTTAGGAAATGTCCTACCCATGGCTTCAAGAGTAATGAAATCCTTGATATATTTTACAATGGACTAACTGAAAATATTAGAAGCTATCTTGATAGTATTGCAGGTAATGTTTTCAGGGAAAGGACCGTTGATGAAGCTACTGAGTTATTGGAAACTATCTCCAGAAATTATGAAGATTGGAATATTGAAGAGTTTGATGGAAGAGAGATATTCCCGGAGAAGAAAGGAGGCATTCTTGAATTAAATGAAAAAGTAATGAAAGGAGCTTCCAAGGAAATCAAAGAGAAGGGAATTAAAACTTCTCATCTCAAGCAATTATCTGAATTGGGTGTTAAACTTCCTACTGATCAACCTTGCTTCCCTATTCAAGTTAATGTTGTAAGCTCTATGGAAGGTAATGAAAAGGTAACACCTCCTGTTGAAGTATCTTATGTTAATGATTTTGCTTATCATAATAATCCTGAAGAGCATGATATTAGAATGAGAATTATGGAAAACTCTCATAAGATTAAATTTCTTCGGGAAAATGTAAATGCTAGTGTGGGAGAGGTTAGAAGAATTGTTAAATACTGTGAAATGATGAATAATCAAGTTGAACAAATGGTTTCTCTTCAAAATCAATTATACGAAAATCTTATTGAGAAGAAACAGTTTTGTGGAGTTAATACTAGAGGTGGTCCAAGTACTCAGGATCCTGACTATCCTGAAAACCACCCTAAGTGGAAAGACCAAGAGGCTCTCAAAAAGAAATCTTCTGCAGGAAAATCTCCCAATGAAAACAAAGATAATGACAATTCTCAAGAACAAAAGAAGGATATTTCTATTTCTGATGCTGAGACTGAAGATGATAATTTTACAGAAGAAGAATCATCTCCACCTGATGAAGAACAACAAGAAGAAGAAAATAATGAAGAACCTGAACCTAGTGAGAAAGAAGACCCTCAACAATCTATTGAGAAGAACAAAAAGAAGAAGCATCCAAATCAACAAAAAGGTAAAGAGAGGGATCCATGGGTGCAAGGACCCATACCATATCCCCAAGAGGTAATGAAATCTTTGGATGATGCTAGATTTGAGAAGTTTCTTGAATTAATTAAAACCTTATATCTACAAATTCCTCTTGTTGATGCTATTAAAATTCCTCCATATTCAAAATATATGAAAGATATTGTCACTAATAAAAGGAAGATACCTAATGAAGAAATTACTACTATGCTTGCTAATTATTCATTTGAAGGGAAATTGCCTGAAAAAGTGTGGAGATCCCGATATTCCAACTATTCCTTGTCATATTAAAGAAGCCTATGTGAAATATGCCTAATGTGATTTAGGAGCCGGTGTTAGTGTTATGCCTTTTTCTTTGTATAAGAAACTTAACCTAAAAAAATTGGTTCCAACTGAAGTTTCACTGCAAATGGCTGACAAATCAACTGTTGTGCCCATAGGTATATGTGAGGATGCTCCCATCTCTATTTCTAATGTTTTAATACCTACAGACTTTGTCATATTAGAAATGGCTGAGGATGATAATCTATCTATTATTCTTGGAAGAAATTTTTTAAACACTGCAGGAGCTGTGATAAATTGCACTGAGAGCAAAGTGACATTTAATGTCAAAGGAAATGAGCATACTATTTATTTTCCCAAGAAGAATTTTGTCACAATGATAAACAAGAGTGTGAATTTGATTCAAAGAAATACTCTTATAGTTGGAAGCTTTGAATTTGCACTACCACCTTCTGAACCAAAATATGCTACCATGATGATTGGAACTATTTCGATCAAATATGAGGTAACTTGAATTTCTTCTTTATATATAAAATAAGAATCATGTATTATATCTTTTACATATTATTAATGAGACTTGATCAACCTCATTACTAATGTGGAAATGATGAAAACTTGATTCCCATAAAAATTGTGTTGCATTTAAATTTTGTTTATCTTAAAATTTTAGAGTATATGCATAGATATAATTATTTCAGAGTTCAGAAAATTCCAGAATATGAAGTTTGGAAAATCCTCTACAGAAAATTTTCTCGAAAAATTCCAGAAAAATTTGGGGGTAAGTTATTTTACCAGAGGGACCAGCAGCCAAAAGTGGGGTAGCAGGAGGCCACCAGGGACCAAAAGAGGGTGTCCCACGCGGCCAGATTCCTTGGCCGCGTGGGACCCACTAACTTGGCCCCCAGGGGGAGTTAGGTGAGTGATCTGTGCCCATCTCCTTCCACTCGACAGAAAACCAGCTCCAGGTATTTCTACCAAATTTTCCCGAGCTCGTTCTTCCTGCTATCCTTGAATCTCCAAGTTTAGGACAGATTTTTCAAATCTGTTCTGTAGGATTGCTCCTTGGTATGTGACTCCTCCACCCACCCAATTACTTTTTGTTCTTATACTTTATGTATGAAGTATTTTGCTGCACTAGATGTCACCTAATATGCTTGAGAAATCCATGGATTTGAATTTTCTAGTTGATATTAATGCATGATATTAATGTGGAGACTAGTTATGGATGGCTCAATGTTGTTTGAGGGTGTTACATCATAATTTTTGTTGAATATTATTTTTGGACAGCAAGGTTTCATCATGAACAACGGTAAGGGATTGCTTGGGATGACTTCGAGACCAAGGAGAAGACCATCTAGAGTCTCCGAGAATTATGATGACAACCAACTTTGGGAGGATGGTGCAGTATATGCAGGGGAGAGTCTTCGGATTCATGCAACCAAATGGCAAGACCCCTTTGTTCTTGATCATTGGGGGATAAAGGAGGACTTCAATGCCTTCGCCGCTGCAGCTAACTTACTCGAGTTTTCCCGTCATCCACGGAATACATACGAGGAACTCTCGCGAGAATTCCTTTCCACATTCCTGTTCGAGGGGCCCGAAAGCTACAAGCACAGCAAGAAAAGCTCCCTCGTGCTGACCTTCTTGTCAGGACTACTGAGAAATGGACCGTGGAGGAGGTGCAACCTCAAGAGGAGCCCCAAAACCCAGGGATGAAAGGCTACCATTATGGGTACTTCCCTGGAGATGGAAGTGGTGGGTACAGTTACCCTCCGGCATACTAGCTTGATCCCAAGCTTGGGGGAGTATTTCTTTCCCTCTCCATTCGATATTTTATATCACCTTTATTTTGTTATGTTTTAGTTTCTTGTTCTTTAAATCACAAAAAAAACATAAATATTTCATTTGTTTCGTTTGCTTATTTACTTCTGGTTATTTACTTTATGCATCTCAAAATCAAAAAGAACAAAAATATTTTCGTTTTCTTGAAACCAACGCAAAAACAGAGGTGTAGGAATTGCTGAAATCTGATCACTGTTCTATTTTTCATCTTTTTTATGTAACTTCGATTGAGCTAAAATTTGAGCCTCTACTTCAACTTTTCATAACCTACATACCTGTAAAATATGAGATTTTTGCGAGGTGTTTAGGTAGGGAAAACACAGCTCTGTATGCAGTAACATTTTTTATGGCAGATTTGGGTTTTTATTGCGCAGTTCAAGTTTGGAGAGGAGAACAACGATGATGAGTTGATGTGCATGAAATGGATGAAAGGTATGACACCTTTGCCGTGCTTATGTGGACATTTTAATAACAGCAAGTGCGCACATCATAGTTTCTTTAACATCTAGGGAAGTGGTAGCAAATTTTTATCTTCTCCATGTTCTAGTATGTTACATGATGATGCAAGTGAGATACTATTTAGTGACAACACTTGGCTGTAGATTGAGTAACTGTGGCTCTAAACAAAGGTCTACGCATTCCATTCTGCTTACTAAACTTGCCAACCATAGAAAAAGTAAAAGAGTTTTTCAAATGTTAAAACATGAAGTCATATGCTTGACAAGCTTAGGGGATGGGAGTTAGCTTATATGTGCGACACATAGAAAGCTTTCAACATTGAACTAAATTATATTTAGTTGATATCATGTACTTTTGTTTATGGATGCACTACTAGGAAACAGGCTATAGGTGGAAACCCTTTTAGTGGCGCACCTATTTGCCGTGCGCCACAGAAATTATTTCTGTGGCGCACGTTTTTGGGTGCGACACAGAATTTCGCAATTCTGTGGCGCACCGAAACAACGTGCGCCACAGAAAGTCAGATTTCTGTGGCGCACGGGGCTGGTGCGCCACAGAAATATGACATTCTGTGGCGCACCATCACCCGTGCGCCACACAAAGTCATATTTCTGTGGCGCACCATCCCCGTGCGCCACAGAAATGCGCATGTTGGATGTGCGCCACAGAAATGTGGTTTTCTGTGGCGCATGTTGCATATGCGCCACAAAAGTTTGAAAAAATCCAAAAAAAACTCAAAAAATCCAAAAAAATCAAAAAATTCAAAAAACTCAAAAACCCAAAAAACTTCAAAAAAAAAAAAAAAATCAACAATTCCAAAAAAATCTTCTTTCTATTTTTTGTCATTTTAAAAATTCAAAAAATAAAAAAAACCCAAAAAAGTGAAAAAGATTTCCAAAAAATCCAAAAAAAAATCAAACAAATTCAAAAAATCCAAAAAAAAATCAAAAAATGCAAAAATTTCGATTTTTTGAGATTTTTAATTTTTTTTGGATTTTTAAATTTTTTTTATTTTTTGGGTTTTTTGAATTTTTTTTATTTTTGTGAAATTTTTTGGGATTATTTTTGGCATTTTTTATTTTTTTTTTGAATTTTTGAATTTTTTGGAATTTTCTTTTTTTTTTGAATTTTTTGATTTTTTGGAATTTTTTGAATTTTTTTGCAAATTTTTATTTTCTGAAATTTTTGGGATTTTTTGAATTTTTTAGGATTTTTTTAAACTTTGGATTTGCTTTTGAAACTTTTGAAGTTTTTTATTTTTTCGAAATTTAAAAACACATATATATATATATATATATACATAACACACATAAACTACATTCACATATATATATATACTCATACAAGGCTTAAGAGGGTTGATATCATACTTATATCAATAAGAACTTGAGCAGCATAAGGGTAGCAGGTCTGAGTAGAACTTAGAAGTTAAGCGTGCATGGGTTGGAGCAATTTGAGGATGGGTGACCTAGCGGGAAGTCATCATTTGATATGGGTTAAAAATTCAGAAAAATTGGGAAAAAATTCAAATATTTAGGTTTTCCAAAAATATTTCATTTTTTGTTTTTTCCAGATTTTTTTGAATTTTTTTGAATTTCCAGATTCAAAAATTTCCAAAATATTTCTGTGGCGCATGGAGCTTTTTCCTGGATGCGCCACAGAAAGTCTAAAAGGTGCGCCACAGAAAGCCTGTTTCCTAGTAGTGATGCCTATTGAAAGAGCATGGTTGCCCCCATGTGGTGTTTTGGTAATTAATGACAATCTCTATGGACTAATGTGTGCTTTGAGTTATATTTGTAGTGTTGGTCCATAAGGAATGCTTGGACTCCATATGTTGGAGTCAAGGCTGAAAGAAGAAGATTATATGTTAATCAAGGCTAAGTGCAAGTTGATCAACATACAAGATAAGCGCATGTGAAGGTATGCAAAGAAGAAGAATATATGTTGATCAAGGCTAAGTGCAAGTTGATCAACATACAAGATAAGGGCATGTGAAGATATGCGAAAGAGTGCCTCTCCCATCTTGGTGTATGGGGGAGCAATACGCGAGGCTTCACCAAGCGGAGCGCAATCAAGAAAGTGTTGGCTCGTATGGAATGCTTGAACTCCATATGTTGGAGTCGAAGCTAAAAGGAGAAGATTATATGTTGATCAAGGCTAAGTGCAAGTTGATCAACATACAAGATAAGGGCAAGTGAAGATATGCGAAAGAGTGTCTCTCCCATATTGGTGTATGGGGGAGCAATACGCGAGGCTTCACCAAGCGGAGCGCAATCAAGAAAGGTGATCCACTTGAGAGGAGATCAAGATCGTCATCATCTAGCTCAAGTGGAATGCGCAAAGCAAAGGTATGATCTTGATAGGTTTCTATTTTACCGGTCTCGTGGTGTAGTTGGGAGACCGGGTTTTAGGATAGGTAACCGTACTATCAAGAGGGGCTCTCAAGTGAGCTTTAGCGTATCGGTCGTAGAGAGCTCAAGCCTTTGCATCATTGACATCATCTTTATTGGTTCTTATTTGTCTCTTATCATGATGTGGTCTTGGTGCTTGTCGTGCTTGTCATGACAAGGCCAAGCTCATTGAAAACGGCTTTCATATGCGCCTTCCATTGCGTTTTCGATATTAGAAATATTGTCGGTTTGTCCGTGAGAAATTATCCACACATACATGTGTTGAGAATTTATCTCTTAATTGCTTTCAAATATTTCCAAGGATAGCTACTATCATCCTCTTTCCAACAAAATTGGTTTCACCTCTTCTGAACTTCATTTGCAAAAGATATGACGGTTCCGGTTTGCAAGAAAGAGGTTTAACCTTTCCTCATTTGTTATTATAATATCTTGTTGAACAATGATGTTTTTCTGCATAATCTTGTTGTACTTGTTGTGGTGATTCCAACAAGTCCAAGATTATCGAAAACGGAGTCCGGATACAAAAGTTATTGCATTTTCGGTATCGGACGTTTTCTAGACAGAAAAAAAAAGAAAGGAAATAAAGAAAAAAAGGGTAAGAAGCCTGCCCAGCATGGCCGGGGGTATGGCCGGGCCTTCTCTGTTTACAGGCCGGCCATGATGGCCGGGCCAGCCCGGCCTGGCCGGCTCCCCTATGACCAGCCACGAAAATTGGCCCAACGACCATATTTTGGCTCCCCTTTTTAAGGGGTCTTCTTCCCCAATTCATCCTCAACCTTCTCCCACCTCTTGAGCTCATTTTCCCCCATTGTTGACATTCTTGTGAGCTTGCTATCTCTCAATCCCTCCAATAGTTCTTGCTAGTTTTTGAGGGAAAAGAGAGAGGAGGTCTAGATCCGCGTTTCCACCGATCGATTTCTCCTCTAAGTGAGGGGAACACTTTGGATCTAGATCTTTGGAGTTTCTTAGTGTTTCTCCTTTGTTCTTCCTCTCAAATCCCTCCCAAGCATTAGTTGCTTTGGTTGGATTCGGGTTGGAAGAACTTGACCACTTAGTGTGTTCTTGCCATTGCATTAGTTGCATCGGTTTGAGTTCTCCACGGTGATTCGTGGAAATTGAAGTTGAGAAGCTTATTACTCTTGGGTGCTTGGGTGCCCTAGAGCTTGTTACTCTAGGGCATGTTGGTACCCTAGACGGTTGTTGATATCTCGGAGTCTTGGTGGCTCACGGGATTTGTTGGGAGCCTCTAATTAGGTTGTGGAGGGAGGCCCAACCTTGTTCGCTTCGGAGCTTTGGTAGCTACGAAGACATTGTCGGGAGCCACCAATTGAGTTGTGGTGTGTGCCTCGGCCTTGGGCATCGAGTCTTGGTGGCTCGGTGCATTTTGTGAAGACCCTCCAACTTCTGGAGTGAGCTTCATCCTTGTAAAGGTTCTAGTTGTCAACCTCAACGGCAACATAGTGACAAGTGCCTCACCACATTGGTGGTAAGACACAACGGAGATACGGTGTGCCATATCAAGGCTACTCGGTGTTTCACATTGGTGAACACCGCGCCGCTCCAACGGAGACTAGTTTCCATTGGGAAGTGAACTTCGGGATAAATCATCGTCTCCAAGTGCCTCGGTATTTCTATACCCGAGCTTCTTACTTATGCTATTTACTTTGTGATAGACATCGAGCTTAAAGTCATACATCTTGCTATCACCTAGTTGATTATATTGCTTAGCATAAGTTGTTGGTGCACATAGGTGAACCTAGCTAGTTTAGGTTTTGGCTTGATAAATTAAACGTTAGTTTTATTCCGCATTTATTCAAGCCTTAACCGTAATAATTTTAAATCGCCTATTCACCCCCCCCCCTCTAGGCGACATCCGTGTCCTTTCAATTGGTATCAGAGCGGGTTCTCTCTTTATAGGGCTTCACGGCCTAGAGAGTAAAGATGTCGTCTAGTGGTTTAGTGCATAATGCTTCTTTAATATTCGATGGCACTAATTATGATGATTGGAGAAATTGCATGCTAAATTATTTTAGAGACATTAATCCTTATATAGAGCAAATTCTAGATATGGGTTTTTCTCCTCTAGAGGATGAGGAAAATTCTTATCTAGATGATGGAGCTTCTAAAGTGATTTTCAAGTCTTTGAGAAATGCAGTTGCTTTGTCGATCTCTCCTTATCGGAATGCTCATGAGCTATGGACCAAGCTTCAAGACAAATATGGTTTGTCCATTGATTGTGGGAATGATTGTTCTCCCTCCACCTCCGGGCGTGATGGGCTCTCAACTTCTTCTACTTCACCTACATGTGGCAAGCCACAAAATAATGCAATGGTGAGTAGGGATAAATTTTGCAATGTTGATAGTGAGCTTCATATAGATGATATTTCATCTCTATCTTATTGCAATGATTTATCTTTGGACTTAAACACATCTAGAACTATAAATGTTTCACATGCTTGTGTTAATAGTTCTTGCATATCTTCTAAATCGTCAAGTAGTGATGATCATGACAATAATAATGATGATGAAGAAGATGATGCTTACTTTAATAAGAAAGGTCCAATGGTTCTTAATGCTCTTTCAAAGAATGAAAATACTTGTGAGAACCTTCATGAAATTATGAGCACCCTTATTGAGCGAGGGCTTACTATTGAAAACTTGGAAGCTCGTGAAAATGAAAGTCTTAGCCGCGAACGTAATTATGCGAACACGATTGCGGATCTTGAGCAAGCTCTTGAAGAAATCAAACCACCAAGAAATCTCTTGAGGAGACATTTACTCTAGAGTTATCTAAAGTAAATGAAACCCATGATAGAGCTCTCAAGGTGGCTAATGATTTTAAAATTAAAAATGATGAGCTTGTTGTTGAAATTGTTAGACTTCTTGAGGCTAATGTGAAATTTGAAAAGGATGTCAAGTCCTTGGAAGATTCTCTTGCACATCTCACTAAGTCTCATGATCAACTTCAAGCTCAATTACTAAAAGAGCTTCCTACTTGTTCTCCCATTGCTATTAATGTTGATACTTGTGCTACTAACTCTATTTCTTGTGAAGCATCCATTTTAAAGTAGAATGTTGAGCTAAGGGCTCAACTTAAATTTCTAACTAGAAATTATGAGATATTGGAAGAAAGCCATGAGAAGCTCTCGAGCTCTCATGAAGATCTTCTCGTATCTCATGATAAGCTAAAGTTAGTTCATAAGGCTATTGCTACCAAGATAATATCTAGTGAGCCTCATGTGGACAATGGCACAACTTCTACTAAAAATGCTACAATACCATGTGCTAGTCCTTGTAATTCTTCATCTCACACTAGTGCTAAATCATATGTTGAATTACATTTTGTGCCTAGTTGCTCTAATAACGAAGCTTCAACTTCCACTAGTACTTGTATAGCTACTAACCTTGTAGGGAAGACTAAAGAGCACAAGGCACAAGCCACTTCTTTGAAGAAAGATGTGGAGAAGCGTCATAAAGGGAAGGCCACATTTGACAACATGTTGAGTGTGCAAAAATCCCCCAATGAAAAGAGTGGACTTGGATTCAACTCCAATATCAAGAACAAGTCCAAGAGTAGCAATAAGAAGGGCCAACAACAAGTCAATCACTCGGCCAAGATTGTTTGCTTCAAGTGCAAAATTGAAGGGCATCATGTTAGGGATTGCCCAATGAAGAAGAAGCCTCTTAGTGAGAAGCAACTAGGGAAGCGGCCTATTGTTCAATCTCATGCTCAACCTCGGGTTGAACAAATGCCACCTCCTAAGAAGACTCAAGTCATTGCTCCTCAAGTTGAGGAGCCTATTAAGAAGAAAGAAAAGAGTCGATATTGCTACTTATGCCGTGAGAAGGGCCACTTGGCTTCTTCATGCACAAATGGTACTCTATCCAACCCCATAATTATTGATGATGCTTATTCTCTTAGGAAGGATAGGGTTGGCAATGTGTTTGCCAAATATGTGGGAACTCAAAGTGGTGTCAAGAAAAGAACCATTTGGGTTGCCACGCCTATTGTTACTAACCTCTTAGGACCCAACTTGGTTGGGGACCAACAAGCTCAAACTTGATCAATAGGTTGTGATGGAGGACATTGGAGACTTGGCTATCCTTGAAGAATTAAGGGATCTTCTTGATTATTATTTCCACAAGC
Source organism: Puccinellia tenuiflora (assembly GCA_012064385.1). Lineage (NCBI taxonomy): Eukaryota > Viridiplantae > Streptophyta > Magnoliopsida > Poales > Poaceae > Puccinellia > Puccinellia tenuiflora. The sequence continues at coordinate 136,695 of QRDG01000503.1, read as the reverse complement.
CAAGTCATTTGGATTATATTGTCATACCTCATATCCAATGCTCCTTCTTGCGGTAACTTATATTTAAATTATATATACATTGAAAGTTGCTTGCTCCCTTGCATGTGTTAGTTTTGTTCCTAGCATGTGCTTGTATATGTTGTGCTTATTACTTACCTTGAGCAATCAAGTTTGTGTATGTTAATGTGCGCTCCATATATGTGTAAACTTTGTGTTGAGTCCTTATTGGATCTTATGTTGATTTCAATGGGCTCTTTTGAGAGATTAATGGACTATCCCATTTTGGGGTTGTGATATGCTTTGTGCACTTCACAATCCTAAATATGTATGTACATGAGTAACACCACCTAGTATTGATATATCAAGATTATCTAGTAACTATGTGGTGTGTCATGCTCATGAGAAATTCAAATTCTATAACATCCATTAATTATCTCTTGTTGATTTTATTTGCCTCTTGTTAGATAAAATGAATTATCACATTATGGGGGAGTAATAAGCTATGTGCATATTACAATCCCATAAAATGTGAACATTTGAGGTTTTGCCACTTAGATTTGATATTGTCAATTATCTTATTTCTATGTGGCATATTAGCTCGAACAAGTTCCAATTTGCTTTTTAGCTATCCTTTGGCTCTTGTTTGTGTGAGTTTGCTTGGTAGTGGTTTCTCTCTAATATGCATTCCTATATATTAGTTGAGAAACCATTTGTTCCATATTCTAACCATGGCCTTGCCGGTTGGTTTGAATAGTTGGAACTATCAACAAACCTTATTAAATATGGTTTTTTATTTCTTATCTCTTGCCATATGTTTTATCTTGTGAGGATATTCTTGGATACCCCTACCACCGGGAAAATAATTTCAAATGGTCATTGTCCTTGGACAATCCATATTTATATTTGTGATAGAATACTTTTGATTATCCTTACATTGGCATTGGATTTTATTTGCTCCATCTCTCGCCAAAATATTTATCTTGACTTCCATTGCCTTCCTTGCCTCTTGCATGGATCCTAATTTTCAAATTGGTAGTGTTTAGTGTTGTAAATAAAATATGAAGAGTAATGATCCCTTGTGCTTGCATTTTGTATTCAAATGCAAATATCAAAATAATGCATGAATCTTGAGGGAGCATTCCTTTTTATTTAGAACACTATCCTATCTATCAATATTCGATCCTTTCAATTGGCATTTGATTTCTATCGTAGGTGTTTATGGAAGACAAATCTTTTTCTCTTGATGCTTTGTGCCATCATGAAAAATGTAGAGGATGTTTGGTTTACTTGGTGTAACCTTGCTCTCTCTTGGGAGTCTTGCTTTCTCATTTCTTGTTTTTATATTTATCCTATGGAATGAGAAAACCCCTTTGAGCATGTCTCTTTCTTTCATCTTATATGCTCATTGGCCTTGCCTAGGTACCATCAATTGGTATTAGTTGGAATTCAATATCTCCTACAGAGATATTTGTTTCAATTGATATTTATTGTGGGAATTTTGATACCTTATTACTCTATTCTACTTTACTTGATTCCGGTCAAGCATTATCCTCTTATTGGTATCTTTTCTCCTAGTTGGTATCTTATTTTCAATTGGTGTCTTATCTCTCATGTGTTGTTTGATTTGATTCCTATTGATATCACACTTCATGTGTTGATGTGTTTTGGAATCAATCATATGTTGATTTGATTTTTCCTCAATCATGTGTTGATTTGGATTTTGATATAATTTGGACAACCTTTTTGTGTCACACTTTGGTATGCTCTCTTCTTGGTTTACTTGGTGTTTTGTCCAAATCGTATCTCATTTGGTTCTTGTAAGTCCATGCATGCATATTTACTAGTATATTTATTTTATGGCATGCTAGTCTTTCTTGATCCAATATATAGGGGATACTCCACCAAATCCTAAGTCGGCTAAGATGTGCATGAAATTCAATTTTGTAACACCCCGAAAATTCATCCCTAATTTTAGCGGTGTTTCCTGACACCTGAAAAACTTTTCTCTTTTCCTAAATGGTTCTTCAAATCTTTTGAGGATGATTTGACTTTGGAATTGCTCTCTCAAATTTTCCCGGTGATCCACGAACCACTCCAGCACCCGTGATAATTTTTTTTGCTCAGGTTTTCTCTCGAAAACCCTAGCCCTAATTAACGAACCTTTTAAAACCTTTTCTCCACCTACCAAAGGGAAGCCTATTTCCATAGCCGGAGAAATTCCACTAAAAATACCAGAGGACTCCCATATCCATACAAAGACATTCCATGCAAAAATATTGCATACTTCAATGCAATATTTCCAAGTTGGGCGTTATTTCTAAAATACCATTTCCAAACCAGAAATTATCTAGACACCTTGCACTCATCCAAAAATTCTGAAATTTTGGTGAGGTGCACGATTTGGCCTCCTGAACATTTCACTCCATTGGCCCAACCTCATTTGAGCAATATTAGAGGTACTTCCTTTGTAATGCCTTTTCATGCCTATTTGCAAATTTCCAAAGCAACCCTTAGCTACAAAAATTATTTGGCATTGCCACTTTGCCAAGTTGACCAGATCCCCTACACAACCCCACCTCCCCAATATCAGATCAAGATTATTTGAGGAAGTGCTTTTGGCATACCCATGCCATTAGGCCATTTTCGGACACCAATTTATTTGACCAACTCACCTGTGCCCAATTGATCCCAAAATCCACAGACATACTTCATACATCTAACCTAGCATACTGTGAATTTTGGGGATTTTTCTGAGATGTGCAAGGCCCCTGTCATTTCATCGAACACCTGGCGCACCCTTGGTTTTCTGAAAATCTTGTATTGCGAAGTGTGGAGATTTTGAGTGTGGCTAGTTTGGTTGCCTTGGTCTTGTCCTTGTGAACCCAGTGATGCAAGCCTTTTTCAGTTTAGAGCTCCGAGTCACCGGGAACGCGACGATGCCGCTCGCGTCGCGCTATGAACGTCCGGGACGCGCGCTTTGGTAAGACCTAAACTCCCGTTACTGCTGTGGTCGGTGCCTAATCCGCCTGCAGCAGTGTGCCTCGTGCTTCACTGTGCATCCAGCACGGCAGCCTCATCCTCTCCCCCTTCTTATTCCCCCCCTGTGGCAAGGAAACGTCACCCATGACCTAGGTGGCCATCAATGGCCGCACCGGCCACCACCTACTTCTCCTCCTCTCCCTCTATATTAGGCCACCTCCAAGCTGGCCCGAGCAAGCCCTAGACACCCCACTCCTTTCCCTCTCCCCTGCTCTTCCATTCAGAGCCGCAAGTGAGGGAGAGCACCCCAGTTTTTGCCCCCGAGACCACCATGGCCGGAGCCCTACGAGCTCGGGCGCACGAGCAGGAGGCCGCCCCGCCTCCGGTTCCTCCTCCCACGGCCGCGGCACGCCACCGCCGTTCCAACCCCGCCGACGCCAAGGTCCCCGGCCCACCGTCGCCGCCCCCAAGCTCCACCCGAGCTCCCGCCGTGGCCGTCGTCGTCGTCGACCGTCTCGGCGAACCCCTCGGTTCCCCGGCTCCCTAGCCCCTTCCCCGACCGCGGCGTTCTGCCCCGGGGCCGTCCCTGCCGCCGGCCGGCCTCCCGGCGCGCTCCCCGGCCATCCCCGATCGGTACATGCTGGTTCCAGTACGTCGAGCAGGAGGAAGATGAAGCATGGATCGATCCCTCCTGATCTTCTGTTTTTTTTTTCCGAATCGTTTTTTTCAGCCCAGTGCAGTAGCAGCAGCCCGGCAGGCCAGCAGCAGCTCGCAGCCCACCAGCGACCCGGCCAGGCGCAGCGCTGGCACGCGCGCGTGCGACGTGCCGTGGCCCAGCATCGGCCCATGCCGTTTTTTTTTCCCGCGGATCTGTTTTTCTTTCCTGCTGGACAGATTTTGGAACCCCCGTATCTTTTGAACCGTGACTCCGATTCAGGTGATCGAAGTTTGTAAATTCATAGTTTTAAGATATCTATCCAGTGGTATATGTTTTATATTTTTGTGAGATGCTTAGATTCTCAGCACCCGCGTATGCATGTATAGGTATTCCGCGGTACCGGCGAATCGAAACCCTATCCCGCGACGTGCCCGTGACCTCCAAGCCAAATGGCGTCGATCGTCGAAGGCAAGCTAACCCCTTGCTATGAGCAGTCCCGCAAAGTTGTTTGTTATTCGCTTATTGTCATGCCAAGTGGTTATATTTGTCTGCGTTTGGTATTTATATTATGTCGGTCTATTATTATTGCCATGTTTTATTCATCATCCATGTATGCATTAGATTGATGTATGAATTATCTGTGCGCCTCGCACTTGCGTGGCTTTGACAACTAAATAACAAAAACATGCGTTGATTGTTTGCTTCTTCTTCAACGCCGAGGCTAGGTGCGGACAAAGGTCGGCCCGTGATCCTCGGAGTTGGGGGCATTTGCCAAAAGAGTTATTTGCTTCTTGTCCCTCCGTCAAATATGGTTGGCATAGACCACCCGGACTGCGACGCTTGGGAGCTGACTTTCCATTTGGTTCTTTTTGCCGAGATTGCTGACACCATGTCGAGGGAACCCTCGAGTGGAATGGATGCTCTCTCATTCTTATGATTGCTTTTCGGTTAGTTTTGGAGACTATATGCCCAACTCCCCACTTCCTGGTCAACGGTCGGACGATAACGCCGCCAAAGACTTGCGCGTGGAGGAACGGATGCGTAACAGACTCCGCCTGTGCTATATTATTATACTAACCCCCGAGTGACACCGGCCGGGTTGCCCGCCACAGTCACCCGGGTATGCTTATTATTATTCTGTGACTCTAAACCCTGAGTGACACCGGCCGGGTCTCCCGCCACCGTCACCCGGGTATTCTTGTTATTCTGTGACACTAACCCCCGTGTGACACCGGCCGGGTTGCCCGCCACAGTCACCCGGGTATTATTATTGTGATGTGGTTATTTATTCATGCAAGTGTTAGGCATGTTCTAGGCTATGTTTGTTTGTGCTTGTTTGTGTTGCTAATGCCTTGTTGGTTGTCATTATTGTGTTGAACTAATCCTTTGTTGGTTGGGCATGTGAATGCTGAAACTTGATTAAATGAAACACCCCTCCAAACAACGATGAGGTCTATTCATAGTGCCACTAATCTGAACCCTTGAACGCACTACCACTGTCGCCCCAAATGGGAGAGCCTTAACCTATGTAACCTATCAAGCCTCCTTGGATGCTACCCTCTTGGCAAGTCTAGTCGGTTACTGCATAGTTGTGGTCGGGGCTAGTCTTGCGAAGGTTCCGGAGCTAGGCGTTGCTCATTCGTTGGGGACGTGCCGGATTCACTTCGTCATAAGACTTAGCCCGAGTGGTAAGTCGGTAGTTATTCAAGGAGTGTCCTGGTAGCGTGAACGGTTATGTGAGTGTATCTTGCCTTAGCTAAGTAAGGTGCATTTAGATGAGTGGTAACTGCAAACTCTCGAGAGTCTCAACCTAGCAAGCTAGCCTCGTTCCTAGGATATGGAACAACAGTTCAGTGTCGGTCACACTGTGTGTCTTTGTCGTGTCCGGAGGTTAAAAATTAAGGCTTGTCTGAAAGAAGTAATGAACGACCTGATTACACTAAATGAACAAATAAGATGATGCAGGGAATATTGTCTTGAGATGTTGATGGTAAACCGTGTCATGGGATGGCGGGGTGATCGTTGGAAGCCTAGAGTTAGGCCTAAGCCAACATCAACCGTGCATGCCCAGAGTGGAAAGATGAGGCCAGCGGGCCTGGCAGTGACCACAGGTGCTGTTGTGTATTGTTTGGGTACCAACTGGTACACTCGTCTACTCGTCACAGGTAAGCTCGTTGTATGATTGCCGGTGCACGATCCAACCCCACCTGGCTTGGACTCTACACTGGTAATACCCCATTGTTTGCTTATGCCATGTTTTGCTTGTGATGCCATGCTACTTTTATGCCATGTACCTAGAGTAGACTCTTGCCATGTGTAGAATTTTATTTCAAATGTATATCTTGCTGCATGATTGTTGGATTGTTTGTAGTGAGGGGAAATACTTGCTGAGTGCATAATAATGTACTCACGGGCCTTGTGATTGTGGCCAGATTTTGGCGAGGATTCATCTTCAACCTTAGCGAGGATTTGGAGCAAGAGCGTGCTAGGTTCAGTAGCCCAGCCAGATGCCTGTGTAGTGGAGCCGCTCCAAGCCGTTGCCACAGCCGTCTTCCGCTGCCAGTTAAACTCTGTCCTGAGCCATGCTTGGCTTGATATTTTGTCATGCCTTGATGGCCTTGTAAACCATTTGTAGCCCCTTTGGGCCTGATTGTGTAATGATATTTTCGCTATGTTGCATTGTCGTAACGTGCGTCCAGATATCCTGGGCTGGCGCACGGGGCGACCACCTCTCTGGCGATATGTGTCAGAGGGGGGTGCCACAGAGCATGGTATCAGAGCACCAGGCTGGCTGTAGACTACCCTAGCATGGAAAGCCCCGCCTTACTTTTGCCCGACAATGACCCGATGGATTTAACCCATCTCCGCCAAACCGGCATGGCTCGTGTCGGTCAACAGTATGGTGCAGTAGAACCTGTCCCAATCTTCCCCAACAAGACGAGCCGGTTTCTTCCATGAGAAGAAGCCGACCTTACCCAGTGAACCCGAGACCCAGTCCTAGTTGCTTTATAACCCACCCTCGCCAGCTCTCTGGCAACCCAACTCCTTTAAAGTAGAATCCCATAGAGGAACCTCGCATCCTTATCCCCTCCAAGAAAATCTAGTGACCCCGAGAAAATCCGATGGCGACCCTTAATGCCATCTTGGAAACCACTGCCGAGGAGCATTCGAGCTTTCGATTGCTTCTCTGGAGGGCCGTCAACCATATCCTTGGTAGCTCCGTTCGCCCAGTGTATGTGGTGTTCCAGAGCTCACTCTCGTCGTCCGGAGATGAATTCCGGGCCGATGTGAGGATCAGCCCGTGTCCCCGGGGCACGAATCAGCCCTACTTAATCCAAGGAGGCCGCATGCCCACTCTGGGGCTAGCCATCCAGGTAGCAGCCTGGGAATGCCTCGTTCGTCTTCGGTCCTCCGAACCCCTGCTAGCTGAAACTCGAGAGTTCTACTACCTTCCGGCCAGACCACGACCCCGTGGAGAGATGATCCAAGCCGACGTCTCGAAGGAGCCTGACCCAGCACTAATCAACCAAGTTGCTTACGCCATCGCAATGACGAACCTCAACAACCTCTTGATGGAGGAGCTCGTGACTACAAGGAGGAACCTCAACCGTGCCCGCCTACACCAATACCTAGGGGAAAGCACACCCACCCTCTCCCGTAGGCAAGCTCGAAGTAACAGACCTCCACTTCCAGATCCCGGCCCATCCCGACGAGTCCCCGAGCAGGTTCCGATCCTCGAAGGTGTTCCTGTATCCTCTGACCTTGCGGAAGGAGACGTGGACACCACTCTTCGGCTCGGCCGCACTCCACCATCTGTGAAGGGCCGCCAAGCGGAGTAAGATCTGTTTAGTTTAGCCGGAGAAGCGCTTATGGGATGTTAGCTGAGAGTTTGTGAGAATGTTTGTAATTCCTATTCTTGCTTGTACGTGTGTTTGTGTTGTGTCGAGTGTTTAATGGCCGTTGCGTGCTTGTTATCTGGTATGATTGAAATGATTGTTCCATGTTGCTTCAAGTTTTTAGGGCCATAAAAGTGAAGCATTACCTTCTAAAATTATATTTTTTCCCGAGTAGCAAGTTCTACCATCTGTGTGATAGTGCCTCTGCAATTCTCTCTACTGCAAGAACAGATCTGTGGCAGCTCAGGGAAGATCTCAGGGATGCAAATCTGGACCTAAATCAGCAGTGAAGGCAAGTTTGATACATCAACAGAGTTCAGTACACAAGGAAAATTTCAGAAACAGAGGATACAAGTTCTACTCCAACATACGACACTCCCACTACCTCAGTACAGATACAGGAGAGCACCCCGGGAAGAAAATCCTACTTCCTCTCGCGCTCAGTGGCATCACCTGAGGATGAGCTTGATTCACCTGAAGCCGGGTCGCGAGCCGCGCGACAACGACGACGGATGGCACGAGCCGCCAGCTGCCCTCCAGCCGAAGGAACCACCGCATCAGCCACCTGCGGCAGCACCACCTGCTCGCCCGCAGCCGGCCCCGCCAGCTCGCCCACTGCCGGCACCGCAGCAGCATCACCGCCAGTGCCGCACCACCAGTCGTACAGAGCCACCAACAAGAGAACCACCGCCGCATACAGCAGTGCCACCACCACCGAAGCCATGATCCAGAAGATCACGATCACGAACAGCTGCTTGAAGAATCCCGCTCCCTCTCGGTGCGCGTAAAATTCGTCGAAGATTGCTGAAAGGAAACCCATGGTGGTGATGGAAGAGGAAGGAAATTCAGAGACCCCCGTTTATAGTCGTGAGCTCGGATGCCGCACACTGCTCAGCCTCGCGCGGGAAAGGAAAAGAATCGCGCGCCATGCTCGGCCAATTGGCGCGAAACCACCGAGGTGCCCAAAGCCGCGATGGCCGCTGCGCCGATGGACCGCACGCGCAGCAGTGCCGCAGAGGAATGCTTCGCGCACTCGGGTCAGCCAGGTACGAGGGAAGATGCTGCGAGGAAGAAGAAGATAGAAAGGAAGAAGGAGACTGTCAGATGGACCCCGGACCCGCATGTAGGCGAGCAAGAAGATGATCCTCTGTGTGCTCCTATCCTTTCCTCAGGAGATCAGTCCCTCGTCTCTCCAGTGTTTCGTAGGAAAGAAAAAAAAATGCCAAAATGATTTTTGGGGATGGCCCTACCCCACAGTGTCTGCTAGTCAATTATTGGCAACGCAGATGCTTTCTTTTGAAAAGAAACCCTGTTTTCTTTTTTCCAAACCTGTGTATACTTGAAAAAGTATATACAGCTTTTCAAAAAAAAATGTAGAAAGGGGCATGTTTAGCATATCCCTAACATTTTGTTTTGCTAAATTTAGTGATGTTTTGGCCAAGTTAAATTTAGGCTACCAAGTGATGATCTGTGTGTGGATCTTGTTTAATCTTGCCATGCTTGTGTGGGTTGAACTAAGAACCATAGGTTTAATTTTTGTTATTTAACCATAGTAAAGAACCTATGTTGAGTGATTGAGTGAGCCACTGCCATGCCATCCTTAGAATGCATTAAGTGGGACAACAGTATCACGCCTTGATAATGGTTGTTTTAGAAATATCGTGCTGAGTGTTAATCATTTTGAATGATAAGCTCTAATATTTTGTAGAAAGAGTTTTAAATATTTTAAATATAGGGGTAGATTAAACCATACCAGGAATATCTTGTATAACCCCGGGAATCTCTATTAGTCTCCGAATCTCGGGACGAGATTCTTTTTAAGGGGGGAAGGTTTGTAACACCCCGAAAATTCATCCCTAATTTTAGCGGTGTTTCCTGACACCTGAAAAACTTTTCTCTTTTCCTAAATGGTTCTTCAAATCTTTTGAGGATGATTTGACTTTGGAATTGCTCTCTCAAATTTTCCCGGTGATCCACGAACCACTCCAGCACCCGTGATAATTTTTTTTGCTCAGGTTTTCTCTCGAAAACCCTAGCCCTAATTAACGAACCTTTTAAAACCTTTTCTCCACCTACCAAAGGGAAGCCTATTTCCATAGCCGGAGAAATTCCACTAAAAATACCAGAGGACTCCCATATCCATACAAAGACATTCCATGCAAAAATATTGCATACTTCAATGCAATATTTCCAAGTTGGGCGTTATTTCTAAAATGCCATTTCCAAACCAGAAATTATCTAGACACCTTCCACTCATCCAAAAATTCTGAAATTTTGGTGAGGTGCATGATTTGGCCTCCTGAACATTTCACTCCATTGGCCCAACCTCATTTGAGCAATATTTGAGGTACTTCCTTTGTAATGCCTTTTCATGCCTATTTGCAAATTTCCAAAGCAACCCTTAGCTACAAAAATTATTTGGCATTGCCACTTTGCCAAGTTGACCAGATCCCCTACACAACCCACCTCCCCAATATCAGATCAAGATTATTTGAGGAAGTGCTTTTGGCATACCCATGCCATTAGGCCATTTTCGGACACCAATTTATTTGACCAACTCACCTGTGCCCAATTGATCCCAAAATCCACAGACATACTTCATACATCTAACCTAGCATACTGTGAATTTTGGGGATTTTTCTGAGATGTGCAAGGCCCCTGTCATTTCATCGAACACCTGGCGCACCCTTGGTTTTCTGAAAATCTTGTATTGCGAAGTGTGGAGATTTTGAGTGTGGCTAGTTTGGTTGCCTTGGTCTTGTCCTTGTGAACCCAGTGGTGCAAGCCTTTTTCAGTTTAGAGCTCCGAGTCACCGGGAACGCGACGATGCCGCTCGCGTCGCGCTCTGAACGTCCGGGACGCGCGCTTTGGTAAGACCTAAACTCCCGTTACTGCTGTGGCCGGTGCCTAATCCGCCTGCAGCAGTGTGCCTCGTGCTTCACTGTGCATCCAGCACGGCAGCCTCATCCTCTCCCCCTTCTTATCCCCCCTCCCTGTGGCAAGGAAACGTCACCCATGACCTAGGTGGCCATCAATGGCCGCACCGGCCACCACCTACTTCTCCTCCTCTCCCCCTATATTAGGCCACCTCCAAGCCGGCCCGAGCAAGCCCTAGACACCCCACTCCTTTCCCTCTCCCCTGCTCTTCCATTCAGAGCCGCAAGTGAGGGAGAGCACCCAAGTTTTTGCCCCCGAGACCACCATGGCCGGAGCCCTACGAGCTCGGGCGCACGAGCAGGAGGCCGCCCCGCCTCCGGTTCCTCCTCCCCCGGCCGCGGCACGCCACCGCCGTTCAAACCCCGCCGACGCCTAGGTCCCCGGCCCACCGTCGCCGCCCCCAAGCTCCACCCGAGCTCCCGCCGTGGCCGTCATCATCGTCGACCGTCTCGGCGAACCCCTCGGTTCCCCGGCTCCCTAGCCCCTTCCTCGACCGCGGCGTTCTGCCCCGGGGCCGTCCCTGCCGCCGGCCGGCCTCCCGGCGCACTCCCCGGCCATCCCCAATCGGTACATGCTGGTTCCAGTACGTCGAGCAGGAGGAAGATGAAGCATGGATCGATCCCTCCTGATCTTCTGTTTTTTTTTCGAATCATTTTTCTCAGCCCAGTGCAGTAGTAGCAGCAGCCCGACAGGCCAGCAGCAGCTCGCAGCCCACCAGCGACCCGGCCAGGCGCAGCGCTGGCACGCGTGTGTGCGACGCGCCGTGGCCCAGCATCGGCCCGTGCCGTTTTTTTTCCCGCGGATCTGTTTTTCTTTTCCTGGTGGACAGATTTTGGAACCCCCGTATCTTTTGAACCGTGACTCCGATTCAGGTGATCGAAGTTTATAAATTCATAGTTTTAAGAGATCTATCCAGTGGTATATGTTTTATATTTTTGTGAGATGCTTAGATTCTCAGCACCCGCGTATGCATGCATAGGTATTCCGCGGTACCGGCGAATCGAAACCCCATCCCGTGACGTGCCCGTGACCTCCAAGCCAAATGGCGTCGATCGTCGAAGGCAAGCTAACCCCTTGCTATGAGCAGTCCCGCAAAGTTGTTTGTTATTCGCTTATTGTCATGCCAAGTGGTTATATTTGTCTGCGTTTGGTATTTATATTATGTCGGTCTATTATTATTGCCATGTTTTATTCATCATCCATGTATGCATTAGATTGATGTATGAATTATCTGTGCGCCTCACACTTGCGTGGCTTTGACAACTAAATAACAAAAACATGCGTTGATTGTTTGCTTCTTCTTCAACGCCGAGGCTAGGTGCGGACAAAGGTCGGCCCGTGATCCTCGGAGTTGGGGGCATTTGCCAAAAGAGTTATTTGCTTCTTGTCCCTCCGTCAAATATGGTTGGCATAGACCACCCGGATTGCGACGCTTGGGAGCTGACTTTCCATTTTGTTCTTTTTGCCGAGATTGCTGACACCATGTCGAGGGAACCCTCGAGTGGAATGGATGCTCTCTCATTCTTATGATTGATTTTCGGTTAGTTTTGGAGACTATATGCCCAACTCCCCACTTCCTGGTCAACGGTCGGACGATAACGCCGCCAAAGACTTGCGCGTGGAGGAACGGATGCGTAACAGACTCCGCATGTGCTATATTATTATACTAACCCCCAAGTGACACCGGCCGGGTTGCCCGCCACAGGCACCCGGGTATGCTTATTATTATTCTGTGACTCTAAACCCTGAGTGACACCGGCCGGGTCTCCCGCCACCGTCACCCGGGTATTCTTGTTATTCTGTGACACTAACCCCCGTGTGACACCGGCCGGGTTGCCCGCCACAGTCACCCGGGTATTATTATTGTGATGTGGTTATTTATTCATGCAAGTGTTAGGCATGTTCTAGGCTATGTTTGTTTGTGCTTGTTTGTGTTGCTAATGCCTTGTTGGTTGTCATTATTGTGTTGAACTAATCCTTTGTTGGTTGGGCATGTGAATGCTGAAACTTGATTAAATGAAACACCCCTCCAAACAACGATGAGGTCTATTCATAGTGCCACTAATCTGAACCCTTGAACGCACTACCACTGTCGCCCCAAATGGGAGAGCCTTAACCTATGTAACCTATCAAGCCTCCTTGGATGCTACCCTCTTGGCAAGTCTAGTCGGTTACTGCATAGTCGTGGTCGGGGCTAGTCTTGCGAAGGTTCCGGAGCTAGGCGTTGCTCATTCGTTGGGGACGTGCCGGATTCACTTCGTCATAAGACTTAGCCCGAGTGGTAAGTCGGTAGTTATTCAAGGAGTGTCCTGGTAGCGTGAACGGTTATGTGAGTGTATCTTGCCTTAGCTAAGTAAGGTGCATTTAGATGAGTGGTAACTGCAAACTCTCGAGAGTCTCAACCTAGCAAGCTAGCCTCGTTCCTAGGATATGGAACAACAGTTCAGTGTCGGTCACACTGTGTGTCTTTGTCGTGTCCGGAGGTTAAAAATTAAGGCTTGTCTGAAAGAAGTAATGAACGACCTGATTACACTAAATGAACAAATAAGATGATGCAGGGAATATTGTCTTGAGATGTTGATGGTAAACCGTGTCATGGGATGGCGGGGTGATCGTTGGAAGCCTAGAGTTAGGCCTGAGCCAACATCAACCGTGCATGCCCAGAGTGGAAAGATGAGGCCAGCGGGCCTGGTAGTGACCACAGGTGCTGTTGTGTATTGTTTGGGTACCAACTGGTACACTCGTCTACTCGTCACAGGTAAGCTCGTTGTATGATTGCCGGTGCACGATCCAACCCCACCTGGCTTGGACTCTACACTGGTAATACCCCATTGTTTGCTTATGCCATGTTTTGCTTGTGATGCCATGCTACTTTTATGCCATGTACCTAGAGTAGACTCTTGCCATGTGTAGAATTTTATTTCAAATGTATATCTTGCTGCATGATTGTTGGATTGTTTGTAGTGAGGGGAAATACTTGCTGAGTGCATAATAATGTACTCACGGGCCTTGTGATTGTGGCCAGATTTTGGCGAGGATTCATCTTCAACCTTAGCGAGGATTTGGAGCAAGAGCGTGCTAGGTTCAGTAGCCCAGCCAGATGCCTGTGGAGTGTTGCCGCTCCAAGCCGTTGCCACAGCCGTCTTCCGCTGCCAGTTAAACTCTGTCCTGAGCCATGCTTGGCTTGATATTTTGTCATGCCTTGATGGCCTTGTAAACCATTTGTAGCCCCTTTGGGCCTGATCGTGTAATGATATTTTCGCTATGTTGCATTGTCGTAACGTGCGTCCAGATATCCTGGGCTGGCGCACGGGGCGACCACCTCTCTGGCGATATGTGTCAGAGGGGGGTGCCACAAATTTCATATCTATATGCACATATTTATGTGGAGTGTTTCCTATGTATTGTAGTGTATCTAACTACTGTGGGACCCAATGAGTTTGGGAACCATGTTGTACTTGAATTTTGTTTTAGGTACAATGGAGATGCATTGGATGCTTGCCTCATTCATAAGGAAGGTGTTCTCACCATGTGATTATTGGAGTCAAGCTTTGATGATAAACAAAAATTCTCATCTTCATCATCACCAATGCTATTTCGGTAACAAGTGTCTATCCCATGCATATTTTTCTTGTATTCAACCGTGTGTAGGTTGCCTCTTGGCATGAAAACTTTAATGTACAATTGTTGTGGTTTTGGATTATTTCCTTCACTTGGTATATCTTTGTGATATTTGTGATGAAATTGCAAAAATCTTCCTTCAATTGGTATTATTTCTTTGCGATACTTGTTGCCTATCTGAAAGCATTTCCACTATCTCTTGTTCCCTTAGTGATATGTGTGATGCATTTGATGTGTTTGAAGTTCATTTATATACAATGAGATAAATTTGAGCTATGTGCTATGCTTTTAAGCAATAATCTCTTCTTGTATATTCATGACTTCCTTTTGGTTACCATAGTCTCCTTTCTTCGACCATTTTATATGTGCAAGTTTCTTTGTTGATGAATATCATTGTCTACTTAGAAACCTATACATATGAGAGAGGTCACCTTTTATTTGGTATCCTACTTTCTTTCAAGCCACCTTGTCTTTTATCTATAATTCTTTGGTGGCTCCAAGTTTATATCGTGAGTGCTTGTCTTACTTCTATTCGCATCTTTGCGCACTCACATTTTATTGAAGATTCTTCTCTTCATGCTTATCACGGTGAGTATGTTGATTTTGTTGGCTAAATGTTCTCACTAGCTCTTGGTTTTTTTATTGGTTTTAATTTCCAATTTGTATCCTTGAGCTTGTGAACATATTCTTTTTGAAAAATCTTCTTTGTAAGTTGTGTGTGTCAATACTTGATATATAACTTATCTCCATTTTATTAAGACTATGGGTCTTACCAAATTAATTGTCTTGTCACACACACACACTCTTGGTTGGGCCTTTATTGATAATTTCTTTTAATTGGTATCTCCTTATGGCTCAACCACATCTTTGGTGCAAGTGCTCGGTTTTGCTTTAATTTTTTTTTAAAAACCCTTGCACTTGGTGAGTGTTCTAGATGATTTTGGGGGAGTGAGGATTCCATATTTGCGCACTCCTCAATAGCGCATGAACATTGGGGAGCTTCTCTATTTTTATTTAGAACTCTCGGTTAGGATCTTCTTGATTGCTTTTCTCCTTTGTGGAGATGTTTAGAATGATTTCAACCTCTTGCAATCCTTGGATCCTCAATATAGTTTGATTTCCTCTATTATTCGTTAATGGATATGTGCATTTGATTTCACTCATATCTTGAGAAATGCATACCTTGTGGAAGAACTCATATTATATTGGCCTTCTAAATTTTCTCTTCCCATTTCGGCAATCGATGCCAATGGGGGAGAAGTTTTAGAGGGTTTAAGGGAATTTGGTTTTATGCTTTCGCTTGGTTCTTAAGCATTTGCCTACCATGCTCATGCATCCTTGTCTTGCAAGGTTGCTTAATTCATTATATAAACCCTCTTAAAAGGGATTGTCATCAATTACCAAAATGGGGGAGATTGAAAGAGCATGGTTGCCCCCATGTGGTGTTTTGGTAATTAATGACAATCTCTATGGACTAATGTGTGCTTCGAGTTATATTTGTAGTGTTGGTCCATAAGGAATGCTTGGACTCCATATGTTGGAGTCAAGGCTAAAAGAAGAAGATTATATGTTGATCAAGGCTAAGTGCAAGTTGATCAACATACAAGATAAGCGCATGTGAAGGTATGCGAAGAAGAAGAATATATGTTGATCAAGGCTAAGTGCAAGTTGATCAACATACAAGATAAGGGCATGTGAAGATATGCGAAAGAGTGCCTCTCCCATCTTGGTGTATGGGGGAGCAATACGCGAGGCTTCACCAAACGGAGCGCAATCAAGAAAGTGTTGGCCCGTATGGAATGCTTGAACTCCATATGTTGGAGTTGAAGCTAAAAGGAGAAGATTATATGTTGATCAAGGCTAAGTGCAAGTTTATCAACATACAAGATAAGGGCAAGTGAAGATATGCGAAGAGTGTCTCTCCCATATTGGTGTATGGGGGAGCAATACGCGAGGCTTCACCAAGTGGAGCGCAATCAAGAAAGGTGATCCACTTGAGAGGAGATCAAGATCGTCATCATCTAGCTCAAGTGGAATGCGCAAAGCAAAGGTATGATCGTGATAGGTTTCTATTTTACCGGTCTCGTGGTGTAGTTGGGAGACCGGGTTTTAGGATAGGTAACCGTATTATCAAGAGGGGCTCTCAAGTGAGCTTTAGCGTATCAGTCGTAGAGAGCTCAAACCTTTGCATCATTGACATCATCTTTATTGGTTCTTATTTGTCTCTTATCATGATGTGGTCTTGGTGCTTGTCGTGCTTGTCATGACAAGGCCAAGCTCATCGAAAACGGTTTTCATATGCGTCTTCCATTACGTTTTCGATATTATAAATATTGTCGGTTTGTCCTTGAGAAATTGTCCACACATACATGTGTTGAGAATTATCTCTTAATTGCTTTCAAATATTTCCAAGGATAGCTACTATCATCCTCTTTCCAACAAAATTGGTTTCACCTCTTCCGAACTTCATTTGCAAAAGATATGACGGTTCCGGTTTGCAAGAAAGAGGTTTAACCTTTCCTATTTTGTTATTATAATATCTTATTGAACAATGATGTTTTTCTGCATAATCTTGTAGTACTTGTTGTGGTGATTCCAACGAGTCCAAGATTATCGAAAACGGAGTCCGGATACAAAAGTTATTGCATTTCCGGTATCGGACGTTTTCTAGACAGAAAAAGAAAAGAAAGGAAATAAAGAAAAAAGGGGAAGAGCCCTGCCCAGCATGGCCGCGGGCATGGTCGGTCCTTCTTAGGTTCCAGGCCGGCCATGATGGCCGGGCCAGGCCGGTCTGGCCGGGGTCCCCTGTCCAGCCACGAAAAGTGGCCCAACGGCCATATTTTGGCTCCCCTTTTTAAGGGGTCTTCTTCCCCATTTCATCTCTAACCTTTTGCCAACTCTTGAGCTCATTTTCCTCCATTGTTGCCATCCCTTTGAGCTTTGCTATCTCTCAATCCCTCCAATAGTTCTTGCTAGTTTTTGAGGGAAAAGAGAGAGGAGGTCTAGATCCGCGTTTCCACCGATCGATTTCTCCTCTAAGTGAGGGGAACCCTTTGGATCTAGATCTTTGGAGTTTCTTAGTGTTTCTCCTTTGTTCTTCCTCTCAAATCCCTCCCAAGCATTAGTTGCTTTGGTTGGATTCGGGTTGGAAGAACTTGACCACTTAGTGTGGTCTTGCCATTGCATTAGTTGCATCGGTTTGAGTTCTCCACGGTGATTCGTGGAAAGTGAAGTTGAGAAGCTTGTTACTCTTGGGTACTTTGGTGCCCTAGAGCTTGTTCCTCTAGGGCACGTTGGTACCCTAGACGGTTGTTGTTTTCTCGGAGTCTTGGTGGCTCACGGGATTTGTTGGGAGCCTCCAATTGTGGAGTGTGGCTCAACCTTGTTAGTTTCGGAGCTTTGGTAGCTACGAAGACATTGCCGGGAGCCACCAATTGAGTTGTGTTGTGTGCCTCGGCCTTGGGCATCGAGTCTTGGTGGCTCGGTGCATTTGGTGAAGACCCTCCAACTTGTGGAGTGAGCTTCATCCTTGTAAAGGTTCTAGTTGTCAACCTCAACGGCAACATAGTGACAAGTGTCTCGCCACATTGGTGGTAAGACACAACGGAGATACGGTGTGCCATATCAAGGCTACTCGGTGTTTCACATTGGTGAACACCGTGCCGCTCCAACAGAGACTAGCTTCCATTGGGAAGTGAACTTCGGGATAAATCATCGTCTCCAAGTGCCTCGGTATTTCTATCCCGAGCTTCTTACTTATGCTATTTACTTTGTGATAGATATCGAGCTTAAAGTCATATATCTTGCTATCGCCTAGTTGATTATATTGCTTAGCATAAGTGTTGGTGCACATAGGTGAACCTAGCTAGTTTAGGTTTTGGCTTGATAAATTAAACGTTAGTTTTATTCCGCATTTATTCAAGTCTTAACCGTAATAATTTTAAATCGCCTATTCACCCCCCCTCTAGGCGACATCCGTGTCCTTTCAATATTATTATTACCTCTTAAGCATATCTCTAACATTCACGGTCTCTCCTTTGTTCAAAAAATGTTGCATTGAAATGACTAAATCTTCATTTATTGGCTACCGTCAGCCGACCACTATGGGGGGAGTATCATTCGGCTCCCCAAACATTTGAGTTGTTCTATGAGAAATCTCACGCGTCTGTGTGAAATATTTTACATAAATGCAACTGTTTTTTCGTGTAACTATATAACTTGTGAAAAGATTACAACATTTTGTGAAAACCCTTGCAGCAAAAAAAAGTATGCAACAAATTCCCATTTTACTTGCTGCAAAACTAATCAAGTGTGTCACCCTCTGCAAAAAAAAGAACAAAAGCATCCAAGATACGCACCATCACATCTAGCATTTCAGAAGCACATTTGTAGCATTGGAGAAATCTCTTCTTAGCATACGTCCAAACATTTTACTTATGGCAACACAATAAAACCGATATACACATGTAGCATTTTGAGACACCGTTTGCAACATAGATAAATCTGAAGAAAAAAAAGTAACCTCCACCATCCAACATGGAGGCATCGCAACCGCTGATTTCACCTCGTCTGCCAGGAATCCGGTGAACACCCTACCAATCCGCTCGCGGACGTGTCTCTTCGAGCCAGACGGCGCGTGGCGAGCTCGTCGGGCTTCCCAGTGATGACTTTTTTAGTGCATTATGCATTGAATGACCGATTTAGGACTTCCTTGGTAAAAGATGGCCCTAGTAACACATGGGCCACTTCGGCGATTAAAAAAGGATTTAGTATATATTTCACCCTCAAATCTATTGGATTGGAGCAAAATCCCCCTTAACTCAAATTTCGTATGATTTAAACCCTGAGCTATACAATACCATCTAAATCACCCCTATACTGGTTTTGGAAAGTTTGGGCGGTTTTTGGAGATGATGTGGCGGTGACGTGGCACAGATGTGGCTCCCTCTCTGTTACGAAACGTTACGTACTCTTGTTCTTCATGGCTCCAGGCGACGATGTCGCGCATTCCCAAGGCGGCCGGCTCCTATGTACTCTATGGTGCTCTTCATGGCTCCAGTCAACGGCGCTGCGCGTTCCCAAGGCGGCCGGCTCCGGTGACGGCGCAGACAACTCCTTCGGTTTGACGCACGAACATGTCCAGGAGGTAGCCAGACATTAGTAGAGCACACGAGAAAAAAGAATCGCGAAAATGTTAAGCGTATGCGACGTACCGGTTCGATGAACTCGCCAAGATCCAAAATAAGACCTCGAGGGCACGGATAGTAGAGAGCTTATTTGAAGAAATTTGCTGAACAAAAACTTGGGAGGAAATCAAGAGGCACGAAGTGACGCGATTAGGTTGCCTTTATAAAGATTGGGGAGGGAGATCGGGAGACGAATGCCAACCGATGGCACCACATCGGTCTGGATGTTTAAGGCATTGAAGTGAGAAATATGTTTCCTTGAATGAGACGCTCATCAGGTTATATACAACTCTCGTGTTGATGTCGAGTAGAAACGATCGTTAGAATTAATGGGGAGAGGAGAGGAAAGAGGTCACCATGGTTGTGAACACCACGAGGAAGACGACCGCGAGGGGTCGCTCGGTAGGTGTTTTTTTCCTTTTTTTTAACGGTGACTGCCATGTCAGATAGCCGTATCAGCGTGGATTTTGCCCAATACCACTTAAATCTGCCCAAAACCACCCAAATTGAGTAAAAACCAGTGTTACGGGGTGATTTAGATGGTATTGAGGATTTGAGGGTTTAAATCATCCCAAATTTGAGTTGAGGGTGAAATTGTTACAATCCAATAAATTTGAGGATGAAATATATACTTAATCCATTAAAAAACCACATGGGCCTGAACACCCCGGACTTGTTCAATTTGTTGGGCTACACCAAGTCTTTGTCAATACCTCTCTGGCCCAGGTCACACACACAAAACCAAAATGGACCCCATGGCCCTTAACCACGCGTCACCAACCTCTCTGCGCACCCACTTCAACGCCATTTACGCGTCCGAATTCGAAATTTCCGCCGACCAGACGGCAACGGCCGCCTTTTCCCGCCCGCCCCACGATTCAAACAGCGCCCCCCGCTCCCCTTCCCCTCAAAGTCGCGACGCACGGAACGGCTCGTCCACCTCGTGCCGCTGACAGCTCGACCCACGATCCCCGCGGGACCAGCCTGCCGGTGTGCCATCCAGCCCTGCGGGTACGCGTCCCAGCTGTGCAGTTATTAATACGCGCGTTCCCCTTCCAAAACCGAACAAAAACCCCTCTTTTTCTCGGGAGGTTTCTCCAGGGCTTTCCATTTCGATTCGTGTTGGCGGCTGGGGTTGACTGGGGGGAGATCCGAGTTCTATCATCCCGGCGGAGTAGTTGTTCGAGCTCATGGCCACTCCGGGCGACCAGTCTGGTAGGGGAATTTCTTTGGGTGATTTTTGGACGGAGGCGTGTGGGCGGCCGGTGCTGATCTGTGTTGCGGGTTTTCTGCAGGGTCTGCGGCGGTGAAGGGGTCCAAGCTGCGCTACCCGCTGCGGTCGGCGAGCCGGGGGAAGGTGGAGCCGCCGGCCGCGGCGGTGGAGGCTCCTCCTAGCGTCTCCGCCCCGAGAAGGTACTTTCTCAACCATCTCCCGACTTCGATGTGAGATTACTTCGTTCAGTCGCCCGATGTTTTACTGTTCTGTAATTCTGTCCGTCTGTCGAGTTCTCAAGGCTTTTATTAGAATCATCCTTCTGTCATGTGCGGGCAGTCTGTCGCCGCATCGTTTAGAGTACAAAGATTTAAAAAAACTGATAGGTGTTCATCTTGTCAAATAGAAGCCGTTAGATCTGCAGATTGTCCTCCCTTCTTCATTGATCCGGGGGAAAGGGAACCGTCTACCAGTTGGGAAGCTAGACATCAAGGTTGTGGCTTGATGAGGATAACTAAGCTGACACGCCGGAGTTGGCTGCTGGCACTTTCGATTAAAATTATACACCGCAGGTGAAACAAAATAATGTAATACCGAAGCAACCTCACACGGATCCCTTTTTTTAGCCTTTCTACTACAGTTAAGACTAGTTACTTAGCCCCATTTAGTTCTATATATGCCAAGGAATCAACTCAGGTTCTGTAAATTAGGAACATCAAAGCTTAGTCAGGACAGTACCGAAGGTCATGTGCGTGCAGATGTTCTGGTTCACATACACCAAATTAGTTTGCGGTAGACGTTTAGCCATCACACGGCAGAGTGGTCAATAATTCAGGAATCTTCTATGGGAAAGCAATAGGCCAGCTTTCAAATCTAGACATGCACAGATTATTGCTTCAAAACTAAGCATGCATGTTTGGTGCCATGTCAGTGCAAAATTGACTAGCAACTTACCTTGAGACCACCTCTCTGAAATTGCTGCCAACCAGCTTTGTGTGTTTCGAGATCACTTCTAATTTTGCATTCCTTATATAGGGCGAAACCAGCTTCAGATGTCACCAAGAGCATGTGTGCTCTCGATCTTTCTTCAGTGAAGGATAAATCAGCCAAACCTCCACGAAGGCACTCGATTCAAACAAAGCCAGGCGCTAGCCCAAGGCCTACTCCTACTGGGACTATAACTCCAGTGTCAGGGGTTCGGTCGAGGAGGTCGGACAGCGTGGGAAAGTTTGATACCCCGGCGTCAGAAGCATCCATGTCCACAGCAAGGCGCAAGTTCAGTACACTGTCCTCAATCTCATATTGGATGACACAGATTAGGCTTGCAGAGGCTGCTTCCAAGCACTCTGTCTCTCTGGGCTTCTTCAAGCTTGCTCTTGAATCAGAATGCGAGGTGAGCATCAATTGATTGATCATTTATGATTAGTTCAGTTTCTTTTCAATGAATAAGTTGTAATATTATTGCTATGTGTGTGTTATGCAGCCACTGGATCGAATGAGGGAAGAACTCAAGGCTTATGTATCCCGGCATGGCCTTGCAACAGAATTGGAGAATCCAGTGAAGGACATTCTTCAGGTTTATGATATTGCTGACGATTTTGAGAAGCTGAAGATCTCTGTAGACTGCTCACAAGAAACAAAGAAGTCTGACAAGGCTGCTCTTACTGCTACCAGTGTGACTCCCAAGGGTAATCTGAGGCCTAGGTCACTGAACTCTGTTGCGACTCAAAACAAAGATGGCAAGAAAGAGAACATTCAGAAAGAGAAGCCTGATGCGAAGGTCAGAGGTTCCTACAACCGGAATCCAGCCAAAAATGCTCCTGGAAAGGAAACGGCTGCCAAAAACACTGTTAAGAAAACCAAGAAACAGGCCAAGGAGCAGCAGGAAGATGGCAATGGTGGTGGTAGCGAGGCTCTGCCAGTTGGGTCAGACCAAGAATCTGGTAAGTACCATCGTGTTTTCCTGAGTCCGTAATATAAACATCACCCCTTCGTCCATTGTATGCCTCGCTAATGGACTAATGGAAATTTTTGTTTTTCAGTTGATGTGGTGAAGGAGATCACGTACGAAGATAAGGAGAACATGGTAAGAATTGTCTTCTGCCTGTCAGCAATTCAGAACATTACTACATTGCATCTGTACCAGTTCACTGCTTCGTAATTGCAAACTGAAACAATCATGCTTGCAGGGGGAGGCTGAGATGTCAATTGATGCCGGCAATGGCATAGCCCAGGAAGTTTAGAGCAGACGGGACCGATTTCAGATTCAAACCTTCTGTTTGCTGAATATGGAGTGTTGAGTGTTTGGTGCTTGTTTTCTTTCCTCCATTGTTGATATGTCACTAGGGCTTGTCTTCTGGTTCTCAAACCGTAAAGAGACCATCAGGAGTGTGTTATGGTTTGCTGGGTGAGACTGCTTGCTTGTATTTGCATTGTTAAGTCAGCTTTTGCCTGTGTGTGTCTGGCTTCTGAATATAGCTGAATTCTTTATCTGTGTGATCCTCTTGGGCAGAAAATTTGCCATGATCTTTCTGTTCTTCTCACGTGTCTGCAGGTGCATGGTATAATTCTTCTCGTGCGTGTTTTGTATACCGTGACCACGGCTTCAACTCTGTGCACGTGTGTGCACGATCTATGTTTCATGAGCGTAGGAAGTTGTACTGTGTGATCATGTGGATTTCCTTGCATTGTTGGATCTGTATCAGTACACAGATTACTGAGCGCTCACGTAAGTTTGTTTTAATTGGCTGCAACTTGTAAGGCAAAGTAGTTTGCTTGCTTGAGATCTAGACTTCCCATATGCTTCATCCGTATCCCTTCACTTGTCCGTTCTATTCATTTAGATTGTTTTGGGTTATTATGGCTAAAGACTGATATGATTAACGTGCTTCAACTGTGCACAACAGCACAAGATGATGAAAAAGATGCCCATCAGCTCATGCAAGGCCAAATGCGCACTGTCATTAGTTGTAGCGTCATACCCGGAGAGGCCCACCGATCTGGTAGAGAGTAGACTTTTGGAACGTACATGATGGGAACACATAAGCAATGTAGATAATTCATACACTGTGGATGCACATTGTTGGATGTAGCGCGGATATGCAAAATTCGAGCCAAAATATTTGTATTGTATAGAGAAAAAAAAGAGAAGAGAAGGGTGTGTAAAATGAGTGATGCATTTTGGAGGCTGGGCTCCATGGAGCTTGGTATTTGAAAAGTTCAACATTCGCATGTTAAGTTTTTAAAAAATTCGGGAACAAATGTCTAGATGTAGACAATAATATAATCCACAAGCGTGTAAAAATAAATTAAAAAATTGTTGTATGTTAGGGTAGGTAAAAATGACAAATGAGTGGATATGGATCTACAGTACATATTTTTAAAAGGTTGTAATTTTGTCATATTTATCGATTCTGTGTAGCCTAAAATAATGCGAATTTTGCATTGAGATTTTGCACATTGTTAGAGTTCGTCAGTATTTATCTCTAGGAATTTTGTTTCGATTTTTTGAAACTTAAAATACCAATTTTAATTTTTTTTAAATGGGACCCTTGGAGCTCGACCTCCATTTGGGGTTGGGAAAATCGATTTTAACCCTCCCCAGCTCGTCGACCTTTGATCATAAGCCCCTTTCTTCCCCTACCTCGCTCTGAACCCCCCGATAGGCTCTAATTGTTGCTGTGTTGCCCCTCCCGCTCTGTTATCGCTTTGTTTAGCTAGTAAAGAAGGAATCTGGGCTTAATTATTTCCGAAATGCCAAAACTACCCTCATCCAGTTTGCTAGCGCATGATACATAGGAGGGCTAGTCTAGCCCGTTTCTTTCTGCCCGTTCCTCTTCTGACCTTGCCGCCACACGCGCTCCTGGCTGCTTCCGGCCCTAGCTGCTCTGCCGTGATTCCCCCACCATCCACCGCCGTCCATTGCTGGCCCAAGGTAACACAAGCTCCCTCCCCTTCTATTTTTCACAGATTTTCTGCACTTCTCTCTGGTTCGGTTTCTAAATAGTTGAACCCTAGGTTTTTGAGTGGGATTGACATGGGGATTTGAGTGGGAGGGTCTGGATTGAGGAAGGGGTGTGATGGATCTAAAAAGGTAACATCATAGCTCCTTGTTTTAGTTTGATTTATGCATGAGTTTTGGTTTTTCAAATTTTCGATTTGTTCTGTCTATATTGAATAGGGAGAAAGTATCCGGTGGAAACCATATTTCGCCGGAAACCGGTGGAAACCACGAAAAAAACACATTTAAAATTTCTGAAAAATTATCAACAAAAATACATTACGTTGGAAGGTAGGATTCTATAGGCATGCAAATTTGCAAGTTGAAATTCAAAAAACTTTAGGAGTCATAAAAATGACAAAATCAACAATGAATAGTGACGTTTACAGCTACTATTCATTTTGACACTATTCATTGCTTAATTTGTTATTTTCATATCTTCTAAAGTTTTTTGAGTTTCAACTTGCAAATTTGTAAGCCTATAGAACTCTGCCTTCCCAACGTAATGCATTTTTGTTTAGAATTTTTTAGAACTTTTAATCATGTTTTTTATGGTTTTCAACGGTTTCCACTGAAACTTGGTTTCCACGGGATACTTTCTCATTGAATAGGATCAATGCAATGTGTCTGCATGATTCTAATCAATCCACTGTGACAAATCTAACCACGGGGGCGATCTCATGCAATGAAGTAGAAAAAGTTATTACTATTGTGGATTGGTCAAGCCTTGTTATTGAAACTGAAAATGATGGGGATGCAAAACCGGTGGACGAGAAAGCCATGTTCAATCTGTTGGGTTTGAAAACAGAGCCCGACGAGAGAGCAACTGAGCTTGGTCCTATTATTGTTTTGACTCCTGATGCTGACTTGGATGATATTGATGGGGCTGCTATTGATGTTGATGATAAGGCTCCAGAGGAGCCACTTATTGCGTGGGATGAACGACATCCGACCACGGATTTAGGGACCCCTTATCCTAACATGGTTGCATTTAGAAAGGCTATCAAACAGTGGGCTATCAATGGAGAGTTTGAATTGACACCACAAAAATGAGCCGGGGAGGTTTCGGGCTTTTTGCAAAGGTCAATCCATAAAAGGTGAACCTTGCAAATGGTCCTTAGCTGCTAGTTGGCAGCGGGACGAAAAATGTGTTATGGTAATTGCCTTTCTTTTTTGCTTACTATGTTTGTTGCTGCATTTTTTTGGTCATTTCTTATTGCCTTGTTGTCATGGTTATAACCTTAAAATCTGTACCATTTTTTGCTGTAGGTTGTGAAGCATCAAATGGAGCATATTTGTAGTTCAACTAGTGGAAAAGTGACATGCATGACAACTCAATCATGGGTGGCTGATAAGGCAGCAGCTATGTTGAAGAAAGATCCAACCATTGGTGCTGTGAAGATACTTAAAGAGCTGGAGGAGGAGCATCATGACACACTTAAATATCACAAAATGTGGAAAGGCAAACAAAAGGCAGCAACCGGCTTATATGGGAGTTGGGAAGAAAGTTTTAGGATGCTGTACAACTACAAGGCTAAGATAGAATAGAGGTCTCCAGGGAGTATTGTTGAGATTGACACAACCACACATGAAGGTGAAGTACATTTCAGCAAGCTTTTTATTGCTTTCAAGCCTTGCATAGATGGTTTTCTGAATGGATGTAGGCCATATATTAGCATAGACTTAACTCACTTGAATGGCAAGTGGAATGGTCAGCTAGCTGTAGTCACTGCTTTGGATGGTCATAATTGGATGTTCCCGGTGGCGTACGACTTTTTTGAATCTGAAAATGGAGATAATTGGGCTTGGTTTATGAATCAAGTGAAGAAGGCAATAGGGGACCCTCCGGTATTGGCTGTTTGTACCGATGCTTGCAAGGGTCTTGAAAATGCTGTCAAAAAGGTATTTCCTCAAGCCGAGCAGCGTGAGTGCTTTAGGCACATGTGGCACAATTTTCAGAAACATTTCCATGGTGATGTGTTTGGGCGTTTGTGGCCTGCTGCTAGGGCATATAGGGTTGAAGAATACCAACATCACATGGGGAAGGTGTTTGCTGCATCCGACAAGGTATTTCCTTACCTTAGGGATTACCATAATCGGCATTGGATGAGGTGTATGTTCAACCCCAATATCAAGTGTGACTACATAAATAACAATCTTGCCGAGTGCTTTAATGCTTGGGTGCGAGATATCAAAGACATGCCAATTGTTCAGCTAGCTGACAAGATAAGAGAGATGATTATGGAGCTGTTTAGAAAGAGGAGAATGATTGGAGAAAGATTTCAAGGGATGATACTGCCATTTGTCATACACCAATTAAATGCAAAGACTAGAGGCTTAGGACATCTCAAGGCCAAAGCATCACATGATTGGAGTGGTGAAGTTAGAAATGTTAACAAAGATGATGAAGGGCATGTGGTGCACACACTCACACATGAGTGTACATGTCTACAATGGCAGCACACGGGGAAGCCTTGTGACCATGCACTAGCCTTCATAAAGGTGTAATTGAGCCCCTAACGGACAAGAATCAGTGGCCACAAGTGGATACAGGCTTTGTGTTGCGTGGACCACTTCCAACCGGCAAGAAAAAAGGTGCTGGAAGAACTAGGAAACAAAGGATGAAGAGTTGGTGGGAAGGTGGATCAAGGAAGGGATCTTTGAACAAATGCAAAAAATGTGGAGAGCTAGGACATAGAGAAGCTGGTTGTCCTACAAATGAAACTAAGAAAAGGTACAAAATACTATTCTGTCTAGTTTTAACAGCATGGTTCTTTTGCATGAAAATTGCTCTAATTGCTTCTTCTTGTAGGAAAAGTCGGGGGGCAAAGAATGCATCGTCATGGTTTGATGTTTCGGTTAGCAACGCAGTCCCATCTACACCGACTAAGAGCAGCATTACAGCCACCACTAGCAGTCCTGGACATGTCACTAGGAGTCAAGCTGCGGCTACTACTCCACCACCGAAGTCTCCTGTCACTAGGAGCCAAGCTGCAGCTCAAGCTGCTACTCCACCACCGAATCCTCCAGCAAAAGGGAGGAAGAAAATGACTCCAAAAAAGAAGAAATTGAGTAAGCTGTGAAGTCTCCATTTGTGGTTGTCATTAAACTCCTCTATGCGAGGTGCAAACTCACTTTATTTTGTTGTCATGCACTTCTTTAGACCTTGTTGAACTTATTCTGTGTATGTGAGGTGTAAACTCACATTCTTTTGCTGTGACGTGAGGGTGAGACTCACTATTGTCGTGCACTCATTTCGGATATTATTTGCTATTATGAAACCATTATGAGATTATATTATTGTAGCTAGTTTGTGTGAATGTTCATGTATTGCAGCTGAGGTATACCATTTTTTTCCTTGAAACGTGCCAAAACTGAAGCAATTTTGTTGCTGGGACATCTGTATGAGCCCAGGGGTATTTTGGTCTATTCCTGTTTCTGTTTGCTGGTTATATACTAAGTTGTGTTAACAATGCCAAAGGGGGTCATCAGCTACAATTAGACAGACTGGGGGGATCAGAACAAGGCAGGGGAAGAAAGGGGTATATGATCAAAGGCATGCGAGCCGGGGGGGGGGGGGGGGGGGGGTTAAAATCAAATCTCCCGGTGGGGTTTCGGGTGTAAAATCGACTATAACTTTACTCAGTTTGTTCTTTTCATGCAGCATGTGAATTGACTAGATTTTTTTTGGATGATCAAGCCAAAAATATTTGTCCGGGTAGCTTGATCGCGTGCCCACCTTCTCTTTCTTTCTCGCGTCTCCCGTGAGCCTACACAACGGGCTCCTCCAGCTTCTCGTTCCTTGCATCTCGACAGTAGGTCCTCACGGCTCCACGCCCCCGTCATCTCCCTCCATCGTCATTGGTCGTTTTCTATCTCCGTCGTCGCCCGCCGTTCTCTGCTCCCTCCCCTGGTATGGATGTTCTCATGGTGGATCTCGAGTTTCCCAAAATCGAAGCCCCCACACAACCAAAGCTTGGGGAAGATGATGGAGCGGGATGGATGTGTCCACATTGACTAGATCTAACGCTAATGGAGCTCTGGTGAGCCGGATCCATCGCATGCGAGGTCGGGCAACGAGCTCGGTGCTCAAAATAAGGGTTTGTATTTCTGCGGATTTTTTTAATAATGCATGAGTGTTTTTTTTTCAAATGTTTAAAATTCGTGTGCATTTTATTGCGAACACACAAGTGAGATGCTGCAGCAATTCTGGCATCTGCTACAAATGTTTCTTCAATGTTGTGCAAACATTGTCCTCTCATGCTGAATATGTGTGTTGAGTTTTTTTCGAGAATATGTGGGGATTTGATACGACTAGTTGGGATTTTCTCTATATATATTTTTTTCTACATACTCGTTTTTTTTGCTTGAACGGTGTTCTGAAATCCAAAATTTCATATTCTGGTGACATCCGATGGTGGGGAAGAGGGATTGATCGGACCAGTCGGACAATGCAGAGCACCGTCTATTTTTGGCAAGATCAGACGCCAGCATATAATACATCCACAGAATATTTTGCAAATTTTCTGAACTTGTTGATGGGAGAAACACATGTAGCAGCACACAACACACCCTTTCTATTTTTTTTCGAAGAAACTAACAACTATACATATACTATGAAGTGTTAATGTTCCGAGAGGTGCTTGAAAGTAGATAATGTTCTGACAATCGTTACAAGATCAAGAAGAGATCGCAATAGAATAAGAGCCTTGCTCCACAAAACAACACATTTGATAATAATAACATAGTCGTTTGCAAGCAGTGCAATTAATGGTGTAGAGGAAGAGAACAAAATCATGTTCGGTGGAGGGGAGGCCGAATACTTTCTAGTTAGGCAATGGCAATGGCAAAAGCCACCGAACGAGAAAGCAACCGGCGAGGTTCCTGCATCTATATTCATAGATGGAGTTAGTTCTATCTAGTTCTACAGTGTTGTGAACTGGAGCCCACCATGCATATTGGCACAAGGACATGCTAGCTGCAGCGCGATGCATGATATGAGAGCGGCATTGATGTGGCACGTTGAAATGCAATCCATTCTAACAACATGTCCACATGGCCATCACGTCAACCAAAAGATCCCATAGCATACGCACAGCACATGAGCCAACAGCCAAGAGGGAAGAGCACTGTTTATATCAGTCATCACTAATCTGGAAAAACAGTGATGCTGGGAACTGGGAAGTGGCATCCAGTGCATCAATAGCCGAGACAAAGAGCACGGAGACGACCGGAAGAATCCATCCACGTCACAGCGGACGCGCCCGGCCCCGCGACATGAGTATCCAACGGAAATGCACGGTCGACTCGGCCGTTCACGATCCACAGCAGCCAGCAGGACACCCCTACCGCCGACACAAAAGCTCACTCTCTGAAACGGACCACGGCTCCACTCCACAGGCAAAAATGCTCGAGGCATCTCTCACGGCGATCGATCTTGTTCCTTGCTGTTGCGATAGGGGATTAAGCACGTAAGTACGATGCAGAATAATCACTAATACCTGCAGCGCATTGATTCAGCCGGCCGTAGGGCTTTGGGGCAGGCAGGTGCAGGAGTTGTTTTTGGCTGGCTGCAGGTTCAGGAGTATTTAAATTTTTGAAGCGGACATTCGCAGGCTGTGCTAATTAATTTGGAGTTCAGGATAGCGATGGGTTGACGGATGATGGATGGATCGTCGGATCTACTCCCTCGGTTTTCTAGCTTTTTAAAACGTCTTATATTAATGGACAGAGGTAGTATGTAGTATGCCGATAAGATTAACAACAAAAACCACATCGGTTTTGTAAAAAATTACTCACGGAGACTCAGAATTAGATCGAGGGACAATTTAATATGTGTTCGTACATTGTCCATATACAACGCTCCTGTGTAGGGTAAGATTTTTTTAAAGATTTCAGCATCCTACCGTTACCGTCAACCGGTATATCCAATACGTTTGGGAAATTCCTTGAGGATTTTGTCTTTGTGCCTTTTTCTGAGTTCCTTGAGGATTTGAATACTCGTAGTTAACAAAGCCAAAAACATCTAGATTCTCCATTAACATCTGTCATGATATAGCGATGGTAATTTTGAAAAGTAGTGCAAACTCTCAATATAGGTCATTATTGCCAGTAAATTTTGAGGCAAAATTATTTTTGTACACAATATGAATTTCCTCGCGCCACTAACGTACCACCTCTCTTCATGACAAATGGAGAATGAACAAAACGTCTTTGAGTAGCCGATTTGTCATTCACGATTTGAGTAGCCGATTTGTCATTCACGAATTGAACAAGCCATATCGTTTTGATTGAGCATTTAAATAAGCAGCCATTTTACAAGAAAACATGTCGTTCAAGCACTTGTTGTGAATGTTTGGCTCAATATACACATTGACATGTCCATGTTTTCGCAATGGCCCCCTCTCTAAGGACTTATTTGTGATAGACTTGCAATTGATATTGTAAAATTGAAGATTCCAATGCACGCACACATGCTTAGAAACAGTCACATACCAGCTATAACAGTAATTGTATTATCAAGGTCAAAACCTAGTAGGTCAATCAAGCATATAAAAAATAAATAAAACCTAGTAGGATTTTAATTTTGCTAGAATCGCTTGTAAATTAAAAGATGATGGGCGTATAAGCTGTCTACACACATATGTATCCCACGTCATCCAAACCATCAATGAAGCAAATCAATTTCAGATTCTTACGGTTTTCTTTTTATCATATAAAGATCTATCCGCCAGATCAGCCACATGTACTGCTTGTTTACTCGAAAGATTTTGCTAAACCCTGGATGCATAGGGAACTCGTACGTGTTCGCCAAATCCAAGTTAAAGTCAGAACTTGCACTTGTGTTTGCAGAGGCAACCGGCGATCAGTCCCTTCGTACGTGTTGGTTCGTGCTAACGTGGGATCTGGATCGATCTGGAATGCATGAAAAAGTCGAAGTCGCCGAGCCGGCTAGGTCCACGTACAGCGCGCGACGCACTGATCACGCATGCCGCATGCGTGGATGTACCGTGCCGGCCTACTCGTAACTTTTTTGGGGTAAAAGCTGTGGCAGCAGCCCGATTCCAAACCTACTCCACTCGATTGACTCGTAGCATGGAAGTTAGGTACACTCCGTCCAAGTCGCCAGCCGTGGGACTTGAAGAGTGAGCCATTCAATTGGGTGGCGAAAATGTACACCGACCTCTCTACTCTCTAGGCAATTAGTCTCTCGTCGAAGTTTTCTTCTTTTTTTCCCCTGACGAAGAAAAGAGAAAACCCGGAAGTTGCGTTCGACCGCACACGATTCACGCAGTCAGGTCAGGTGATCCATCAGCAAAATGCACCGCATTCGATCTTTCAAAAACGAAAAACAAAAATGCATTGCATCTTGTGTGGATCGATCGGACAAGATCCGTAGCTGCAGCAGTTGAGTTTATGGAGAAGCAGACAAATGTGTGCAGTGTGTGAGCACTGAGCAGGGGAAAAAAGTGGGCGTCCTGGCTAGGCTAGGGACAAGCCGCGCGCCCGGCCCGATACGCGGTGTGGACCTGGCACTTCTCACCTGCCCCGCCACCTTGTGCCCCGTACTGCACGGTGCACGCCCCTGGCGCCTAGCGCCCGCATCAGCGTGCCTACACATGCTGGAAAAATGACCGAAAATAACCACAAAACGAAAGGAATTTACAAAATAAATGTCCGGCGAAACTATTTCACGAAATAACCCTTTCGAGTAGCGCCCACCACTTATGCGCTATGGTATGCTATGTAGCGCCTCAGGCCAATGCGCTACTCGTCCTGCCTACGTGGCGGCCACGGGCCCCACATTTGGTTGTGTAGCGCCTTAGCGTAAGGCGCTATGCTATATAGTGTAGCGCCTTACACTAAGGCTTTACACTACGACTTAGAAATTTTCGGCCAAAATATGATAAAAATTTAATATTTTCAGAGAAAATTGAAAAAATTCCAGTAATTCAAGTCCATATATATAAGCAATCGGGGGAAGTTTGAACCAATTTGGACGGGTGAATTGAGAGAAACATTGATTTGAATGTTCAGTTTCAATTTTTAGCCGAAAATTTAAATTTCCAGAAAAAATTGAAAAAATTCATGTAATTCAAGTCCATATATATAAGCAATCTCAGAAAGTTTGAACCAATTTGGATTGGTGGATTTAGAGAAACATTGATTTGAATTTTCAGTTTCAAATTTTGGCCGAACATTTAAAGTCTTTAGGATTTTTTGGTTTGGTTTGGTTCGATCGCTTGGTCCGCACTCCCCTTTGCTTGGTAATAATTTCCTCTTGTATTTCTTCTCACATATGATCGGATTTACTCATTAACATGTACACTTCTATAAGGAATAAAATAAACAAGGAAATTTTCACTTCTCATTTATTAGTGATTAGCAAACAACTTGAAAGAATAATAATACAGAAATATGAGAATATTCAGTTTAAACGGAATAAAAATAAGTGTAAAGTCCACATGAACCTTACAAGTAAATAATAAACCCAACCTTTCCTAGTCTTTTCTTATTATCAAAATCCTAAAGACTTTAAATGTTCGGCCAAAATTTGAAACTGAAAATTCAAATCAATGTTTCTCTAAATCCACCCATCCAAATTGGTTCAAACTTTCTGAGATTGCTTATATATATGGACTTGAATTACATGAATGTTTTCAATTTTTTCTGGAAATTTAAATTTTCGGCTAAAAATTGAAACTGAACATTCAAATCAATGTTTCTCTCAATTCACCCGTCCAAATTGGTTCAAACTTCCCCCGATTGCTTATATATATGGACTTGAATTACTGGAATTTTTTCAATTTTTTCTGAAAATATTAAATTTTGATCATATTTTGGCCGAAAATTTCTAAGTCGTAGTGTAACGCCTTAGCGTAAGGCGCTACACAACCAAATGTGGGGCCCGTGGCCGCCACGTAGGCAGGACGAGTAGCGCCTTGGCCTGAGGCGCTACATAGCATACCATAGCGCCTAAGTGTTGGGCGCTACTCGAAAGGGTTATTTTGTGAAATAGTTTCGCCGGACGTTTATTTTGTGAATTCCTTTCGTTTTATGGTTATTTTCGGTCGTTTCGCCACACATGCTCCGGTCGAACGACCTCTCCCTCGCTCCACCCACTCCCGGGTGTGTTCGTTTTTTTTTTGGATGGGGTGGCTGTTACGGAACTGTTACATCCCTGTGTTCGGTTTTGGAATGGGATGAGAATGGAGTGAGAATGGTATTATTCTAAACTCGATTAATTATTTTCTAAAATGGATTAATTATTTCTAAACTTGATTAATTATTTCTAAATTTAATTAATTATTTCCCTAAGCTGGATTAATTATTACTAAACTTGATTACTTATTCCTAATTTTGATTAATTATTGCTAAACTTGATTAATTATAGCTAAACTTGATTAAATTAGAGGGAGACACTGTGTCGTTCCACCTCGTCCGGCCGAATCGGCCGGACCGATTGGTTCCGTATCTAGAGGGAATATGCTCTTTTGTGGAACCACCTAATTCCGTTCCTCGCTCCAACCGAACGCAAGAATGGGTTCCGAGAATGAACGGTTCCATTCCACTCCAGTCCATCCCAGAACCGAACAGACCCTATTACCCTAAGTCCCTCTCCTTTTGGAAAAAAAAGTTTATTTTAAATTTTAAACTCGTAGAGCTTGCACAGATCGAATTCCAAAATAGGAATCCTGAATATTGAATCTCAATCTAAATTGAACCCTAGAGCTGTTTGAAACATACCGGTAAGAAATACTCATTGTCTCGCTAATTAGACGAGGTACATGACCGCATGCGATTTGGCGGTGGCGTATCTTCGTCGCCCTCGCCCTTGCGCACCACCTCTGGCCAAGCGACGGCCGGCCCCGGCCCCGGCGTACAAGAGGTTTCAGAAAGCCCCGCATATGCGTGGTCACGACGACAAGCAAACTGTCTCATTTCCGATTGTAAGCAGGTTCATTGAGAATCACACGCGTATAAGGTTTTGCGTGATTTGTATGATGTATCATGTTGGTTTGTGGATTTTCTGGTATGATCCGGTTCTTAAAAAAGTTGAATATAACATGTGAGTCAATGTAATCCAGAATACATGCCCATGGATTTCGACTTTACATTATGATCTGCTTAAAATTTAAAATGAACAAACACACATACACAATCGACCACGTAGAGCCCCGTGCCGTGCAGCATATATACCCCGGCCTGCGTGCGTGCCAGGCCATCCAGCCGGTTTAATTCCCCGTACTACTGTACTGCCTTCCCGACCAGGCACCAGCGCGTCCATCAGTCCATGCCGGCACACACACCTCGCGCGTCCGCCGTAGGAAAAAGTTCAAAACAAACCTTGAACTCATAAGCAAAAGTTAAATGTAACCCTCAACTTCCGATCCCCGAAATTGGCACTCTGAACTTGTTGATCCCGGTTTATTTTGAACCCTAGATCTGTTTGGCGAACCAGGAATTTACAATCCCGACGGGGATTACAGGCTCCTCTCAATGACAGTGGAAAAAATTTGAAATTCGTACTTTTGAGTTTCAAAAAAAATCGAAATTTATTTAGGGAATACGCATACATGGTCCGTATGTACGAGAGAAATTTCGACAAAAAACTCGTTTTATTTTGGGCTATAGAAAAAAGACAAATTCCTGACAGTATATAGTACTCGGTTTTTGAAAAATTTGAAATTCGTACTTTTGTGTTTCAAAAAAATCGAAATTTATTTAGGGAATACGCATACATGGTCCGTATGTACGAGAGAAATTTCGACAAAAAACTCGTTTTATTTTGGGCTATAGAAAAAAGACAAATTCCTGACAGTATATAGTACTCGGTTTTTGAAAAATTTGAAATTCGTACTTTTGTGTTTAAAAAAAAATCGAAATTTATTTAGGGAATACGCATACATGGTCCGTATATACGAGCGAAATTTCGACAAAAAACTCGTTTTATTTTGGGCTATAGAAAAAAGACAAATTCCTGACAGTATATGTACGAGCGAAAGTTGTCTTTTTTTTATATCTCCCAAAATACATGGTATTTTGAAGAGATATTTCTGACGTACGTTCCTGCCATATATATCTATCTGTATATTTTTGGGCTAAATTTTTGGAGACTCGGAAATACATTGTTTAAAAATTTGGACGAAATCCTAACTCAAACAGGTCCAGGGTTCAAAATAGACCGGGATCAACAAGTTCAGAGTGCCAATTTCGGGGATCGGGAATTGAGGGTTCCATTTAGCTTTTACGAGTTCAAGGTTCGTTTTGGACTTTTTCCTCTGCCGTACCACCCGCCCCGCCACGTGCTCCGCGGTAACCCGGCCGCCTTCCTCCTTCTGACACAGTGTCCCCACAGGGGTCAACCCTACTCGCCAGTGAGAACGTAGTACTACGAGCGACGGTGGCGACTGGCCGTACTACGCGCGTGTTCAGGTTGGCTGGCACGCACTCGCGCTCGCTCCATACATCGCACCCCTCCTCCACGTTCACTCCCCCCTCGCGTGCGCGGCGCCACCCCCTCCCTCTTCCTTCCTCCTCGTCGCGCAACCACGACGACCAGACCAGCAAGGCTCCTCCGCTCTCTCCGAAGCCTCCGGCGCTGCGCCATTCCGCACACTCCGACCTCCCATTCTCTCATGGCGTCCTCCTCCTCTCGCGAACACGTCTCACTGCTCCTCCCGCTCCTCCTCCTCCTCCTCTGCATTTCCGCCGCGGCCACCACCCCGCACCCGCTCGCCTCCTCGGAGGCCAAGGCGCTCTCCAAGATAACCCACCTCCTCGGCAAACCCCCCGCGCTCGCCCCCCTCACCACATCCCCCGACCCCTGCGCGCTCCCGCCCACGCCGTCGCTCGCCATCGCCTGCAACGCGGGCGGCCAGGTCACGGCGCTCTCCGTGCGCGGCGACCGGCAACCCGACCGCCCGTCCTGGCGCTCCGCCCTGCCGTCCAACTTCTCCGCCGACGCGCTCTTCACCACGCTCACCCGGCTCCCCTCCCTCGCCAACCTCTCCCTCGTCGCGCTCGGCGTCTGGGGCCCGCTCCCGGGCGCCAAGCTCCTCCGCCTCCAGGCCCTGCAATCGCTCGACCTCAGCGCCAACTACCTCTACGGCGCCGTCCCCTCCCAGCTCGCGCGCATGCGCTCCCTGCACAGCCTCGCGCTGGCCAACAACCTGCTCAACGGCACCGTGCCGTCGTTCACCGGCCTCCCCTCCCTCCGCGAGCTCGACCTGTCACAAAACAGCCTCGACGGCGCGTTCCCGGAGGTGGGCAAGGCGATAGCCAGGCTCGTCCTCGCCGGCAACAACTTCACCGGCAAGCTCCCACCCGCAGCGGTACTGAGCTCGCTGGGCCAGCTCCGGTACCTCGACGCGTCCCGGAACCGGCTGCAGGGGTGGATCCCTCCCTCCGTCTTCGCGCTCCCCAAGCTGCGGCACGTCGACCTGTCCCACAACCAGCTCTCGGGCCAGCTGCCCGCGACCACGGCGTGCGGGGGCGCGCTCGAGTTCGTCGACGTCTCCGCCAACCTGCTCGTGGGGTCGCGCCCGGCGTGCCTGCGCTCGTCCGGCTCGTCGCCCGCACACACGGTTCTCATCGCGGGGAACTTCTTCGCCAATGCCAAGATACAGCGGCCCAACGCGTACTGCAGCCCGGCGGCGATCGCCGCGTCGCTGCCGCCGGCGCAGGGGAATGGTGGTGAGCATGGTGGTGGGAAGGGCCGTGGTGTGGGGATGGTTCTTGGCATTGTGGGCGCTGTTGTGGGAGGCGCATTGCTCGTTGCGCTGGTGATGGTGGTGGTGCTAAGGAGGGCGAGGAGGCACCACCCCGAGGTGATGGCCTTGCCCAAGTCGCCGTTGATGACGCCGGCGAGGAAGGGGAACGGCGGGAAAGCTCCGGCTAAGGTGATCCAGAAGATTTCTACCGCTGCCGATAAGAGTAAGCGAATAAATTCATCAGGAATTTACTTCGATTGATTCAATTCATATGTTATTGTGTGGTTCAGTTAATCTGTACCCATGTTCTTACGCTTCAGTTCATTTAAGAAGGGAACACAAGATTATGGGCACTTTTGAAATGAACGAGTAGTAGTGTTGAAGACCGGCTGCTTTAATTTCACCTTGCGTATTTTATTGTTTTGAATCAAGTCTACTCACTCAAGTCAAAATATTGTGGATCTTACTTAGACTATGAGCTTTAGAACATGGGTGGTTCGACCTTTATTCCTTACTTCACAGAAGACTTTGAGAAATTAAAGCTGGAAAGGCAATCAACCAAAAAGGGAAAAGATAAAAAATAATGAACAATGACTTAGTGACCAATTAACATTTTGCAGGTTAATATGCCTAACATGATCTGCATTTTCACAGGGCATGCATCACAAGCTGCAAGGGTAAATACACTGGAAGTACCAGCGTATCGATCATAT
This sequence comes from Puccinellia tenuiflora, assembly GCA_012064385.1. Classification (NCBI taxonomy): domain Eukaryota; kingdom Viridiplantae; phylum Streptophyta; class Magnoliopsida; order Poales; family Poaceae; genus Puccinellia; species Puccinellia tenuiflora. Next base: position 98,779 of record QRDG01000503.1, on the reverse strand, counting down.
ACGATAGAGGAGCTAGAAGAAGTGACAGGCAACTTTGCTTCCTCCAACCTGATCAAGAGTAATCCCCTTACACAGGTATGCAATGCATTAGTGTAGCCCTTTTGGCCTTAATGGAGGAATTGGAGAACAATAAATTTAAGAGTTTACCTCATTCGTGCAATCGTCGTACACTTCGTAATTTCAACACACCGCAGATATCCTCATAGCCATGCAAATCTCTCTCTTCAATGCGTATGTTAAACATGTTAGCTCGTTAGCTCTGCTAGTGTTCAGATGGGATCTTATCAAATGGTCCACTGAAGCATCTCGCTTCATAGTATAGTACAACAGTGGGCTGCCAATTATTGTCCTGTCATATAATTATGTGAGTCACATTTGGTTTACTAGTTCAGAAATTTGATAGACACATGCATTGCATGTAAAAAAAATAGTCTTTGTATTATTGTGGACAACCTGGCAAATGTTGGTTTTCATAGCCCTATTTATTTGACATATGGAGAATTGTTCACTAAAAATACTGGACTACTCAAAATCCTAGCAATTTGAGTCATTGTAATTAGTATTAAAATTTTATTTTCCTTTATATTTAGGGGACCTCGTCACACTCTCATTAAGCTTGAGCTGAAGATAACAGTTGATTTATTATTTCCATTTATATTATACATAAGTTTATTGTGCACGGTTCGTCTTTTCAATCAACTGAACTTGCAACTTCAGTTATTAACTTATTATGGATGTTTTTGTTCATTCTCTTTTGACTAGTGTACCAATTGTTTCACTAGCAATTGTCAACCAAACTTTCAGCAAAGCTTTATTCTAGACAGTTCTGTCTTGACTAATATGCCACATTGTCTCTGCCACTTACAGCATTACAACGGCCAGCTTCAAGATGGATCTAGAGTTTTGGTGAGATGTCTCAGATTAAAGCCAAAGTATTCTCCTCATAGCCTGTCCCAGTACATGGAGATAATTTCTAAATTCCGCCACCGCCATTTGGTTAGCATCATTGGTCATTGTATTGTCAATGATCAGGAAAATCCTAGTATTGCTAGCTCGGTGTACCTCATCTCTGAATGCGTAACAAATGGATCTCTAAGAAGCCATCTTACCGGTAAGTACAGTTGGAGACATCATGTGTACTATTACCATCTGAAACTAAATATCTGCAAATATCTCACTTTATCCTTTGACTGGCTTCACAGAGTGGAGGAAGCGCGAAATGCTGAAATGGCCCCAGCGGGTTTCTGCTGCCATTGGTATCGCGAGAGGGATCCAGTTCTTGCACAACGTGACTGCCCCAGACATTGTACAGAATGATCTCAACATTGAAAATATTCTGCTGGACAAGACCCTCACTTCGAAAATCAGTGACTTCAATCTCCCGATGATATCAACCAGCAAGAATGGCAAGGTAATTAAAATTTAAAAATATTGGTGAAGTTCCTCAGTTTATAACTGACTGATAAGTTTTAACCGTTCTTATCTTGCAGATATCCTCAGAAAACCCTTTCGTTGTCCACGGAGAAAACGACCATGGCAGGTATGCTGTCCTTGCAGAAAGAAAATGACATCTACACTTAATAAACTGGAACATGGGTAGCTACTCGACTAGTTATCTGAACGGATGACATACATGAACCTAATGATTGGGTGTTGGAACTCTCAAAGATACGAACCTAACCACTAAGAATCTAGGGGGATCTGATTAAGCCACTCAACCTGCAAACTAATATGATTACGACTCTTCTGCTTGCAGTGCTCAACCTGCAGAACAAGGGGACAAGGACGACATATACCAGTTCGGACTAATTCTTCTGGAAGTGATCACAGGCAAATCAACAGAATCCCAAAGAGGACTGGAATCCCTAAAAGCTCAGGTGAATCTGAAGCTTCATATTCACATCACGTTGAAACATCACCAGAAAAATCTTTGAGCTTTGTACTTTCTCAGCAAAACTATTTACATTATGATTCTAAATGTGCATCCCGCGTTCGATCCGCAGCTAAGCGAGGCCCTGGCTGAAGACCCAGACATGCTAAAAGACATGGCGGACCCGACGATCCGAGGCACGTTTGCGGTGGACTCTCTAAGTAAAGTGACCGAGATAGCCCTGAATTGCACGGCTAGTGACCCGAGCGACCGGCCTTCGGTCGACGACGTCCTCTGGAACCTGCAGTACTCCATGCAGGTCCAGGACGGGTGGGCGAGCAGCGAGAGCTTAAGCTTGAGCTTCAAATCACAGTCGTGAACAGAAGGGTGCAATGCTTTTTTGTATTGATGCATCTCACCGTGTGTTCTATGGCTGGCCTTTGCTGTGGAAGGGATAAGCAAACGTTACTTGTTCCCCGTATATAGATATGGGTATATGCTCTATTTGTTGTCATCGTCTTCAACTCCAGAACTATTAAGCCGAGATCATTAGCTTAGGAACATAACCAGCAGCTCTGGTGGCAATTAAATTCTAATGTAACCTTAAAAAAACATGGAAAAGGCTTACTCCCTATGTTCCATAACAACTACGGAATAATATTCAACAGGGTGAAGCGTTTTTTTTTCGATAAGGGGAACTTTATTAACTCAAAAGTTTGCATCAAGAAGATATAACCAAACGAGTTACATCTAGCCTCTGCATAACAAAGATGCTGACATCTCACCAAACTAACATAATAAAAGGTTTTAACATAGTTTAACAAAAACTCACACATGAATGGCATAAGTGAAATAAACAACTAAGACGACGGAGTACTAATACCAAAGATTATGTTGCCATCCGTTTTGGGTGAAAACTCATTAGCTGTCTGCTCCACTTGATCACATGCTGTCATGAAGAGCTCCTCATGTTCATGTCGCTGTAAGTGGTTCCACGCACGTAGCAAATGTGTGTTTGAGTAAACAACCTGCAACGTAGATGGATTTTTCTTTTTGTCAAAACAACATGATTCCTATAGAGCCACAAGGACAAACATAAGGCCGCTGCCCCCACAAGGATATGTTTTTTATAGTGTGACGCAGGGGCGAAGCTAGAGAAATTTTTCTTTGGGTTCATGTATGTACTATTGGTGTATTCTTCCACTAATAAGCAATCTTAAAGTACTTAATCAGTGGGGAACGGATGAATTTCATTGGGTTCAGCTGAACCCAATGCTTCTATGCCAGCTCCGCCACTGGTCTGACGGGATTCCGTGTAACCATGCCTGAGAGAGGAGAGCACGCCTACGGTCCGGGTCGCCGTCGGCTGACCCTGGCGCCGCCGGCATGGATGGGGACATCTGGATCTTGTTTCTCATGTCTAGGTGGCCTGACGGCGGAATCGTATGGGGCTATTGACCTAGATGGCGGGCACATCGCCGTTCGGACGGCTTTGAGCGCCATGGAGGCGGATGAGTGCTCTCTGCCCAGGTCGCCTCCCCCGGCAATCTCCGACGAGGAGATTCGACGGCAGTTCTGGGTGGATGCTGGTTTCCCTACCCCGGCTTGTCGCTTCTGGGAGAGGGATTCGTCGCCGGCGGCAGGTGAGGTTTCTGACGTGTGTTCTGAGCGCAGGTCTCCGTTGAGGGTGGAGCCGGCGGCTTCGCTGCAGGGGAGAGGACGTGGGGTGTGTTCGTCGCCATCGGGGCTGCGGGTCTCGCGTCCGCCGAGGATGGGGCCGTGGAGGGGTCCGCTACCTCCTAGGCGCTCCTCCCCGACGCCGATGCTCGCCACCTTTGTCGACCGGGCTCTGGAGGAGCGCGCTCGGGCGGCTTCCGTCGTCTCGCCGACGGCTGTTTCGGCATGTTCTGTGTCGGAACCGGCGGCCATGGCGTCTCCGTAGGCCGTGTCGTCGGCTACGCCGTTCGGCCCGGCGTCCGATCCGCCTTCTTCGGGGTTGTCGGTGGGCGGCGGGACTCTCGCATTTCAAACCGCCCCGGAATCGCACGGTGGGCCCTGCAGACATGCAGCGTCTCCTGGCCGTCCATCGTGGGAGCACCTGCATCGACGCTTCGCTAAGGTCTGGGCACGGGTCTGCCCTAGCTCTACCAACGCCGCCGTCGCTCCCAGGTCTCGTTCCTGTGTTCCTCCGTAGCGCTCGTCTCCTTCGACCGCTTGTGCTACGTCGTCTCTTCCTTCGCCGTCCTCCGCCTCGGCTGCGACCCGGCGCTGGGATCGTAGTTTCACCGTCGTCGTCGCCTCGTCATAGAGGGTGCCGATGAGTGCCGCTCCGCAGCGGCCGCAGCCTGGTGCCGGACCTCGAGGGGGTCCTGCTCGTCCGCCACCTTAGCAGGCTCCTCTCGGTCTGCAGCATGGTGCTGTGCCCGGGCAGTCGTAGGGCATGGGCACCCCGCCGGGCGTGTCTATGGTGGCGGGTGTGCCTTTCCCCGTGCCCCAGATGGGGGAGGTCCCGTACAGGCCTCTGCAGCAACCTTCCCGCCAGTACGGACCGCCGGCATACATGCCTCCTTCGATGATGCCCTTCGGCCAGTTCCGTCCGCCGTCGATGCCCGCACCCGTGTTCCCTCCCTTCCAGCAGCAACAAGCTCAGCCTCAGGTCGCTGCGGTTGGCCAGGGGGTGTCGCGGGGCAAGCGGAAGAAGAAGAATAACAGCCAGGCGGCATTGCAGGTCCCTCAGCAGGTTCTGTCCCAGCAGGTTGATCCGTCGCAGCAGTTTGTTCCTCCCATGCAGGCCCCGTTGCTGTCTGGTGGCCAGCAACAAGTTATGTTGCCGCAAGGTCCGCAGCCAGGGATGCAGATGCAGCAGCAGACTGTTCAGCCTATGTTGCCGACCGCGACTGCTGCGCCGGCTGTTTCTGATGCTGTGGTCGCCGTTCCTGTCGGTTCTCAGGGGAAAGCTAAGTCCAAAAAAGCTACTGTGTGTTGGAAATGTTCAATTAATACTCATGCGACCAAAGATTGTACGGCTCAGCATTTTTGTTTGGTCTGTAATAACACGGAGCATCCTACCATGAGGTGTCCTACACTTAGGCTGCCAAAGCCTTCAGCGTTCACTTCTGGGTTTGGCACGGATGAGACGTTGTTTCTGCAATTGCCGGATAGTGTGTTCAAGGAACATCTAGCTCTGGCGAGTTCACCCACTGCTCTGGTCTCGATTGTTGGTGAGCCTGTTTCTGCCGTTGCCATTCAGAGTCTGATGTCGAGGATGTGTCCTACGAGCTCTCAGTGGACATGGGAGGCCATTCCTCATGGTGCTGATGCTTTTTTGATCGGTTTCCCCTCTTTGGAGGACCTTCAGAGGGTGGACGGATTTCAGATGAGCGTTCCTTCGTTTAAGGCTCAGGCTTCTGTTTCAGTTTGGACGGCCCAGGATATTCAGCCCAAGAGGGTGCTTGAGCAGGTGTGGGTCCATGTCCAGGGTGTTCCCTACACTGTCAGACACTTTCTGGGACTTTGGGCAGTTGGTTCTCTCATTGGCACGACCTTAGATGTGGACCTCGTCACTCTGAGGAGCCGGGGCATTGTCAGGATCTTGGTCGGTATGATTGACTCTTCGGTTTTAGAAAAGCGGGTGGATGAGAAGGGCCCTTATATTGGTGCAGCTTGTGTTATCAAGCTGGGGGAGTATGACTTCTTCTTCCGACGGGAGCCAGCTGATTTCACCATTGACCCGAGCTTTCTACCTTTTTTCTGGAGGCGTAAGGGTGATGAATCTGATTCTGATGGTTTCGGTAATGTCAACGGATCCGGCTCTTTTGATCAGGCGAGTGCGCCTGGAGGGACTGGATCTCAGAGCTCGAACATGGAGGTGGATACTAGTAATTCTTCTGGGGCTCCAAACTCTAGGCATTCAGTGGCACCGTTAGCCTTGTCACCTATGGGGTCTATGGTGGCAATTACCCCATACAACCCTAACCCGTGGACGCCTCTGGGTATCGAGATTGTGTCTTAATTAAGGCGCTCTTCTCCACATTTTTTGCAACCGGCTACAGGGCAGCAGGTTCTGCCTTCTACTGCTTCTTCTCCTGGACCGTCGAGGCCTGGGTCGCCTCCAGAGCAGCCGGCTGCCACCGGCCTGGTTGTGGTGCTGGCGAGGGCTTCTGGTGGAGATCCGGCTGCGTCCTCGAAGGCCTCTGAGGGTGGTCGACCTGGCGGGCTTTCGCGTGCCGCCGGGGTGGAGGCTGCAGCTGCCGGCCCTGTCTCCCACTCACCGCGAGCAGTCCCGGTCTCGCCCATGGTTGCCGACGTGGGTGGGGTGGCTGCTGGTCTTGGCGGGCTGGGCATGGGGGATGCTGCTACTTCGACTTTGCCTCTCCGTGTCACACTGCCGGGGCTGGGGAGTGCGTCCGCTGCCATGATGGAGGTGGTCTCGACACCGGCCTTGACCCCTCCGTCACTTGTTCACTCTGTGGAGCTGGAGGTTGGGTTGGTATCTTCTTCGCCTTTGCCAACCCAGGGCGACTCTGCTGTAATGGTTGGGTTGGATACTACTTCACCACTGCCGACCCATACCATTGCTTCTCCGGTGGCGGCATTACCGGTTGGAGGCTCCGTCTCGCCACGTACACCGCCTCCCACTGCGACGGCTTTTGCCGATGGGATCACTCCGATCCGTCGTAGCGAGTGGTTTGGGGTGGCGCCGAAAATTATGAAACTTGCATGGCTTCTAATAATGATGTCTAATACACGCTTCTATTCTTGTAGACTTGTTGGGCCTCCAAGCGCAGAGGTTTGTAGGACAGCGGCAATTTTCCCTTAAGTGAGTAACCCAAGGTTTATCGAACTCAGGGAGGTAGAGGTCAAAGATATCCCTCTCAAGCAACCCTGAAATTAAGATACAAGAAGTCTCTTGTGTCCCCAACACACCTAATACAATTGTCAGTTGTATAGGTGCACTAGTTCGGCGAAGAGATGGTAAAATGCAAGTGATATGGATGGTAAAAGGTGATTTTGTAATTCTGTAATAAAAATGGCAGCAAGCAAATAAGTGACAAAAGTGACTAAAAACGCTGTATCAATGCTTGGAAACAAGGCCTAGGCTTTGTACTTTCACTAGTGACTACTCTCAACATCATTAACATAATTAAACACATGATAGTTCCCACAAAAACACATGCATGGTAGACGTTACTCGGAGATCATTCTTTTATGGATCAAATAGGATGAGAATTGCGTAGGGCTATGAGAAGCACACCTTAAAGTTCGTATTCCACATCTATAGACACTTCATGCTGTCACTATCCGCATCCAAAGATAGTACTAACAAACACCACAACCTATTTCTTGAATAATCTCTTTCTTCAATAACACAAGAATCAATAAACCTCATGATCTATTCAATCCAACAATAATAAAGAACAAACTCATGATGAAGATCCCTCTAATCTTGATGCATAGAGTCACACACGGCACCCACACTGTCACCGAGGTACCGTGATCACAACGGTGACTCCGCAAATTATACTAGATAACACCACTTGATCAGCAACATCATATCCATTACACATAGGGAAACATCATGTATTCAACTATACTAACAAAGCTCATGATCACAATGAAGATCACATCATGGGAGAGAGAGATAACCACATAGCTAATTGTATAAGCCTCAACCCCGGTGAGGGACTACTCCCTCCTCATCGTGGGAAGCAGCGGCGTTGATGGAGATGGCCCCGGCGGTCGATCCCCGTCCCGACAGGGTGCCGGAACAGGACCTTCTGAACCCCCGAAACTTGTTGGCGTTGGCGGCGGAGCTCTGTATCGTATTTGGGAAAATCCTTTGGGGGTTAGGGTTTTTTCATCAGGGATGATTTTATAGGCATCGGAGGCGGCCGAGGGGGTGCCCGAGGGGCAGAGGCGGGCTGTGACCGCGGCCCCCCTTAGACCTGTGGGTGGGACTCGCCCCTGGCCCGTGGGTCCCCCCCAGTGTCGCCGTTCTCTCTCCGGTCCTTATTTCTTCAATAAAAAAATCATCGTAAATTTTCGTCCAATTCCGAGAATATTTCCAGAAGTAACTTTCTGCAACAAAATCAGCACAAAAACAGGGAACTGGCACTGGGCATCTTGTCAATAGGTTAGTCCAACAAAATGCATAAAAATGATGTAATATGATAGTAAAAACATGTGACAACATCACAAAACTAGCAAGGATCAATCAAATATTATAGATACGTTTGACACATATCAGCATCCCCAAGCTTAACTCCTACTCGTCCTCGAGTAGGTAAGTGATAACAAAATAATTTTTGACGAGACATGCAACCAATACAATTATGATCAAGATAGTAATGTACAACACATGATGTGAATAAGGTGATCCAAAACAATTTTCTATAGTTGACATTAAGCAAACAATGATTAACATACGCTAGCTAACAAATGCTAGAAACTTTTCATGAATAAGTGCGTTGGAGACATGGAACCATACATAAGGTTTAGAAAGAAGAATTGCAAATTATGTCTCTAATGTAAAGCATCAATCATTCTTCAAAGCATCCAAGTAGTCATTCATGAAAATAGCCAAGCTCGAGTCAGGTGTCCTAATCCATCTCCTTCACAAAGCAACTGTTTCGAAGTCTACTCAACTAGTGCAAGTAAGAAGTGGCTTTGGCACCAAAATGTTATGGAAAAGAGAACAATGATGGAGGTTTGGAAGGCCAAAAACAAAGGCTCAAACAGTGGAGAGGGTAACCACAAGATAGAAGGAAGTCTCGTAGTTGACACTATATGAGGAGTAGTGCTTGCCATGCAACGGATGCACATAGAGCTATAAGTGTATGAAAGCTCTCCAATGGAACTAGTGGGGGTGCATCCAACTTGCTTGCTCATTAAGACCTAGAGCTCACTTGAGGAGGCTCATCCTTGGAATATACAAGCCAAGTTCTATAACGTTAATTCCCCACATAGTTATACTACTAAAACAAAATGAGAACTATCTACAATGAAGTGTAGGTGCTAACTAGCACAAGTGTGGTAAAAAGGATCGTAGTGCTGCTCCCTCTCTCTTTTTTCTATTTTTTTGGATTTTGGTGGCCTCCTTGGCTCTTTTAAATGCTCTCTCATTTGGCCTCTTTTTGGGCTCTTTTATTTTTTATTTTTACCTCACTGTAGGAGCAACACTCTATATTACAAATGGATCATCACACTTTTTGGTACTCATAACTCATAAGACTAATACATGATGTATAAAAGAAGGTATGCATGATCGAGCGTAGTGTGGAAAAATGTAGAACATGTGGCAAGCCACGCAGCACACTAACTCAATGATCAAGCAAACTATATTGTAATGAAGAATGACATTAAGTCATGATGTAATGATGGATGTTGCATGACAATGTATCTCGGAACGGCTATGGAAATGCCGTGATAGGTAGGTATGGTGGCTGTTTTGAGGGAGATAATTGGCTTATGTGTAGGAGAACAAGATGAAGTTCTCCCACGGGGTTGGATGTACTGGCGAAGTATGCACCAATCTCAATGTGAGATAGGGCATTGCGCATCACCGAAGAGGCTAGCAAAATATGGAAGTGGAAGTGCCAAAAACCAAAACTCAACAATGCATTTTGTATATTGCAAACAACTAGCAATTTCAATGTTCCACAAATGGTTAGAAACACCCCGAGAGGGATCATGGCGGCGACACAAGTACCCCGTTGGCTTCCCCGACCGTTGCAGTAACTATCCACTAGGAACTTATTTTCAACTGAGCAGAATTCATGATGCAAAAACATTGTTGACTTAGGTTGTTTTTAGTTAAGAAAGATACGGCTCCACACTCTACTAACACGTCTCCACTAATCAGCTCTAACACCATTAACCAACACATATTAACCATTAGTTATTTTAATGCCTCAAAACAATTGAAGAGTATCAAATTATCCACATAGTGATCTACAAGACTATGCAGGTTTTTTTCTATTTCATACCACTACCACATGCATATCATTTTATCGCTCTAACAAATCAACCAAGCAACCAAAACAACTCTCTAACAAATATAAGTGAAGATCAAGAGATTCTAACAACAACAACTAGCAGCTCTAAACAAGATAAAAGCTAAAAGCGAGAGCTTACTAGCAAACAAACAGTAGCTAAGAATACTCAACAAGATATAAGCGAAGCAAAGGAGTATTCAAATGAAAAAGCGGAGCGTGTCTCTCTCCCACACAAATAAAGCTAGGATCCAACATGAATGTGACCAGCAAACAAGCAAACAAAACTGAAAGCAAAAATATGCTCCAAACATAGCACATAATATGTAAAGTGATTAAAACTTAGTTCAACGAAGACGACCTCATGATAGTCGATGAAGAGGAGGGGATGCCTTGGGCATCCCCAAGCTTTAACGCTTGATGGTTCTTGATATTCAGAGGGGGTTCCATGGGGGCATCCCCAAGCTTGATCTCTGATCCATCTTCAATTTCTTCATTATCCTCTCCTTTGGAACTTAAAAACTCACTTCACACAAAACTTCTCATAAACTGATTAGAGGGTTAGTGCTCATAAATTAAAATACACATACGTTCAACCCAAGACAAATTGCAAACAACTTTATTGGGCATTAGCTACTATTTACTAAGCCTCAATGTGGCACTCCTCCTCAAGATTATCACATTTGACGATAGTAAAGAGACGAATACAAAATAAAAGCAGAATCTGTCAAAAACTGAACAGTCTGTAAAGATTGGATTTTTCGAGGCACTTCTGTAGCTCAAATTAGAAAACTTAAAACAAACGAAAGATAGATAAAAGTATGCTTTCTAAAAATATCAGAAAAAGATAAAATTCAGGGAATTTCTGGATTTTTGAACAGTGAAGGACAGAAATATGTTTCTAGACAGCAAAACAGTACCTCTCACTTTCAATCCATTAGAGGCTAAACTTGGCACAAAAAACCAAAAACAAAAAGATACAATGAAGTTGCTACAGGCAACAACTTCATGACTTCAAGAAAAGCAAAAAAAAACTGAAAGTAAAAGATGGGTTGTCTCCCAACAAGCGCTTTTCTTTTAAGCCTTTTAGCTAGGCATGATAATTTTAATGATGCTCTTATAAGAATAAGAGTTGGAACGCGAAAGAGAGCATCATGAAGCAAATATCAAACACATTTAAGTCTAACTCTCTTCCTATTCATAGGCATCTTGTAAGAAAATAAATCATTGGGGCATAAAGCATTAAACATAGGAAGGCAAAGCAAGTGCAACATTAAAACCTTCAACATAAAGAGGGGAAACTTCATAAGATGAAAATTTATATAACCACACTTCCCTCTCTCATAATAACTTTCAGTAGAATCATAAGAAAACTCAATAACATAACCATCACATAAAGCATTTTTCTCATGATTCACATGCATAAAAGTATTATTATTACTCTCCACATAAGGAAAATCTTTATTATTAGTAGCATTGAGAGTAGGACTATCATATAGAACTTGGACATGATAGACTAATTGTATATTATAAAGATGATGAATTATGACAAGTCTCGTAAGGATGATTATAATTATTCTTTATGGCATAATTATCATCACAATAATCATCAAAAAGTGGAGGCATAATATCATCATAAGCAAGGGGATAGTTATCTTTCCAAGCATATATTTTTGTAAACAAATCATCATGACTTTCAATACCAAAAGGATTTTCAAACCCATCATCCCCAAGCTTGGGGTTTTCCACATTATGATTAGAAGAAACATGAATATTCCCAACAGTATAACAATTATCAATATCATCATTTTCAAAATTGGTGCCAAAAAGGTTTTCAAGATCATAAGTAGTATTATTTTCCCAATCATGATCATCACAATAAGTAACAGGCATAACATAATATTCTTCAATAGTGCCTATAGACTTAACATCAAGATAATAATGAATACAATCAAGCGGATCATCTTCAATAATTTTTGATTCATACTCATTAGGAACAACCATGATGGGAGAAATATGCTTAGGGGATGATACCGTTTCCTCTTTCTTTTTACTCCTCTCTCTCTTCTTCTTCTTCACCACCACCTTAGGAGGGAGTGGTTGGAAAGGAAGCTTCTCCACATAATATGATTCATTATTAGAAAAGACAGGAGAAATTTGGGAGAATCTCTCCCTTTCATTATTGGCAACATAAGAAATATTTTTCCTTTTATACTCTGGTAAAGTGCTATTCTTTCGAATTTTTGGAATGTAAGCATTGTCACGGCAATTCACAACACAATAATGATAAGCTCCCTGAAGAATGCCATTCGTCCTAAAAGTACTCCTATCTAACCAAGAAGTTTTTTCTGATAACTCTTCACACCCCCAAAAATAAATTAAGTTCATCATAAAGACTAGAGGTGATCATGTTATCACAAAACTGGCTAATGGTTCTATCATTAAAGTACGAGCATTGGAAATTAAAATGACCTTCTTCTTTGCAAAGTTCACACTCAAAAGGATAGAGGTCATTTAATTCTCTAGCAAATTTATATAAATCCTTAAGCCATTTGCTAGTTCTTTCATGCTTATATTGCTTACAATATTTATCTTCTTCAACCCGAGTGCTTTCACAAGGTCTATGCACTCCACAAAAATTAACATGCTTATATAAAACATTATATGTAGAGATTGGATCATGTCTATTGCAATCATCATTAACAATGTCATTTTGTTTGCAAACGTCTTTGAAAGGTTCATGATGCTTAGACAATTTCTCTTTAGGAATATTAATATGAGAAGCAAAAGATGTATAGATATTAACAACTATATGAGAGTCAAATCCAAACTTAGCACTAAGATTATTAAAACTGTCAGTTTCAACAAAAGACTTAATGCAATCATACTCATAATTTATACCCGACTCTTTACCTTTGTCGATCTCCCAATCTTCAATGTTGTGTTGAATCTTTTCAATAAGATCCCATTTAGCATCAATCTCCTTACTTGTAAAAGAACCCATAGAAGAAGCATCAAGTATTTCCCTTTCATGACGAGATAGCCTTGCATAAAAATTACTAACAATAATATCCTTGGAAAGATCATGGTTAGGACTGAAGGGGTTGCAGCATGGAAAACAAAAATTTTCCTACGCAACAAACGGAATAAACCCCAAGGATCTAGATCTACTAGATGAATATAGAGAAGGTGAGATACAATCTCTTACCCTTGAAGATCAACAAACGCGTTTTGTTGGTGCAGGGGTTGGCTAGTCGATCCCCGCAACTAGACTCGTCTAGTCGCGAGGAGATGTATTATCCTCGAGATCCAATCCGGTTAAGTGCTGCAATGGGCAGCACCTCCGCGGTATCCACATGTACGGCTCGATGAAGACATCCGCTCCTTGATCCCACAAGCGAGGTAGACGTGGCATTGATGATCTCAGCAACACGACGGTGTGGTGGTGATGATGACGATCTCCGCGAGTAGGGCTTTGCCAAGACAAGCAAGAGGAGAGGGAGAGGAGGTGGTGGCGCAGCCCCTAGGGCTAGGGGGTTCGGCGGCTATGAGGTGGAGGTGGTGGTGGCGCAGCCCTCTGGGGAGAGGGGTGCGGCTAGGGTTTAGGTGGAGAGGGGGGTGCGGCAAGCTTGGGGGGCAGCTTATGGTGTGCCGCACCCCCTCCCCTCTCCCCCTTAGGGCCAGTTCTTTTTGGCTTAAAACCAGCTTAGCTGAGAAATTGAGCCGCCAGCCGAAAAGAACTCGATTTTAAGCCGGGCTTAAAATTTCAGCTACCGGTCGTCGCTGTGTAGTTGTGCCAAGCTACGGAAGGGCAGCTTCCCGCAGCTTGCCGAGCTTCTCGAATTATAAAATTCCGCTTTACCCAAACTACCCTTTAAACGAATCATTTTACGTCCCAAATGCCATCCCACCATCGCATATATGTGATAGAAAGGCGAATCGTTTCTCATCCCTATTTCCCCACCCGAACGGGAGGGTTTCCTCTCCTAGCGAACAAGCCGCCGTCGCCACCGCCTCTGGTTCGAGCTGCTCCAAGCTCCGGCCACCTCCGCCTCGTGGCCCTGGACCCGGCCGGACGCCGGATTTCCACCGCCCGAGCACCTCAATATAGCTCCGACCTCCGCCGTCCCGCGCACCATACCTGACTGTCGCCGTCCCTGAGCAGGTAGCTAGCTTTGGGACGTGAAGTTGGCTCGTGAAGTTACACCTATTTCGGGTAAACTGAGAATGATGAGGACTCTGGATGTGAATTGGATCGTGAAGTTACACCTATTCGGGTAACGTGGAAAGAAGAGAACGTGTCCTATTCACCAAGTCCAACAACAGTTGACAAAGTCGCAAAGGTTGATGCTGAAAAAACAGCATTCGGACGTATGGTAGATATTTTTGAGAAGAGGGAGCAAAGTAGAAATTTGCTGCAACTCAACCTCAAGTGACTACTGATCCTATGAGAGAGGATTTTAAAAAGATGATGGCCATGGTGGTTCAGGATGGTGGATTGCCTGGAAGTGATGAACACTTCTATGCTTCACATATGTTTAGGGAAAAAGAATACCGTGATGCATTTAGCTGTTCTTGTTTCGAGGACGCTGTGCCTGGTGTGATTCTTGATGGATTAGGAGGACATGGATATGTTTATGACAAATAAGTAGAGAGCAATGAATGATGGGATTTTTTGTTTTAAACAATTTTAGTTGTATCGTCGTGAACCTATTATTTTCCCTANTGAAGGGGTTGCAGCATGGAAAACAAAAATATACCTACGCAACAAACGGAATAAACCCCAAGGATCTAGATCTACTAGATGAATATAGAGAAGGTGAGATACAATCTCTTACCCTTGAAGATCAACAAACGCGTTTTGTTGGTACAGGGGTTGGCTAGTCGATCCCCGCAACTAGACTCGTCTAGTCGCGAGGAGATGTATTATCCTCGAGATCCAATCCGATTAGTGCTGCAATGGGCAGCACCTCCGCGGTATCCACACGTACGGCTCGATGAAGACATCCGCTCCTTGATCCCACAAGCGAGGTAGACGTGGCCTTGATGATCTCAGCAACACAACGGTGTGGTGGTGATGATGACGATCTCCGCGAGTAGGCTTTGCCAAGACAAGCAAGAGGAGAGGGAGAGGAGGTGGTGGCGCAGCCCCTAGGGCTAGGGGGTTCGGCGGCTATGAGGTGGAGGTGGTGGTGGCGCAGCCCTCTGGGGAGAGGGGTGCGGCTAGGGTTTAGGTGGAGAGGGGGGTGCGGCAAGCTTGGGGGGCAGCTTATGGTGTGCCGCACCCCCTCCCCTCTCCCCCTTAGGGCCAGTTCTTTTTGGCTTAAAAACCAGCTTAGCTGAGAAATTGAGCCGCAGCCTAAAAGAACTCGATTTTTAAGCCGGGCTTAAAATTTCAGCTACCGGTCGTCGCTGTGTAGTTGTGCCAAGCTACGGAAGGGCAGCTTCCCGCAGCTTGCCGAGCTTCTCGAATTATAAAAATTCCGCTTTAACCCAAACCCTTTAAACGAATCATTTACGTCCCAAATGCCATCCCACCATCGCATATTTGTGATAGAAAGGCGAATTGTTTTCTCATCCCTATTTCCCCACCCGAACGGGAGGGTTTCCTCTCCTAGCGAACAAGCCGCCGCCGCCGCCGCCGCCACCGCCTCTGGTTCGAGCTGCTCCAGCTCCGGCCACCTCCGCCTCGTGGCCTGGACCCGGCCGGACGCCGGATTTCCACCGCCCGAGCACCTCAATATAGCTCCGACCTCCGCCGTCCCGCGCACCATACCTGACTGTCGCCGTCCCTGAGCAGGTAGCTAGCTTTGGGACGTGAAGTTGGCTCGTGAAGTTACACCTATTTGGGTAAACTGAGAATGATGAGGACTCTGGATGTGAATTGGATCGTGAAGTTACACCTTTCGGGTAAACGTGGAAAGAAGAGAACGTGTCCTTATTCACCAAGTCCAACAACAGTTGACAAAGTCGCAAAGGTTGATGCTGAAAAAACAGCATTCGGAAGTATGGTAGATATTTTGCGAAGAGGGAGCAAAGTAGAAATTTTGCTGCAACTCAACCTCAAGTGACTACTGATCCTATGAGAGAGGATTTTAAAAAGATGATGGCCATGGTGGTTCAGGATGGTGGATTGCCTGGAAGTGATGAACACTTCTATGCTTCACATATGTTTAGGGAAAAAGAATACCGTGATGCATTTAGCTGTTCTTGTTTCGAGGACGCTGTGCCTGGTGTGATTCTTGATGGATTAGGAGGACATGGGATATGTTTATGACAAATAAGTAGAGAGCAATGAATGATGGGCTTTTTTGTTTTAAACAATTTTAGTTGTATCGTCGTGAACCTATTATTTTCCCTA